>JAMZEH010000080.1:8280000-8395000 GCA_024699665.1 Ostrea denselamellosa
TTCTGATTTTGTATCTATGATTTGATTTGATTTATATATTATTTTGGCAAAATTATTGTGACGGCGAAAGCCGCGCCTGTCGCCTCTTTGCCGACGCCCTTAACTTTCAACGTTTTTTGTCCGTATTCTGTCTTGTAAACTTTTCACATTTTTATCTTTTTCTCCAGAACCAATGGGTCATTTTCAATCAAACTTGGTACAAATCATCCTTGGGTGATGGGAATTCAAGACATTCCAAAACGAAGGGTAACGACTTCTTCCAGTGGGTAAAGAAAATTCAAAATCATACCAATGAAAGGTCAGGCCCCTTTCAAAGAGGAGATGCGTGTGATTAAGAAACAGCGAAAATATAATGGCAAGAACTAGTAAGCTGGAATAGACAAACTTACACTTTATACGTGAAAATTTCCTTAAAGAATGTACAGTCATATTCATAATTGTTCAAATCATGGCGCCAGGGGTTAGTGTGGGACCACAATACGGAATCATCATTTTAAAAGGGGAAAAATAGTTTAAATCTTTCCTTTTTCAAAATAAAATATTATAACAAAATAATAATAATAGTAATAATAACAATAATAATAATGATGTTAATAATAATAATAATAAAACAAAAAAAAGCTCAACACCAAAAAACAAACAAAACACAACAACAAAAACCAAAAAACCGCACACACACACACACACACACACACACACACACACACACAGAAATTGCATGTTTACTGAGCGCTTTAAAAGCACACCCATTGAATTACATCATATCCCTTTCAGAAATAGATTCGTAAATTCTTGAATTGATGTAATTACTTAGAAGAAATACACTCACTAAAAAGTATTGTAATTACTCAGAACACCAGTGCCTCGCAGTGTCTTTTGCACCAAACCTTGCCCAGTGTCTGGGGGCTACCGCCCCCCCCCCCCCCCAGATTAAGGTCAGTTAACAGCTCTGCCTTATCATAAAATCCGAATGCAGTCTCAAAGTTGGCTGCGTGTTTATGTCTCACACTGCAGTTCTGGGCTGATCGGCTGAAAGCTTCATTATCAAATAATGTTTCCGTAAATCGACCATCGTACTTGTCCTATATTAGTACCGTAATCGCATAGTTTGTTCACTCCCTCATGAATCATCGAGAATTTTTGTTTCATGTAGCAATCTTTATTAAAGTTGAAAGTCCATTAATATTTACTTGCATGTATCTTGATTTCAACACATAATGATGTAACTAATATGAATGGCAATTCCGTTTCAAGTCAATCTGAGACAAGTGTATTTTTTCAATGTTTTTGTCTTTGATATCTTTACAAATTGTAATGGTAGTCATTTCCTCATGAACATGCTGCAATTGTGAACAATGCGCGCATGAATTTTCATAAATACAGGACGTCTAACGCTAATGTGCTTCATGAAGTAATCCAGCTTGAAGCGTCGCAGATCATATCCTCACGTATTTTCAAAATTCTGACGATTTTTCTGGTACTTATTATATTTATTTCTTGTACCTCATGTACCATTTCACATGGTTTGAGTGAATAAATTAAAGTAATTAAAATTAAAATCCAAAAATGAAATTTATATGTATACAAATCAAATTCGAGCTGTGTAATAACACACGAGTTAAGAATACAAGTCTACCTTGTGAAGGTCTGAGAGACAAGACCTATGGCTGTCTTTGGGCGAGGGCGAGAATTATGTTCTCTGAACAAAAACCAGAACAATGAGTAAAGTCCAGTAACACGCTCATGAAACAAAAATCTTGCGGAGAAACCCGACCAGACATGACGTCTAATATATGAATGAAGATAAGGAATGTATAGAAAAGAAGGATGCTCTTTCAGATTTTTATTTTTCGAATAAAGATAACTTTCTGCTATAAAGATTATTGCAATGACATAACTTCTTCCTGTATTCTTAGAATGATATGTGATAATCATTGCTTAAATAGCTTGTTCTGGCGTCAGTGGCCTATTGGTAAAGCTGTTAGACTTTCGACCGAAAGGTTGTGGGTTCGAGTCCTGGCCGCGGCAGGACCGACGTTGTATCCTTGGGAAAGGCACTTTACACAAATTTCCTCACTCCATCCAAGTGTAAAAAGAGTACCTGGCTATAGACAGTGAAAGATATTGTCAGAATGTTAGTGCTTTAGCGCCTTAACGGCAGCTTGCACTGAGAAAGCTCTGGAACGTTATAAGGTCTGCTGGGGGTAATAATGTATTGTGAAGCGCTTTGAGCAGCATTTGCTGGAAAAAACGCTATATAAAAACCAACCATTATTATTGTTTTGAAGCAGTTTGCTGATATCAGTTGTGATAGGGTTCATTCTTGAAACTAAGGCAATTTATTCCCAAGAACTTGTTTGTTTTTGATACATGCATAAAAGAACAACATCGTTTAACGACAGCCATGGATTCTTACTGCAAATTAGTATGCAATTTGACATCTCCATTGATCAAATCCTGCAAAGAAAACAAAACGACCAGAATATTACATGTACATAAAACACAGCTATTTTATTACAAACAAGAACATCTATCAGACAAAATACATGCACGGTGTAGCGTGCCTTCATCAAACATCAGACCCAGCGTTTTCACTGCACAAAAAATGAAATAGATCAAACTTTAGATCCAGTGTGTTCACTGCACAGAAAGATGAAATAGATGATTAAATTACATGTTGTTCATTTCAATGACGACAGGGAAACCCAGCGAACGTATCCTTTCAGTTTTATATTTTCAATCATAATTTGTTCTCGCTTCAATGACTCAGTTATAAAATCATGTAAGTTTTCAGGGGTTATGTTTACCTGTTTAAATATCGCAGGATTTCGTCATCAAAAAGAGGCCAACCAACCGTATCAAGAACAGGATATATTTACGCACGGGGAACGCGAATGAAATTTGAAATACCTGGAAGTAAACTCGTTCTCGTTTCCTAGTTGTGGAACAACGTCCACCCCTTGATGTAAGTGACGTAGTTTATCCCTGTACAGTGGCGGCGAAATCGCTGTTGACATTAATTGTGACCGAGCGACACGAGGACACAGAAATCGACATCAGGGACAATATATAACTTCTGATAAGGGCTCTCTTAATTTGAAGATTTATTTAAACAAGTCTGCATCGTGAGAATTATTTTACACGTGGCAAAAAACCATATGGACTAGTCGAGTTATTGCAGTGTAACAACTTCTCATAGATCTCTATGGTAGGTACTTTATATTCAACGTGATGTTTTGGAGGGGGAAGGGTTTGTTGATAGCAATTTCAAACTGATAGTTAATGGTGAAAATGTATACATTTTTAGATTATCAAAATTTAACTATTTTTGTTCATGTTGCTCTTAACAGAAATCATTTCTCTTGCTAGTTTGCAAAACATATTCAGAAATGTAATACATGTGGATGGGATCGTTTGAATTGCTTTTCAGCGTGGAAATTACAGGAGCAATCCAGGGACAGCAATGAATGTATTAGATAACAAATTTCAGACCACGTATTTAGATTATGAGATAAGACCGGTCTGCTAAAAGTACGCCCCAGAATGTGTGATATTTACAAGATCAAGTCAGGTGATACAAAGTCGACACGAAAGCATGTATTTGTCTATTGTAGGTAGATCAGATGGCCTATTTACGTATTTAAAAACACCAACTTAAGCTCATTGTTCACATCGCTCAGAAAAAATTCCCCGTTATATCTAATGCGATCACGAATTCATTCAAATTATTGCATGTATTCTAAAATCCAAGGTAAAGCTCAGAACAGCACAAAGGATGAAAAACTCTATTTCAACGATTTAAATTTCGCAACAGAACTATTTTCTTATCTACCTATGTAAATTTACCTTTTAATCCACAGATCAAATGTTTGAAATCGAATGTCCAGAGATATCAATCCAGCATCTAGTGACTGATTATTAATTTTGTCAAAAAGTTAATACGAGATATTTTGATGAAAGGATTGTGATGGCCTCTGTATAGCTATGTAATTATATAAACTGTGTATATACGACGTGGATTTTAAGGAAGGCGGTGATAACATCGCGTGTACACAATCATGGCGTGTTTCATTCAAAACACTGCCACGCTCCAGTACTTAATACTAATGCAGGAAGTATCTCATTGTATTAACCATGCTATATGTCGACTGTCACATGTATTACTCATTGTCTATACGACTATCTATCTATTTTGTGAACTTTCTGTAGGACAAACTTTAAATTTTGGAGAGAGGATGATTTCATAGTTTGTGATGTCAACGATGCCATCTTCTGTCAAAAGAACTTCTTCTCAGCGGTCACCGCCCCGGACAAAGAGGGGGGTGTCGGTCAGGAGAGCCAACAGTTTTAACCTCCTGGCAAGACCCAGCAAACCAGGTGACCGTCTTAACGTCGAGACGTTGTACAATCTGTCGCCCTACAAAAACGGGGTAGATGAAGTGTCGGAATATGCCCGCTCAATATTAATTAACGCAGTGAAAGTTGAGCCACATGTGCATGACACTTTTTTTCCGAATGAAACTCCGGATCCTTTTTTGGAACTCTTAGATACCCGAGGATTTCCGATGGACAAATTAGCTACTGGTTTGGTTGCGGAAAGTATATCCAACATGAAAGACCAATATAAATTTCATCAAATGATTGACAAAAGCTCGCTTCAAGATCTGCTGAGGGAAATTTATAACAGTCTTCAGTGGAAAAAGCTAGGTAGGATAAAATGGGTGGTTTTCTTGGTTGTTGTTTTTTGTGTTTTTTCATTATTATTTTATTTTTATTTTGGTTGTTATTTAAAAAGAATGAATGGCCTTGCAAAATCAAAATGATTCATAGATGTATCTTTTAATAGAATGCCTTTGCTTTTATCATACAGAGAACATGATTGATACCAATTTCTTACTCCAGGTTTCTGTCTCTACTCAATAACTTATCCCGAGGTTGTCCGAGATGAGAGGACCGGGGTTAACCTCAGAGACTTCATGGAAGACAATGGGTAAATGATTTCTCATCGTCCTTAATGGTGTGTTCCTGTCACTGAATCCATTAAGGTCCCAACTTACCATCGTTTAAATGACAGCATGACACTTCGCTTGATCAAGCGTGCAAATGTTTTGCGACGCGTCATAGATTTTATTGAAACACGTTTTACTTTCGTTTTCGATGACCAATCAAAGTGAAAGAATGACATGCTGTCATTGAAAGTCACTTTTATTGACACCGTAATGACCATCAATGAGTGACATTTGCATGCTCGATCACGCGAAGTGTCACGCTGTTATTGGAACGATAGTACTTTCCTCATCATTAGCAGTATACATACCCTGTCGTGTTTTAGGCACGTTTGGGCGGAGAAGCTCCTGGCACACATAATGGAACCTCAGTGGACCATGACTTGGATATTCCGCATCGTTCGGGGTCAGTGCACAGAAATGGACTATAACAGGGAAATGAACGCCCTCTTTGTCAAACTTCATTTGTTAGATCCTCAAGTAGTTATACCAGCATTCCAGTTTCTTCTGAACCAGAAAGGTATTCCTTCTTTTTTATTGTCAACACACACACACAACGTCACACACACACACACAACGTCACACACACACACACACAATCTATTTTTCTATCTATCTATAATCTATCTATATATCTGTCTGTCTGTCTGTCAGGCTGTCTGTCTGTCGGCTGTGCTGCCTGTCTGTTACATAATTACAGGTCTCCTCACAGACGCTCTAAATTTATTTACAACTTTTGCAGCCCTTCCGTCCGTAAACTTGGAGTTGGCAACGAGAAACTACCTAGGAGGTCCATTGGATTCCTCCCTGCTGGATGAGGAAGTCCAGGCGGCTGAAAACAAAGACTCAGTACCTCTGAACGCCTCCCGTATCAGCCTGTCAGACGTACAGATCACGTACGGAGAGGAGGTGGAAGAGTTTATAACCAGTGAATGTGGAAGTCTAGAAATCTGGAACGAGAAAAGACCCGAAAACTCGAAGATATCGAAAGCACGTGACCGATGTGTTGTCATGTGATTTCAATAATAACGGACTAAGCGAGATGTGATCTTTTGATCGATTATTCTTAGCATCATTTCTCAGCATTACATCATACCATGAAAGTAAATGTCTCAACTTATTGCAAATACACATTCGACAATCTTCAATACTCATACATTTTTGTTGCTTATTGTATGCACTTTTATATATATATATATATATATATATATATATATATATATTATAAAAGTTTTAAAATTTAGCTGGTGTTCTCTTGTCATTACTAGTATCGTACAGTGGACAGGTTTTTTTTACTGACGTTAAGGAGGTACTCCACATCCTTATAATGGCCGACTTCCTTTAAAAATCATGAATAGAAATATCACCTATAGCAGTCTATTCATTTCAAAGTTAGTTATTTGACGTCTCCATGAGTGAAAGATTCTCGAGCGGGATAAACAATATGTAATCAATCAAAGTTAATTACTAAATTTTGCAGCCCTTCACTGGCGATGGTGACGTCTCCACGAGCGAAAGACTATCGAGGTTAATTATCAAGCCGAGTAGCTTAGTCGGCAAGCACGTCGACTGCGGGTTCGAGTATAGCAGATTTTTTTTTTCAGATTGGTTTCTATTAAAACTGCATTTTTAGTCCCCTACCGGTTTTGGCGGAGGCTTTGTTTACACTTGGTCTGTCTGTCATTCCTTGGCGTTTTCAGGACTTTTCTCCGCATTGGATGAGATACTCAACTGTATACATGGCTTTGTCTTGGATAGCTGCAGATCAAGTTTCGTTAAGCTTGAACTATGTGTGACTGAATTATACCGGTAGGGGACTTCAGAATGCTTGTTTGACTGTTTCAATTTATAGAATATTGTTGTACAAATCCTCCATTTTTCATCCACATCAAATTTCTTTGGTGTAGCATTCCTCCTTAAAACGGAGTATTACTTGGTGTAGCATTCCTCCTTAAAACGGAGTATTACTAGGCATGAAGTATCAACACGTTTGAGAAATCTGATATGGGTGGAAAAAGGAGGATGTGTACAATTTTTTGAAAACGAAAACTTTCAAATACCATTTCAGTAGAAAGTAATCTGATGGATCAACAAACAAAAAAAACCATTGCTAGCCTCGAACACACGATCAGCAGTCGACACGTTAACTTAAGCGCTTGGCAACTAAATTTGAAAGGAGTATACAAAAGTGTGCTTATATCTTATTGGAAGTCGGCCATTATGACAATGTGCTATTCCTCCTTGAACCAAGGTTTTATGACGTCATACCAGTTATAAATGGAGTGCAACACAGTGTGTACATGATGTGTAATCTGCGCCACGGGTGCGCGCAATGTACTATTTATAGGAATATACATGTCATTTACCGAACTAACATCACATCTTGTGTGGAACAAATCATTTCCACTGTAGTAAATGAACAAAACATTTAATGATGCGTGTACAATTGACAAATCACCACCTCTGATGATTCCCAGTAGTGCTCCCATTAGTGCAATATGCGACACATCTATAAATGTCACACCAGCTGCCGAGAGCCATACACACATTATATAGTAATCAGAATTAGCAAATTCAAACTTGCAGTGTTTTGTTTTTAGATATTACAGCTAACCCCAAGCCAGTGTTTTGGTAAGAATTGACGGGTTTTAGTTTAAGGTAGAATCGGCGAAAAGCATTTGCGTTATCTTCCACTACAATGCGGAGTACTTCAACATAAACCTCAATATTATAAATAAACATTTATGATCTACCTTTCAACGGCTGATAACTTATTAATTGTAAATGTGAATCCTGATAATCTGCATTACAATACTTGTTTCAAATCTAAAGGTCATAAAGTACATTCCATTTTTCATTCTGCGTTTAGGAGCAATACCAGATCATATGACAAATACGCACTGGGAAAAGTTTGCACTTTATTCTTCAGAATAAATAATATAGATAAATATTGATTTATACATGTACACAGCGATTCTTGAGCTATATTCCAATTGCTTCCTGCCAGGTAGGTAAAGAGCTATTAGATTACTGAAGGAAAATTTCAAATTCGTTGCTGTATATATTCCAAAAGAAAGTTTTACAATGCACGTACTTTGTGTTCATATTTTGTGCAAATTGGTACATGTATTATAAAAACAAAAATAAACTACAAAATGAACAATACAATAAAACCAGTTTTAGATTGCACATTGTCTAGGAGTATCCTCTGTCTGGGAGTATCCTCTGTCTAGGACTATCCTCTGTCTGGGAGTATCCTCTGTCTGGGAGTATCCTCTGTCTAGGACTATCCTCTGCCTGGGAGTATCCTCTGTCTGGGACTATCCTCTGTCTAGGACTATCCTCTGCCTGGGAGTATCCTCTGTCTGGGAGTATCCTCTGTCTGGGACTATCCTCTGTCTAGGACTATCCTCTGTCTGGGAGTATCCTCTGTCTAGGACTATCCTCTGCCTGGGAGTATCCTCTGTCTGGGACTATCCTCTGTCTAGGACTATCCTCTGCCTGGGAGTATCCTCTGTACGTGAACTGTGGAGTGTTCCACTATTAATGTGATAAAATTCAATTTCTTGTAGCATATACATATGAGACGCAGTTTCAATGGTTTGTGCCTCGCATTGACTCTTCATGTAACAGAGACTGGTTTGTGCCTCTGATGAGAATCGAACCCGGGACCTCTGGCATGACAGTCCAGTGCTCTACCGATCGAGCTAAAGGGTTACCTTACTAGCCCAACCTAACACTACCACATTCAGCACAAACGGAAAATATATTGACCCGTCCCTTTAAAATGACGGTTGTTTACACATATCCAAATTTTATGAAGGTATTTCTGCTAAAAGCTTGAAATTCATCATATATCACACACCTTCATCAGAAGATCCACATTCTGATTGTATATACAAAATATGAATGCTCTTTGAACACCCTGTTGTTTTTGCCTGAAGTGGCAAATTATTTTACAATATACACAACATCTAATAAAAATATACCTAAAAAATTTGCAACACACTACAGATTACGAGATCTTGCAAATAACATGACTAAAACGAGACAGTTAAAGCCTTCACCATTTAAGTGTGTATTTTCTTGGTTAAAAATTTCCCATCGCAACGAGGATGCCGATCGGGTTCGATTCTCGATCCCGACACCAGTTCAAACCCAACACAATTAACATCGGCAGTGACTATTCCTTAACCAAGCGTCCGACACCAGAAATGAAAGTCGTGGGTTCGTCGAATGAGATAAAATAATTTTTAAAAAAAGCAAAAAAAACAATAAAAATAAAAAACTTCATCTAAAGCTGGTGACGTTCCTGTATGTGAATGAAAAACTCGAGAGAGGAATGTAAAATAATATATAAAAACACACACACATAAAACATTGTATATGTCCCTGGTAAATGTTTTGAAGTACAAGATTCAGACCTTCAAGATGCATTTGCATTGTTCTGTATAGAGCATCAAGTCTACTCCATTCAAAATTGCGTGGTCATCATTATATCTATTTGGCATCCTGACAGTGAGAGCAGTCATCCATTTCGGTCACATATTCCTCTATCTGAATAGTGCTTTCTGAAATTCCATACTTCATCCGAACCATTGTCGAGCCCAGCTTTAGAATTTTCATCGTATCTGTGTTGGATTCTGTGAATAAGGGCAAGTATTACTGAATACCAAATTTTAGATTACTGAACCTTTGCAAAGAAGTATATATATATATATATATATATATATATTCAAGGACCACAATATATACATTAAATTTCATTAATCCAATCCCAATATTTTCACTTTTCAATCCACCGACTAGTTTGCCAAAGATTTGTCAGTCAAGAGACTAACGGTATCTTAGAGGAAAAGTTTCGTTGCACCCTGTGAACAAACAGACAAATAATTATAACCCAAAATAGATCATTTTTACAACTCTCAAGAACAAGTCAAGAAATGTCTCTATGTACATACCAACAGCTAAATGCACAGAGAGGGCAATTTTGTCCATAGACAGGGACCAAAGTCTGAGGTCATGAACATCCCTTACCCCGGGGAGTTGGAGGAAGCTGTTCCTGACAGAGGTAATATCAAATCCTCTAGGTGTCCCTGTGGAAAGATCAGAATTATCAACTGCTTCTCTTTAGTGCATTTAATGAAGTAATCAGTGGCGGATCCAATGAAATTTCACAGAAGAGTTTGCAACCCAAACTTGTAACTTTCCCGCTCTAAATGGGGGAGACCCCAAATATCGCAAAAATGACCATTTTGTTTTAAAAAAAAAATTCAACCAAATGGGGAGGTGGATGTGCAACCCCCATAACCCTACTCTAGATCCACAACAGATATATATTTTGTGTATGACTGCTTTACAATTGATCATTAACAGTTAAAACGTGACTAAACTTTTGTCAGATTTTATTATAGTTTCCAGTGTTAAAAAAGAAAATATACCTTCCATCAGTACATTAATGATGTCCAGGAATATTTTGAATGTAGTGACCATCACAATCAGAGAGAAAACAAAGGTACAGACGGGGTCCGCTAGTTTCCATTCAGGCTGAAAAACAGACAATTTCATTCTTACCGACTCCTCTAACCCGAATGATTCCGTCACTACATGTAATAATACACACTTGACCACTAAACTATTGTCATACTGGAAATTTTGACTTTGCTGAGTGACAGTAATGACAAAATTCATGTTGTCATATTGGAAATTTTGACTTCTCAAGCGGGACGTAAAACAATATATAATCAATCTATCAAACAAACAAAAAGTACATTGAAAAATGATGTATTCAAGTAATCCCACAGATCTTGATGTACAATTGTACAGCTGGGTATTGTAACTATTCAAGTCCCCCCCCCCCCCCCCCCCCCCACCTTTTGTTCCAGAGTTTTATATGATTGAGACTCATTACTACAGACTCTTTGACTCCTGGCGAATTCGTATTGATAAATACATCTTAAGTTCAAACAGATTCACGTGCATAAACGAATCATCCCAAAAACTGACTTGCTTTTACTGCAATTTCTACCTAGAGTTATCGTTCCTTACACTCACGTGTTACGTGAATAGATAGCATTTACTGAAGAACAAATAAGCTCCAAAGATTAGAACAAATAAGCTCCAAAGATTAGAACAAATAAGCTCCAAAGATTAGATTCCAAATTAAATTTCATCCAGAAGCTGTTCTAAGCATTGGCGTAAATGAAACTTAACTGTATCTACATGTCTCTGACTCGGCCACATCAGGTAGACCTACCTTAAAATAAATAATAAAGGCTGCAATGAGGACACCAATGCTTTGGATGAGGTCACCCACAACATGAATAAATGCGGCTTTCACATTGATGTTGTCTGTGTGATCGTCCTTGACCTGGACTAAGGGTTCAGTTTCGCTTTGATCTGCATTAATTGCCCCGTATGATGCAGGACGTGCTGAGTTGTCTGGATTCAACAACCCCTGATTATTCTGTGTTGTTTCTGTCTAATATAAAGATATATAACACATTATAAACAAGATGTGTTTGTGAAACATTGATGCCCCCGTATGGCCAACCTCCAAGGTCAAGGTTATGATGTCTAAAACTTAGGTACGAAAAGAAAGGTATTGTCACCGGGAATATGCATGTGAAATATGAAAGCCCTATCACCACCCATTAAAACGTTATGGCCAAGGTTAAAGTTTTAGCGGACAAACAGACAGACCAAAAAATATATAAGTCCTGAATCTCTGATTACGGGGGCATAACAAAATTATCCTCTTCATTAGTTGATTATATAAATTAGAATTTACAATGTTGAAAAATGAATATGGAGAAACTAATTTAATGCACACATAATTATTTGTAAAAGTTGAGTCCATCATTTTTACCTGAGCTGTAGTAGATTTTTTCTTGTGAGAATGATTGTGGCCATGGTGCCCTAGGGATATGCCCATTCTGTAAATTAAAACCATTACTTTTGGGTCACTATACACAGAGCATGATTTTGGAAACTGCGATTCATTATGTTGATTAATTAACTGTACTTAATTTACTAAACTTATGAACTGTTGCGCTACATACATGATTTAAACCTGTATACCTACAAAATATTGAAGGCCACACCACAAGCTGCAGTTATCAACATAATTTTGGCATCAATTACATAACCCTGATGAACCACTCTCCGTACAGCCATGTAAAATAAAACTCCCGTCAATATCCACAGAAACAAAATGGAAAGCAATGCCCCCAGTATTTCTAAAAGAAAGGAAGATCTCACATAATGACTGTCAATGTTCCACACCGTCAGACATCACCATATAGTGACTGTCAATGTTCCACACCGTCAGACATCATCATATAGTGACTGTCAATGTTCCACACCGTCAGACATCACCATATAGTGACTGTCAATGTTCCACACCGTCAGACATCATCATATAGTGACTGTCAATGTTCCACACCGTCAGACATCATCATATAGTGACTGTCAATGTTCAGACATCATCACAAAATGACTGTCAATGTTCCACACCATTAGACATCACCATATAGTGACTGTCAATGTTCCACACCATCAGACATCACCATATAGTGACTGTCAATGTTCCACACCATCAGACATCATCATATGGTGACTGTCAATGTTCCACACCATTAGACATCACCATATAGTGACTGTCAATGTTCCACACCGTCAGACATCATCATATAATGATTGTCAATGTTCCACACCGTCAGACATCATCATATAATGACTGTCAATGTTCCACACCGTCAGACATCATCATATAATGACTGTCAATGTTCCACACCAATAGACATCACCATATAGTGACTGTCAATGTTCCACACCAATAGACATCACCATATAGTGACTGTCAATGTTCCACACCATTAGACATCACCATATAGTGACTGTCAATGTTCAGACATCATCACAAAATGACTGTCAATGTTCCACACCGTCAGACATCACAAAGTGACTGTCAATATTCCACACCATCAGACATCACCATATAGTGACTGTCAATGTTCCACACCAATAGACATCACCATATAGTGACTGTCAATGTTCCACACTGTCAGACATCATCACAAAATGACTGTCAATGTTCCACACCGTCAGACATCATCATATAATGACTGTCTATGTTCCATACCATCAGACATCATCATATAGTGACTGTCAATGTTCAGACATCACAAAATGACTGTCAATGTTCCACACCGTCAGACATCATCATATAATGACTGTCAATGTTCCATACCATCAGACATCATCATATAGTGATTGTCAATGTTCCACACCAATAGACATCATCATATAGTGACTGTCAATGTTCCACACTGTCAGACATCATCACAAAATGACTGTCAATGTTCCACACCGTCAGACATCATCATATAATGACTGTCAATGTTCCATACCATCAGACATCATCATATAGTGATTGTCAATGTTCCACACCAATAGACATCACCATATAGTGACTGTCAATGTTCCACACTGTCAGACATCATCACAAAATGACTGTCAATGTTCCACACCGTCAGACATCATCCTTTTTTTTTTATAATGACTGTCTATGTTCCATACCATCAGACATCATCATACGTCTGTCAATGTTCCACACCATCAGACATCATCATATAATGACTGTCAATGCTCCATACCATCAGCTGTTATCATTGAATCTTTCTTACTGATCCCCCGCCAGCAGGTGGGGGTGGAGTGGGGTTGGGGGTGGAGATGTGCTCTTCATCTGTCTGTTTCTCTATCAGTACATAAGTAAGTCAACTCACACTGTTTTAAATGTCAATATGTTATGTTCATAGGAATTGATATAAAACTTATTGTGTAGCTTCCTTGTAAGCAACTGATTTTAGAATTGGCCATTGGCATAAAATTGGAATTTTTGTACTTCACTTTGAGATAGTAATAGGAAGCTTATCATGTTTCTGAAGATCATATTTGACATTTGGAAAAGAGTTATAGCCTGTTACAGAAAATTCAGTATCTGCCACGGGGAGGGAGTAAGCCCAATGGGGGATGTTATCAGTAGATTATGGTCCAGACATCGTGCTACAGGGTCTGTTCAGGATAGACCACAATCTGGTTGACCAAGGGCAACAACTCAGGCTCAGGACAGATTCATCCACACTACTGCCTTAAGAAATCATCTGTTTAACAGTCTCCAGAATATACAATTTGAAATTGACATGAACAAATCAAAAATATAAAGTTTTACACTTCCTGTACCTGCTCTGTACCACCCAAAGCTGAACTTTTTGGAGGGAGATCTACTGGCAAGCATCAACGCCAGAAGACTGATCATAAAGCTTGCAAAGTCTGTTAACAAATGGGCAGCATCTGATATGATGGCCAAACTACCCGCCATTACCCCACCTACAAATATTTAAACCACACATGGATTAATTTTGTTCCTATATAAATCAGCAGTCATACATGCAATTACTTGAGTGAGGACTCTGAACTACATTTTTTTTTTTTATTATGTATTAATCATTTTTCCTTGATGTTTATTTGAAAAGGCCAAGATAACAAATATTAACACAAACAGGAACATATTGTTAAATACCTGCTGGAATCAGAGCTAACTATATTACATCTGTGGTCAATTACATACTGTACATGATACATGTATTTATATACATCTTGTATTTTGCCACTTTTATCTACCATAAAAGCATTCATTTATTATCATAAGAGTCTCTTATATCAATATTTAACAGGCTGCATCATATAGGCCACTTAGAACAATATTCATCCAGACGCTCTATAAAGGCCCCTTAGATCAATATTCATCCAGATGCTCTAGAAAGGCCCCTTAGATCAATATTCACCCAGATGCCCTATAAAGGCCCCTTAGATCAATATTCATCCAGATGCCCTATAAAGGCCCCTTAGATCAATATCCATCCAGATGTCTTATAAAGACTCCTGAGATTAATAATCATATGGATGCCTTAAAAAGGTCCCTTAAATCAATATTTAGCTTAATGTCTTAAAAAGGCCCATTACATTGATATTTATTTAGATGCCTTATAAAGGCTCCTGAGTTCAATACTTCAGTGCATTCGTGAATCGTTATCTATCTCTTACCCACTACTTCTCCTGCCATAAACAGGACACACAGAGTGCTGGCAATGATTAACTTTTTCCTAGCCCTCTTGTCAACACCAGTTTTCTCTTGCATTACATGGCAATGTGAACCTATAATGTTGAGTTACACATATAGTATGGATCATGCACCTTTCATAAAGAGTTTTACAGAGAAACAAAAAAAACCAACAGTCACAAGAAATGAGCCTGAACAATGGTCAAGAATGTTTTCACTACCTCCATGATGATTAAAGGTTAAAATGGTGTATCTCTCGATAAAGTGTTTGCTGTTTGTTACACATCTCAGTATCATAAAACTACTGAGTCCAACAAACTCCCAGCGTACTCTGTTAAAATGTAGAAATCTACAGCATGTGCTAGCACTTTATCACATCGGAACTGTGAACAATAGTGCCAGTATTTATAAACATGAGAAATTCTGAGAAACTACAGATGATGATTTATATTTGCACTTTTAAATCCAAAACAAAAATTTTACACCTATTTTAGAAAATTGAAATTGATTTGTATGACTGTTAACAACACTGGATTCCAATCATCAGGCATAGTATTTAATTTAATGAAATACTCCATTCTAAATCTAACTTAAAAGAAGAATCATTTATTTTCTTGTACAGGAGAAGTGGGGTTGAAGTATAATGATTACAGTTCTCCATTTACATACTTGACACTGACACCAAAATGTGATACATATCACTTATTATAATAAACTTCATTATGCCTCATTTTAACCAAGTGCTTGACATCACAAGTAAGCATTATTTAATTGACAGGTTTTCATATGAAAATCAAATTGTGCATTGTTTCATTATGTAATTCAACATCTTCAGTCAATTGGTTTAAAATTCTCCCTTTATAGAATGGAATAGATAATAGATAAAACAAAATAAAAAAACCCCAAACCAAACAAACAAACAAAAAATAAACTTTGAAAGACGTAAAGTGTAAAATCCATTGATATACATATATAGAAATCATAAATAGAAAACTTGTTTGCCTTTTCAATGTCACATCATGCTTACTGTGAGTGATGCCTTTTCAATGTCACATCGTGCTTACTGTGAGTGATGCCTTTTCAATGTCACATCGTGCTTACTGTGAGTGATGCCTTTTCAATGTCACATCGTGCTTACTGTGAGTGATGCCTTTTCAATGTCACATCGTGCTTACTGTGAGTGATGCCTTTTCAATGTCACATCGTGCTTACTGTGAGTGATGCCTTTTCAATGTCACATCGTGCTTACTGTGAGTGATGCCTTTTCAATGTCACATCGTGCTTACTGTGAGTGATGCCTTTTCAATGTCACATCGTGCTTACTGTGAGTGATGCCTTTTCAATGTCACATTGTGCTTACTGTGAGTGATGCCTTTTCAATGTCACATCGTGCTTACTGTGAGGTGTAAATGACGGTGTACCACATTTTGCTGCTTGTCAAGCTGCAGTGGCAGATTTGCCAATGAAACTGGAAGTTATGATTTCTACTTCTACAACCCAGGTAAATCTAGATGTTTCAAAGACCACTCTTCTAGATCATGTATGTACCAAAGTATCTTGTATATCTGTAGTTTTGGATTAGTGGTCCTCTGTATGCTTATATCATTGCTGATGATCTTGTTAACATTCTATTACGGTGTGATGATGTCCGATGGGAATATCTAATTGATGTACTACTTGTGTTACTGAATTTATGTGGATGCAAAATGAGGTGGAAATATATAACATTGTGTTACCATGGATACAGTACCTCTTTTGGATCTCTCTTCAATACTCTGAATGATGCTATAAAAATAGATTGCAGGCATTTATTTTCTTCATACCAAAGCTATTTATGAAGTTTGGTATCAAATTAATATGGTACATGTATAAATTAAGAAAAATAAAAGGCCCATGGGCCTTAAGAGTCACCTGAATAACATGCAACAACTTTTTAAATGGCCAGTCCAGTCATACAAGGTTTATTTCTAAAAAATGGAAGTAAATTATCCTTTACTTTTCAGATTTAGTTTTTTCAATGTTCAAGAGTAAAAGGGCAATACAAGAATTAATGCACTATTATCATTACATGATTGCTGCTTCCTGAAGCTTCCGAAACTAGTCCACGGGTCACAAATTCCACAATCTTCATAACGACACATGCTGTACATTTACTGTGTGATAGATGAGGAGATATGAAGATTTATTCACCTAAGAAAAGTCATATTCTCTGAGGGCAATATGATTTTTTTTTTGGGGGGGGGGGGGTGAATAAATCTTCATAATGCAATAAATTGTTTATCATACCAAAACAAAGCATGACTACATGCAGATACAACTGAAATTTTGAAAAATAATCCTATATCTGTCCATTTTAACTGATTTAGCCCTAAAAGTTAGAGTAATAAAAACTTGGAATCTCAATTTTAGTCCCACCCTGTAAAAGTTTGATCTCCTACTGTATCCCCACCCTACCTTACCGTGCCATGATTTGAAAGAACTTGAATTTACACTACCTGAAGACACTTGCAAACTTTTGACCAAGGCTGAAGGCCATTTCTTCTCATATGGTTGCCCTCCCCCATTTTTTTTTTTTAACCTTTTTAACCAATGAATTGAACTGAAATACCAACATTTGCCCTCTATCCACAATTTAGGATTTAGAGCACTGAATTTTTTCTAAAAATTTATATATTGCTTGTCAAAAATTTTCAGACCCCCCCCCCCCCCCCCCCCCCCCCCGTTTTTAAGGATGCCTAGTGCCTGATTAAATCACATGATTTCATTGTGCTTTAATTCCAGGTGTATGATTTTTTTGTGGTTTAATTTTAAACTGATCCTGAAATTCTCTATATTTTAATTGCATTATGACTTAGACAAAACTAAACATAAAATACGGCTGTAAACTCCCCCCCCCCCCCCCCCCCCCCCAGCCTACAAAGTGCATATTCTAAAGATTTTTTTTTCTATAAAATTGAAGAATTTAAGCCTTGTTTTTATTATAGATATAATAAACCTGTTCAAGTTAAACATAATAAAGAATTTGGTAATGTAAACTTTACAATACACTATTAATATTTATGCGATGGTAAGGATCACAATGGTAAGCTTGCCCCCAACTTCCGGTGTAAGGGAGTAACTGCAAAAATGTAAGCCAGAAAACCGCAATGTATTGCATGCCCCATATATTCAGTGGGAAATAGCTTGCACTGCATTGTAAAAAAATGTATCTTTTTAGTGTGATGAAACAAAACAATATCACACCTGCAATTAAGCTAGAAATTCATTTCTGCTTTGACTTTCTCAGAAAAAAGTCTTGTGGACAAAATAACAAATAGTGGCAGGTTTACATCTTTACTCTGTTACATTAGCCAGGTAAGTGATGCATTTTCTTATGAGAATGCCATGTGCATTACTTATGCAAACGAACCTGTATTTTGCATGAAGTGAATGTGAATAATATAGATTTTACTCTTTTCTAATTTCATTCTATCAGTAGAGAATTGACATGAAAATAATTTCTCCTTGTTTATAGTCTATTTCATATTAATTTGTACTATCAGGTAGTACACATATCTATGTCTGAATGTATAGAACTTTCTTAAGACCCCTTCAAATAGACTGATTAAAATTTAAACAGTTTTCTTTTTAGTGCTTTTAATTTTCATGCTAAATGCTTTAAGTAATTGCCATTTAGAAAGTTCTGTACCTCCAGACACAGTATGATAGTACCACTATCATGAAATAGAATCTTAGAACTCTTCAGTGTTGAGAAAATATAAAAAGAAATAGTGACCATTTGCAACGGCTTCAAAATTTACCAATTTCATCTACCGTGGGATTTACACTATGTAAAGGTAAGTTTAAGAAATGCAAGTTTCTTAGGGAGTTAATGCGATATCGAAGGTGAAAACTGAAGCGGGTGAGAAATTAAGTTTAACCCATTTTAATTGCAACGAGCAGCAGACGAAATTAGCTGATGTTCCGAATCACTCTGTGTGACACTTGTCTGGGATTCGGAAGAGGCACTCAACCTCGACGAATCTCGAAATTGTGCAGACCTCCCCTCGGAGGACTTCATCGTGTGCGTCACGCTTCGTGCGTTTGCTGACTGCATCGTTAAGTAAGTTGAAACACTTAAAATGAGACTTTAAAACGATAATAATAAAAAAAAAACCTATAATCATATACCTCTGAATCTCTGGGTCTATCTCCTTTTCGTGCATATCCATGCCCACAGAAGAGCATTTATAACCATAGCCAGGAGACTGGCCGCTGTCTCGTGACGCAGCCAACAGTGGAGATGCCCTGGGAGGCGTAGATAGAAAGTCTGCCATTGTATACGCCTCGTGATTCTCTTAATCATGCAAATATGATTAGTTATCAACTCCACTCACAGTTATGAGAGTCACTTTCCGCATTTTTATTATAGAATAAACAGTACATCGAGCCCGATGTTTTATTCTGAATTATACGCATACCTATTGCCCCACCCCATAAGCTTGGTCAAAGCATCGCGAATGGACAATAAATGTAACGTATTGTAAACCCATCCAACTCAGTTATGTAATCTCTCTCTCTCTCTCTCTCTCTCTCTCTCTCTCTCTCTCTCTCTCTCTCTCTCTCTCTCTCTCTCTCTCTCTCTCTCCTGCGTGAAGAACCCCAATAAATAAATGATGAACAGAAACCATTCTTGTCCAACAGAATATGTACATATATTTCAAATGGTTCAATATACGTAACTAATCAGGACCCAAGCACAGCGGGAGAAGATTGTTGACACCTGCAGCCTTATGTGATAAATTTCCTCTCCAAAACAGGGAAGCTGAAACTTCCAAATGGCAAGTTTGACTGGGAATAGTCAAAGCATCATACCAGATGTATGGTTTGTCAGGCTTTAGGATCGTACGCATATCTTTTTTTCAGGAGCGGTACGAAACGTGAAATAAAAATCTTACTTTCACACCTTTCATTTTTGGAGTTCCATACTACATAAGGCAATATTTTTTTATGTGCAACAAATTTATATGAATTTGATACTTTATTAAACCTTTTTGTGAAAAGTATCATAAAGTTTAATGTGAACTTCTCACACAGGGCCACAGGATGTTGTAATTCACATGTATTGTATAACTTTCTAAACAAAATCATAATATAACATTATATATATATATAGAATGTATAATTGTGTACATAATCTATGCATGCCATAATGCATTACAATTTGATACGCATAAATAAATAATCGTGTTTAAAAAGTTAAATTGTAAGATTCGCAATGAATGATTATTTTTTTTAATTTATTTATTTATTTATTATTTTTTCTCATAACGATCAGCTCTGGACAGTGAGGTTCGGCCACCCTGTTAACTCGGTGTTAATCAGGCGGATCCTGGTATTGGTGACAGTCGTGACTCGGCGTTAGTCGGGTGGATCCTGACATTCGTGACAGTCGGACATAGCTGGGTGATATTCCTCAATCTGAATGACGCTCTCTGAAATTCCGAACTTTTTGCGAACTAGACGTGTGCTCAACCTCAGGACAGTCATTGGATCCCTGTCTTTCTCTGGAGAGTACAGGTATATAACATTTACTTGTAACACAACTACACCAGGCACGAAAAAAATCACATGTATATTAAAAATTAAGGGCACTAGATTAAAAAAAAAATATGGAGGCATGCGTTAATATATATTTTAGCTTAATTTAGTTGTAATAAGTACAAATATAAAATTCTTCAAAAATAAGAGACTTGAAAATTTTACTAAGATGTTCAAAATTACTCTTTCTTTTTAAACCCTATGCAAGTTTTCCCCATTCTTTTGGACTTGGTCGAGAAATTATATTCAGTATGGTAAATTGTATTTTTTTTTCTTATAAAAACATAAATTTAGTTTTCATGTTCATCCTTTTTCAAAAACGTTGATTTGTTTTTTGCAAGTGTCGTTAACGAGTAAGTTAGGACTCGTTTTATACGTTAACGCTTTTACACACTGCGAAGAAATTGCACGATATTAACCTCAATACTACTGAATTATACATATATCAGTTTACAATAAAAAAAAAAAAAATTATTTATGTAATTGTCAGGGGACAATTTCATTCCTCAGTTTACATACTTCCTAACACAAACACAATGTTCTCTTTGAAAATAAAATGCACATACCGACAGCCAGATGGACAGCTATAGCGATTTTGTTCATTGAGAGAGACCACATCCGCAGATCGTGCACCTCCTTCACACCGTCTATCTCAAGTAGATTCTGCGTCACATCCACAAAATTCACCGTCCGGGGAGCACCTTCAGGATACAAAGAATTTCATTTCTGACCAAAGCAGAACCCCGTAGACTAATGATTGTGGCTTTTAAACAATATTATGAATTTTACTCACATTTTAAAAATTGCCAACACATATCTTAAATGAGAATCCATTTTTTTCCTTGTGGTGTTCATAAAAGTTTTTAAATCATTCATGTTTTTTGAGGGTGTTTCGTTTTCCATTTTGTTTAGATGTATAATAAAAAGAAAAGTTAAACTGCACCAAACAAATGTAGACATTAGGGTGTACACTGGGGCATATGTTACCTTCCATTAAGACAATCATGATATCCTTGACAATGTGCATAGTGGTGAATACAACAAGAATCGAGAAGAGAAAGGTACATATTGGATCTGCGATTTTCCACTCCGGCTGCAAAAAAAGAAAATCTTGATTGCTCCAGGATGATGATTGATTAATTATTGTTTTACGCCATTTTGGCAGTATTTCGGCCATTTTACGGCGGTTGTATGTGTTGGAGTTTCCCTGACAGCCCTCAATGAACCTATTCTTTTACGAAAATCAGGGAAACGATCTTTGCGCCTTGCGTACCTAAAGGGTTGTGATCCTTGACACGGGGCACACTTGAACGGGGCGTTCTCAGAATGACGATGCAAAATTCATAGTATGTCCATACACTTATAAACAGATAAAATTTTTGACTTATAATACATGTACCGTCGTTTTCATTTTTTAAAAAAAACCACAAGCATTCTGAGTGTAATTGCAGGCAATACAAAGTCCCCTACTGGTAGGATAATACAGTAAAAAGTAAGCCAAGCGTAAACAAACCTGATCTGTACCTATCCAAGACAATCCAATTTATCAATTTCAATTGAACATCTTCATCCAATACGGAGAAAAGTTCGGAAAATTGATTCGGAATGACAGACAGCTCAAATCATGTCAATATCCCTTTAATTGTTCCCTAATTCTTGCAGAAAACGTATTTTATGCACCCAAGTCCTTTAGAGAACATTTCCGTGTACACATACTGGTTAAATAGAGTAGCAATGCTATTTCTTTGTCATACTGTAATTTTTTTTAATTTACTAAAAGTGTGTAAATACAAAAATTACAATATGACATTGTCATTTTTTATATTTACACCCACCCAGTAAATTAAAAAAAAATTGCAGTAACTTTGAAGATTTTTTTCCAAACTCACTGAAGTAACTGAAGCCATTTTTGAAGTAATTCAGATTTTTCTTATTATAGTTTACCCGAGTGTAAATTTTACTATTAAAACTACCATATTTTAAACATTTTGATTGTAGTTCTTTTGATTATCACCAATATGTGTTACCTTCAGTGAAAGTTCATATACATATACTGTATGATACACAGAGGCGGATCCAGAACATTTTTCAGGAGAGGTACTATTCAAATTTGTTACCTTTCCTGAGGAAAACGGCAACCCCCGTTAACCCCTCTATAGGCCCACAATTTGTAATATAAAGGAGACGAAGATATTATTTTCCAATTACCTTAAACCAAATGATTACAGCAGCAATAAGAACACCGAGACTTTGCACCAAATCACCAAGAACGTGAATAAAAGCCGCGCGGACATTGATATTTTTCTCTTTGTGTGAGTGGCCATGGTCATTTTTCTCACATCGTGAACATTTGCATTGGATATGGTGCCATACTCTACTAGTTTCTGCGTATCGTCCAACAGGTGCTTGCTGTTAGTTTCTTTAGAGTTGTCATCGTCTTGGCTCTGGTGGCCACTGTCTGTTGGGCTGTATTCGGGGCTCCCCCCGTGGGAATGGTGATGATGACCCCCTTGATGCAGTGTGGGCACCCATGCTAAGAAAAATGGTCACATTTATTTCAGTCGTAAGTACAGATTTCCAGGCAATAAGATAAAGAACAGGCAAAACTGGGAGGCAAATTTTGTGAAATGTTTCGTTTGGCATAGTATGACTGAAACTGATCACAATTATGTTAAACAGACTTGTCCTCATATACCCGGAAAGCCCACCCGCTTTATCAAAAGAACGAACTTTTTTCGCAAGCACGAAATTTTCGCGAAGTTCGCGAGAACTTCGTGGTCGCAATATTTCTCGCCGAGAGTCAGCCCTTTAATATCCTTCGTATTTAGAAGATTAAGATTATCTTGGTCTTTTTTTTAACTTAATATTTCAGAATGTAGTTAAGTACTTGAAAACATATGAAATTGAAAGAAAAATGTACAAAAGAAGGAACGAAACTGATTGATACAAAGAAGTTGTTTAAGCTGGAAATGTTTATTTGAGAATGCATGTTAATAATAATCTGTCAATATTTTGTCATAACTTTCAGCCATGATGTGCATGTGTGTATGTGAGTGATTATGATTGTCTATATTTGGAATAATAATAATTAAAAAAAAAGATTATCTCGGTCGCAAAAATGAGTCGCTGTGAACAGTTTATCACTGGTAATCATGAAATAAATCGTTACGAATAAAAGCTGGTTTACAATAGCTACTTACATCACGTTGATTACCACCCCCGCGGATGCTGTGATTAACATGATGAGGGGGTCTATGGTGTAGTCTGGATGAATTATCCTCTGTACACCGAGGTAAACCAGTACGCCAGTCAATACCCAGAGAAACATAATGGAAACTAAAGCAACCAATGATTTCTATAAATAGAAAAAAAGTTACCACGTGACGTGCATTTGATGAAAGAGGGAGTCACTTTTCGTTCGAATCGAAAACTTGATATCTACATTTCTAAACTCATTGCGGGAATTTTTATGTAAATATATCAGTCTTCTTGAATCACAGTTCCCAAGCAAGTGGAAATCTATATTGACATACAAGGTGGATTAAATATCCGAGTTACCGCTGTAACTGTCAGGCTCATTTTTTTTCACCTTTACACAAGAATAGCCAAGTGCACTCTGAAATTTACCTGTCCCAGGGATTATTTTAGATACCCGAATCAATTTTGACAGAGAAAGTGTGACAGTTCTATTCAATAGTGAAAACATGTCCTTATTCGAGGGGGGGGGGGGGGGGGGGGTATTGTTACACGTCTACTGATCCCTAAAAGTCATTCTGCAAACCCATGTTTTTATTTGTAACTCTGACATATAAATAACTTTTATCGTGAATCTTGTTCATCGAATTATTTTAAAACAATTTTGGTAACTACTTCTAATGAAACCGATTTGTGCTGGCCTTCAAAAATCGAAAGTCAACAGTATAAGATACGTAATATTTTTTTATTTTACAAAAAAACTTATCATTGAGTTGGGTATAATATTTCCTATTTATTTTCTATGAAAACAACCATAAAAGAACGTGCATCGGGGCAATCGTGCAATATGGTACATCACAAGACGTAAAAACACATACAGACATGAGTAAATAAGATTTGTGATTTAAGATTTATGGATCTTTGATGCTAAAAAATACATACAACACGTACCATATGAACACAACCAGAAATACACTCACCCCCATGAAATAGTGACTTGATCATGAATTATAAACCTTATAAAATAAATAATAGAAATCTGGATGAGAGAGAGAGAGAGAGAGAGAGAGAGAGAGAGGAGAGGAGAGAGAGAGAGAGAGAGAGAGAGCACTGACAATCCTCTTGTAAGTAAAGTAAGCAGATTTAGCTATTTCAGTGTAGAAACTTTTCTGCTTTTAATTGTTTTGGTTTTTGCCCCACATCTACTCTACTTCATTTTCAAATTTGACAATAATTCATCGTTTTGCGTCTTTGAATTAATTTAGTGCGGTATACATATTCGTGGACTGTAGCTGTATGTCTTAAACTGTTGGACGGCTTACGACACGTTAGCGTTTAACGCTCAAGACCGCAAAATACCCGACATGATGAAAATTCGTAAGGCTTATAACTAAAGATTTCACACTTCAATTACCATTCCATTACCTGAATCAATCCATTGAATTAAGCCATTTGTAGATTATTTGTTTTTCATTTAGATAACGATCGTTTAATAAGACGAAACGTTTTAAATAACATATGGAGCATTAATAAAAGAGAAAAAAAATGTAGTTCGGTCTGTCCTCTAAATGATGAACTTTGAAATACACTATCCTAATACTCAAGCGAAGAAACGAGCAACGTTTGTCATTTTCCTCTTTCATTTTGCGCTAGATCGATAGGTAGTGATGTGGGGAAGGGGTGGACTTTGCAATGGAGAATACGTTTACAGCTTTGCATAGGAAAAAAATCACTACCTATATTTAATGACCATAGAATTTGCTAAATAATGACCCCAAACGAGACTGTTGGAATCCTGTAACATCAACTTGTTCGTCAGTAGTCTGTCTCGATTTAACGTTCTTGAGATGCGAGCAAATATCTGCAAGATCGATATTTTAATGGAATTTTGTGATTGTTAAATCAAGAAAATTTTCTTTTTGTAAGGAATTATAAGCGATTGAGCAACCATCTTTACTTGTCCAACACGAATTTTGCTCCTCTATTTTTAACTTAATTATGTAATGTTTCTGTATTATTTCACTTCTAGTTATGATTGTTTCATAGGCTCGTTGTTTATGAGATATACACAGAAGCTTGTAATATATGCCCTTCACAGGCTGCGGGGTTTTTTGCTCTAAAGATATACATTACTTGAAACTCAGAGTATTTAAAACAATGATGTTTCTATAGTACATATTTTCTGTTATAAGCCATAGATAATCAGATAGAGTTGGTTTAAAACATTGCTTCAACATACCTGCTCTATACCATCCAAAAACTTAATTTCTTGGTCCTCCGTTTTACTGTTAAATGCAATTGCGACTAAACTTTATACCAAAGCTAGCGAAATCGGTCAAAAGATGTGCTGCATCAGACATAATGGCAAGACTTCCAGCCAGTGCTCCTCCTGTAAATGACACGAGGGACTTAAAGATATCCTCTTGTTCTCTGAGAGAGAGAGAGAGAGAGAGAGAGAGAGAGAGAGAGCGCACGGGAGAGAGCGAGAGAGAGAGAGAGCGCTGCATCAGACATAATGGCAAGACTTCCGGCCAGTGCACCTCCTGTAAATGACACGAAGGGACTTAAAGATATCCTCTTGTTTTCTCAGAGAGAGAGATGAGAGAGAGGAGAGGAGAGAGAGAGAGAGAGAGAGAGAGAGAGAGAGAAAAAGAGAGAGAGAGAGAGAGAGAGAGCGAGGGAGAGAGAGAGAGAGAGATCATACCCACGGCTTCTCCAATCATGACATGGAACAAAAGATGCTGGCAACAATAAGTTGTCTTCTTGCTTTTTTGTCGAAAATGTCCTGATTTTTCTCCGTATGACAATGGCTTACTGTGAATTAAAGGGAACCAGCTATGCAGTAAATTGTCATCCTAATTCTTTGATGTTGTGAATTAGATTGCGTATACTGTTTTGTTACACTACATGGAAATATAAATGTACAAATAATGGAAGACACGAGATTCATCATTTTTTTTTATTTCTAGCATAAGTTATGTTGTTATTGTTTGTTTGTTGGTTTAACGAGAAATATTCACACATAAAGACACATCACCAAATGTGAGTTTAGTGCCTTCACTCTGACCTATATATAAAGCTCGGGCCATTGTGTGGCGAGTACTTATCTTTGTAAACACCTACCGTTATTGGGGACCTCATCTTTAAGTCATATCCGATAGACCAGTGACTTTTAGGACCGGACACTTGATTAAGTATATAGTCGATCAGTTGCTTTGCTGTAATCGCCAGGAGTAAAGTAGAGGTTTAATTTAACAAAGTCTGCATTCCCAGTCGTTGACATTTCATTCAATTTCATGTTGTTATTAATTCTCCCAATTACTGCTATGTGTAAGCTTATAATGGGAGCTGTGGATTTGAGAAGGCTCGCGTTTTAAATTTCCAGTCGATAAAGTTGCAATAATAGAAGCATAGAATTAAACTAACTTATTTTACCTCTTAACCGACACAATCGCTACAGGAACATACAATGTACGTTTTATTGGTGTAAATTAAATGTAAATATATTGAAACTTAATTATTGAAATAACAGAGGTGACGATTTTCAACAACAAAAGGACTTTTGATATTCAAACAGTGTAAGTACTGTGTCTTAGTGATGAAAAATAAAAAGGCTGCACGTACATAATATAAAGCAAAATTCACAAACGAACGTAAGAATGAACTTGTCTTTCTCCCTAAATCGTGATAAAGAGACGAAACTGATATAAATATTAATTCAATATACTTTGTTAGTCAAACGTTTCACGGAAGCTTAGACAGGGAGGAAGTACAACGCTATCATTTAGTAACATAGAATTCCTCACAGCGAATTGCAACAGACCAGTATGAAAAGGTGAAGATAACGAAACAGTGATCAATCTCATAAAGCCTATAAAGAATACAACAATAAGAGTAATGCAAACACTGACCCCTGGATATATCAGTTACTTGTTCAATGGATTCTGTAAGTTATTGCTGTGTCTTTGAATGTACATCAAGATACTCAGCTGTGGCATTTGAACTGCGCGCTTTACCTGGTCTGTATTCGCAAAAGGCCTAAGAATTGTTTTTTCTATATGAAAAGGTAAAGATAACGAACAGCAATCAATCTCACAACTCCTATAAGGGATACAGAATAAAGCCTTGGGCAAAACACGGACCGCTGTGAGCCTATATCTTGATCAGGTGAATGGAATAATCCGTAGTCAAAATCAGTGTGTAAAGAACGGCCTAATAATTAGTATGAAACATGTCGGACAACATTTTACTCGATGACAGGTTTGTATTGGCAAAGTAGATCGTTATAACGGACCACAGAGAATTTGCAAAATGATGACTTTAAACGAAACCCCTGTAACATCAACTTGGTATGAAACATATAGAACAGCATACGACCCAGATTGATAGATTGTATTTGCAATTTACAAAATGTTATCGTCAACGAGACTGTTAAAACCCTTGCAACATCAGGTAATTTATCAGTAGCCTGTCTTGATTTAAAAATTTATCATACTCAGAAACATGCCCTCTTGTATCAAATCGGTTGAGAGACATAAACACATTATACAGGTGATAATAGAATATTTTTACTCAGATGTGGAAAGCTGAAGATTGAGAAGCTGAAGTCATCATTATAGGGATGCAAATTTGAAAGACCGTGTACATACACACAATATATATATATATATATATAATATATATATATATATATATATATATATATCCGCGAATGTTTGTAGTGCAACATGACTGTATGACCTAAAATTTCAAATCATCAAATGTGAATACTGTTAGTTATCTTGAAGTTTTCGTGTTCCACATTGGAATAATTAGTATAACTCTTTTTTTTTTTTTTTTTTTTTTTTTTTTTTTTTTTAATTTGGTCACTGTATTGGGGAACATATGTGGATCGGGCCACCTGTACAACATTTCAAGTCGGATGCGCAATACAGAACACTTTATAGTAAATGACGCAACATTTCTGATCGGACATGCGATACACCGTTCTCTACCCATAGTTCCATGCATTATGAGCACTACACCTAAGCCGACGGCTTTTTACAGACATTTTGTAAATGTGTCACTTATGTTTTGGACCAAATATTTAGTCATAATTTGAAATATTTTTGGTGCAGTTAAATTAATATTTACTGTAAATTGTTTAAAATCACTGTTCTGATTTTGAATGTGGAACTATTTCCTAATGCGCGTATGAATATCAATATTCAAAAATGATATTTACTCCTCTATTGCATTCCTTCCTCTAGCAAACTGATAACAACCAATTTCGTCATCAATGACTTTTTGAGTACATGAATGACTTACTTTAAAAATTCATGTAATTCACTTGAATCAGATAATCTCACAGAGTGCAGATTATCTAATGTAGATTGTTCAAGATAAGAGAGATGTACGACTGCGTTTATTTGCAGTAGGACATGTATATACGTGTAATCATTCATCTTGACAAATGCTGACATTTATCTATTCTTCTACATTCAGAGTTCATGGAATCTTTGACACTTCCGGTTTACAAGTAGCTATAGAACACTCGGGTAATTCTGCCGAATTGTATTACAGTATCTGAGTTTTCTGATAAATGTTAGAGTTAGAGCTACAGAGTACACTGAGTGTCAAAACTGTCAGCAGTTCGCTTACTTACATTGGTCATCCACGTTTTCTTTATCTGAACTGTCTGTTGCCCCATTTCTCCAGTTCATGGTTAGACTGAAAGGATTAAAAGATGATCCATAAGCTGTTAAATCACAAGTCGGCCACTGTGGAGGGGTATCAGAGCCACATATGTTGTCACATTTTCGTTTAATTTACAAGATTAATTTTTATTATTTCAGATCAAGATGCAGGGTTTACGGTGGGTGTAACCGGTCAACCTAATCCCACCTCAGGTGTGTCCAGGGGTCCGTGTTTGCCCTACTCATAATTTTGTGTTTTTTTCGGAAATTATAAGATTGATCATTGTTCGCTATCTTTACTCTTTCATTTACATTTGCTATTTTTTAATGATACTGTTTTGGTATTTTGTTATTATTTTGGCCTTAACGGTCACCTGAGTATTAGTTATATGTAACACTAGTCCCCAGGTCTATGAAATCTAAAAAAAATTACCCTGTTTTAAATATCTAAGCTAAATTCTAATATTCATCAAAAGTATATGTGTATAAGTTTTAAGAATGCATCGCTCTTTTGAAATGTTCTCAAAAGTGCATATAGTGATGAAAAGCGTCATAATATGATATCATAATATATGGAGAGAGACCCTGTGGGGATCCGGGTTGTTAGAATAGATCCTCAGTATCCCTTGCTTGTCGTAAGAGGCGACTAAATGGGGCGGTCCTTCGGATGAGACCGCAAAAACCGAGGCCCCGTGTCACAGCAGATGTGGCACAGTAAAGATCCCTCCCTGCTCAAAGACCACATGCGCCAAGCATAGGCCTAAATTTTGCAGCCCTTCACCGGTAATGGTGATGTCTCCATATGAGTGAAAAATTCTCGAGCGGGACGTAAAACAATATATAATCAATCAATCAATATACGGAGAGAGAGAGAGAGAGAGAGAGAGAGAGAGAGAGAGCAATTGTTAACGAATGACCCACGACGACGGACGCAGACTACTTGCAATAAGTCACCCGAGATTACTCAGGTCACCTAAAAAAACTTAATATCTATTTTGTTTTAGTTGGTGATTTGATACTTAAGATATAGTTTTAATTTATATGTCTTTGTTTATAATATTAATTCGTAATTTTTTATTTTTGTATGTTTTTTTTTTTGTACCCTAATAAAATTCTAACTAACATCTTTATCCTACTAGAACGTAATTCATTTAAAGTCATTTAAATTTAAATTTAAAACGTTGTTGTCACGAAATCATTCAAAAGTAGTAATTCGGATAATCATTTGAAAACGATAGGTATGGAGTCCCTCTCAGAAGCTGAAGACGGTGCAGTACAATGTAAGCTAGTCACATATAGTCATTTTGGCGTTAAATTTACTTCATCGGTTCCTAGAAGGATAAAACGACTTGAACAGAAAAAGGTCGTTGCTACAGAACATCTTTTTGTAGAGCACACGCGAATTATCTTCGAACTTGTCACGGTAGCTCAGTGGTAGAGCTTCCTAACCTGGATGTCGCTCGTTCCATGACCGTGTCAAACTTAAGACGTAAATATAGGTAGTAACTGCTCCTTAGCCAAACGCTTAGCATTCAGAAATCTTTCGGATTGGAGGTAGGAGTTAGCTTGTTAAAGAATCCTCACTGCTACGACCCTAAACGCTAAGCAATGGTCTAAATTTGCGTGTCCTCACCTACAATTGGTGACGTCTCAATATGAGTGAAAAATTCTCGACAGGACGTAAAGCAAACAAATCAGTCAATTAACTTCGAGAATCACATGCAGGCCTGCACATCTGACGCAATATCAGAGGCGACCGTAGATGTCCTATGTCCACTGCAGATATGAATGATTTCATTACGCCGAGTCGATCGTCGACCGAGAGACATAACGCAGGCCATTTCTAGCCACTAATGCAAATAACAGAAATTTACATGAAATAAACGGTCCAGAGTTATATATTGTATTGTATTGTCGGATATATAATTATGCACTGTTCTATACCTGAATTGTACCACTGTACTACATTATATAATGTACAATTATTTACTATAGATGTACTATATAATGTTATAGTAGTAAAATACCCAACCCTCAAGACTTGAACAGAAGTGTAATTTTTCATCCGGGTTACCAACTATATCAGAAAAACGTATTACATATAAAACATAAACGGTACCAATTTTGATGCACCAGATGCGCATTTCGACATATAATGTCTTTTCAGCGATGCTCAAGTCAAAAATGTTGGAAATCTGAAATAAGAACTTGGAAGAGCTGAAAGAACCAAAAATACCAAAAAGTGGAGCCCAATGTGATTTTCGTCTTTGATGTTTGTTTTAGTTTCCTTTGGCTTTTTAAATCTGTTTTGAGTTTTTTATAACGAATTTGAAAGAAAAGATATTTTATATCATTCAGAATCGCGAATTAGAACATAGTAGTGTGACTTTTATCATTAAGTTAATTACTACAATCAAAATTACAATAAAAATGAAAAGAAAGACATTGTGAAGAATTGACTTATCATACTAAAGTATTCATTTACAATAACCTTACAACACACACCTTGTACAGACTTTTTTGTTGTGATATACATCACTGAATTGACAAGATATTGTCGGACATATGTATCATATCGTTAAATTAATATAGAATTTATTGTCCATACGCGTCATTCATACCACAGTTGGTTAATTTTCACTTCAGTTTATGAAATAAACTTGTGAATTCACAAATGTAAGCTCCATACATTGTTAAAGTAAATAAATAAACAAGTAAATAGAATTAAAACATACCTGTCTCCGGTGGTCATCTTGAATGATCCGTCTAGGGGAAGCTTCGGTTTTTGCGGATTGCGTTAAACCAGAGAATGAAAACTTACAGAATTCTCATGCTATATTTCTTTTTAAATAATAATTCGGACATATTTCTCAAGAGCACATGACTGAGTGATATGTATTTTTATTATGAAGTTCTTAATCCTGTTTGAGAGTATTCTCCACTGGTACTGTGTGCAGATATCCTAATGCTTGATTTTGGAGTTATTTTGCACACGGCCATGTTCAAGTGTGGGGACAGATGCGCTTTATTAAACTATCCTGTCAACGTCACAAGCATATGTTTCCAAACTTACTTAGCTATACCAGCGATCATTAACACGAACTAAAAGTTGATTTCCTGAAATTATATGATATTGATAATTATGAATATATTTCATTTCATGTGGTTTTTCAATGTTTATTTATAAAACTGGTACACGTGTTACATTGAAAACAGTATTAAATTCAAAATTCTATTTTTTTTTTAATTTATCTATTTATCTCTTATTTATTTATTTATTTTGATAAAATTAAATTAAAAGTTGTCTCCACTCTTTGATAAATGTGCCTGGATTAGATTTTAATGACACATCCTGAGATACATTATGATGAAATCTATAAAAGAAAAACATCACAGTGTTTTACACTTACAAGGAAACATACAGACGTGGTTCACTCCGGCTGTATCATTGATACATTTGATATATGTGTTCAAAAGAGGCAGACAGAGTATAAATATGGTAATACTTTAATTTCCTGATTTTTCAATTCCAAGATACGTATAGAATTCTGTATAAACAAACATATCCTGTCTGGGAAAACATCTGTAGGATTTACAATATTAAGAATATTTCAACCGGAAGTTGTTATTAGTCCCCTAACGGCCTTGCTGAAGGGGACTATCAGTTTACCATCGGTCTGTCTGTCCGTCTGTCTGTCTTTCATTCCGTTTAAGGTTTTCCGTACTTTTCTCCGCATTGGATGAAGATATTCAATTGAAATTTGACGTATGGCTTTTTCTTGGATAGCTACAGATCAGATTTGAGTTTCGTCACGCATGGCCTACTTTTGACTGAATTATACCAGTAGTGTACTTTGTGTTACCTGCAATACACTCAGTATGCTTGTTTAGTTTGATACCTTTACAAAAATTAGAAATGTTTTTCATCTTCAATGTCATTAATATATTTACATGTATAATTGTACCTAAAACGAACATAGTGAGTAGCGTTTGATATTTACCAGCTTCAATTTACAAAGGCTGGGAACTATTTCTGAACAGCGTATATAATTATCTACAGAATATATCAATTATGGTTGATTTTTCACATGTATTGTAAAAAAAGGAAATTGTAGGATTACCCTCGTGTTATATATATATATATATATATATATATATATAATCCATTTTCTCATGTGTACGAAACTTTCTATAATACTTCTTTATGAAATCCCGGAAGTTGTGAGATGTAAGAAATATGTGCAAAGAGGAAGTGTCGTGTCAAAACCAGTACATTTCTTTACTATATAAGCTTTTCAAACATTGTGTTTGATACTTCATATCTGAATGAAAAAATTATTACGACCCCTAGGTGTTAGATTTCTCACATTCTAAAAACGTCACATTTAAAATACACGTGTCCATAATGAATCCATATATATATATATATATATATATATATATATATATATATATATATATGGATTTTAGTATCATTTCAGTGTTTGATGAATTAATAAATCAAAGGAATTCTAAATATTTACTCAGTTCATATCCATTATGCATGTATAACATTGAACTATTGATTTTTTTTTTTACAATGTTAAATCACATGCATTTGAACAAATTAGCTTTGGTAGATTCTGGAGGCGGGGGAACGACCATGGGAGTTGCTAAAGAGGTGAATGATATCCTTGAAATTTTAGAAAAAAAACCTCCTGATTTGGAAATAAGCTATCTTTTACTATTATCTATTCGGTATTACATAAACTTCTCTCTCTCTCTCTCTCTCTCTCTCTCTCTCTCTCTCTCTCTCTCATCACCATAGCACACCTGTGAAGTAAGGACGTTCTCACAATGTCTAGAGGAGAATACACATATACGCTATTTTAAAGGCAAGAAGTACTATGTTACATCTAGCTATAGGGACACCTGTAAAAGTTTATCTAATACTCTCTTTCGAATGATGAAAATAATGGTTTTGAGAGAGAATATTAGTATGAACAAGTCATCACACCACTTGTCCTCACGAAGCTAATATTTTGTATCTAACTCTTTCACTTGATGTATGTCACATTTATGAGAACATAATTTTGAGTACAGGATTTTTGTCTTCATAGTGCAGCTCTGTCCTCACAACTTCTGTCAAAGGATTAAAACTTTACACGTTTTACCCTCTCTCTCTCTCTCTCTCTCTCTCTCTCTCTCTCTCTCTCTCTCTCTCTCTCTCTCGTTTCTTTTTTTTCCAAAACAATGGGGTAGGAAGAATGAAATCCTGATTGAGACTCGCTGGACTTACAGGGACCAGAAGTTTCCCTGTGTATTTGCTATTCTCAGTATAATCGAACAATAAAATTAACACTCACAGAGTCGTGATTGACTATACGTAGAAACCGATTGCAAAATTGAAATTTTTCGAAATAGCATATTCTTCACCATTTCGCCATTAATGAATGGCATTTGTGTTTCCCTTTCCATGAACCACTACGGTAATATACGATATTATCAAATACTTAATTGCTTAACAACTTTTAAGTATAACGTATTATCTGTGTACTGAAATGTCATTCACATCCATATACTGAACTCGTAAAACATAACATCCATTTTCTGTGGTTACAATAACGAGTTTATTTCAGGGGATGCTACGAATACTGTGACATTCCCTTTCGTGTTAGGTTAGAAAAGTGTACCCTAAAAATGTTATTTTATGCCAGTTAGGGGTTTCAGTCTCTCTCATTTTGGATGGAAAAATTACCCCCTATATAAATTCACCCCACCAACATTCTCTGGAACTGTCCCTGAAGTTATTATGAAAATATAAATAATGCAAAGTCCCTCTCTCTCTCTCTCTCTCTCTCTCTCTCTCTCTCTCTCTCTCTCTCTCTCTCTCTCTCTCTTCAAATCCAGTACATATATGTAATTAATTTATATATTCAGATCTTGATATTTTTGCTCATCCAGGTCACTTGAGGTATAATTGATGGAAGCTTTAGTCTAGAATTATCGTCCGTTACAACCAATAAATAAAATTTTATACACCTGGTTTGTGCAAATCGCATTATGCATTATTTTGACATTTAGTATATAAAAAAATCTCAACAAGAATTTTACTTATTTATGAATACTAATATCAGAAGAAACACATCAATTTGAAATTTAGACACAATGCTGTATGTCTGTTTTTTCACTGTTTACGAAATAAAAGTATTTCTGATTTACTCGTAAACCTGACTGTAATCGTGAAGGCTTGTTACAGAAACTTGTGCTATAGTGCAGCACTGCATGCATGCGATTTTTTCTGAATATTTATATAGTCATTAATAAAGTTCACTCGCTTAAAAGTAATCTTTGGTCTTAAAGCATTTTTTGTTTTGCGAAATGGTGTAACCATTCTTTACCTGTGTACAGAAAGGAAAATTTGTTGAAGTGCGCGATTATACACCATACAATTAATATACATGAATAGCAACGCAGACTGTAATAAGCAGGCTAGCATCGTCGTTTATGATATGGGAAATTGTATTCTCAAAAATAAAAATACAAAGAGGGGGGATAAACGATGCAAGGCGTCGATCCAATGTTCAAAATCCTATTCGTAGGGCAAGGTTGGAGTCCTGAACTATGAGCCCCCCCCCCCCCTCCAAAGAAAGCTTTATTCAATTTTCAGTTTCTTGGTTCCTTGAAGGGGGGGGGGGTGTCTTTCAGATTTATATCAGAACTCTTCAGCTTACATTCTCGTAATTCACTATTACTGTTAAAAAATTGGGGGTTCCCCTTCCCTGATTCTATGTGCGTGATAAGGATGCAAAAATGATAAAAATGATAAACTCAATGATTACATTTTTGCATTAGTACAATCTAGTTCAACGCAGAATGTAATAATGCAATATGCCTCATACATACATACATACATACATACAGAGAGAGAGAGAGAGAGAGAGAGAGAGAGAGAGAGACTTCGTGGCCGAGTGGTTAGAGAATCGCGCTCGAAATCACAAGGCCTCTCACCTCTTGTCGGCGCGGGTTTGATTATCGCTATATGTGAGGAAGTTTGCCAGTTAACTTTCTGAAGGTCAGTGGTCTCTTCCATTGTATCAAATTGGTACATTGTATCTGGGTTCTCCTCCACCAAAAAAAAAAACTGGACCCCACGAGATAACTGAAAAATTGTTGAGTGTGGCGGAAAACAACAAACAATCAATGTGTGTGTGTGTGTGTGTGATAAGAGAGAGAGAGTATAGGTCACTAGTATTTCGCAAAGAAATCGGGGCCCAGTGGACCGAAAGTCCTAGAAAAATGTCAATGCATTTGATGTTCCGAAATCTGCGCCAGCGTTGAATCCTAAAAGCATCCGCGTAACACGGTGTGTCCACGGAGTGTTACGATGTGTTTTCACTGTGTCAATTTCGATTGAAATTTCACGAACGATTATAAATTGTGTGGGTAAGGCAATTTTGTCTTTAAATTATTCATTTTGAAGAGTGAAAAATCATTTGTTATATGTGAAGTAATTGTTATTTATATTAGTTATACCGTTGTTAAAGTTATAATTGGTTTATTTGATTGAAGTTACCGATGTTTTGAAAGTTCTGAAGTATCGAGTACAGGCCGATTCTTTTGGTCAATACTGATGTTTCATGAGCTCCTATTTACTGTGCCGCTGTCTTTGAAAAATGCGCCTGTATGTGGTACACTGTATGTGGTACACTGTATGTGGTGGTACACTGTATGTGGTACACTGTATGTGGTACACTGTATGTGGTACACTGTATGTGGTGGTACACTGTATGTGGTACACTGTATGTGGTGGTACACTGTATGTGGTACACTGTATGTGGTGGTACACTGTATGTGGTACACTGTATGTGGTACACTGTATGTGGTGGTACACTGTATGTGGTGGTACACTGTATGTGGTACACTGTATGTGCACTTAACTAGAGTACTGGCAGTTGTCGATAATGCTAGAGCAAGTTGTGATGACTACTGATATTTTTACAGTTGGTATTAATGAATTCTGTTGCTGCCGAGAAATGCTGATGTTTACTGTGGTTGTACTGTGGGTGTAAGTGATGATGTGATAGTTTGCTTTATTTCTGTAAGCATTCATATATACTTGTCAAAATTTCTAACGCCCCACTTTTATTTGTTGAAAATTGAAGAAACCGTTATGTTAATATTAATGTCCTTAAAAACATCGTCTGCTGTACATACCCTTTCATATCTGCGATTGAAAAAAATCGAGTTCAATGAGAAATTATTCGGCCGTGACCGCTTTTGTTGAAAAGCGTGAAGTACGAGTTCGACATGGTTTACGGGTGTGTTTTTCAAAACGGTTTTTTCCACGTGTTCTCAAGATCATCTTAAAAAACAGATAAAGTCTGGGAGAAAATGCGGCTCATGTCTACACAAGAACGCGCAAGAGCAGTTGGCATGGTCCAAGCCGGGCGCAGTTCACGGGAGGTGTGTTTCTTTTCGCTTTGTTCATTTTGTTTTCTTCCAACATTTAAAAATTAATGAAAAAGCTAAATAAATTTATTAAAACTTTTTCAGGTTGCTAGAAGTTTCAACCGAGACCCTAATGTAGTTGTCCTGTTGGCGTGTCGTCACTCGACGTTTCGGTCTTCGGGGTAGGTCATCTGTACTTCCGGTTCGATTAAATTTCCGGACGAGCCTTAGTATGGTTTTATGTAGACATGCGCCGCATTTTCTCCCAAACTTTATCTGTTTTTGATATATATCTCAGGAAAACGGAGCAATCCGTATTCAAAATCAGTGTGTAAAGAACGGCCGAACAATTGATATGAAACAAGTCAGACAGCATTTGACCGAAACGACAGTTTGTATTGGCAAACTGGATCGTTATAATGATCGTAGAATTGCGGAATGCTGACTTTAAACGAGGCTGTTGAAACCCCTGTGACATCAACTTGTTTGTCAGTAGCCTGTCTTTATTTAAAAATTGATCATACGCAGAACAAGCTCTTGCGTATCGAATGAGTTGATTGATTGATTGTTTGTTTTTCACCACACTCAACGATTTTTTCAGTTATCTGGTGGCGTCCAGTTTTTGTAGGTGGAGGAGAAAACCCTGATACAATGTATCCGGGAAGAGACCACCGACTTTCCGAAAGCAAACTGGCAAACTTTCTGACATATATCGGCGCGAGCGGGATTCGAACCCGCGCCAACTAGAGGTGATAGTCCGTGTGATTTTGAGCGCAGGAACCCCGAATGAGTTGAGAGAGATAAACACCATATGCAAGTGATGATGGAATATTGCTACATAGGTATGGGGAGTTGATTATATCAGTAGACATTTATTTCTTATTATTACTAATCAGAATATAAATTGATTCGGGTATATTGCTTTAATACGATTTCTTCTGAGTAAAAAATAATAGAAAGAAAGTACACAACACTAAACACGAGTATTTGGCGATATGTGCAAAACAATTTTTAATGAGATGTACCGTCTAAGGAAAATGCCTTCATTCCGTGGAGTGGGTGTGTAAAACTTACGCGCTTACAATTTGAATTTAGATAAATTTTCTCACCTTGTGTGTACCGTCCTCTTTTACATCTGTGAAAAATCTTGGTGCTAGAGTCACCACGGTGTACCATTAATACACAAGCAATAGGTATAAATACAGTGGTCAATCCTTTCGTTCTCGGCTCAGAGTTTGTTATGTACTAATATTTTTCAATGTAAGGATCCCCGGGTTCGGTACCTCATTCCTGTAAAGATTTTTCTCTACTTCTTTATTACAGTAACTCCCATTTATACAGTAGAGCTGAATGTTACATTTTCCCTTGCAACAACCAGAAAGTATCAAAATGCGCTAACTCTAAAACAGACATGGTAACATATTCCATTGGAGGAGAGAGTAGAATGCAAGTGAATTGTACGTGAAATTTCACGAAAAATTCAATACTATTGAGAAATGTCGCGTATGTCCTCAAATTATTCTCCGTCTTACATGTGTAGAAGCGTATAAGGAGTTTTGGTCAATATGACCATTTGTTTAGACAGTCTAGATGATTATATTCCTTATTTACACATTTTCATTCATGAATGTATGCAGAAGTACATGTATCTAGGAGAATTATTACATTCCCGTGCTGCCAAGTGTAAACGTTAGAAAGAGGACCAAAGTACTGGTGAAATAAATATGGGTTAAATTAAACTATAAAAGTTCTAGTTTTCAAAGTATTCGAACGGGGATATCTTTTTATTCATAATTTATTCTGCTCGTCCAAGTATCTGAAAACCTGATTGATAATCGTAATATATACAATTTTTACTTTACCTCCTGTAGTCTACATACAAAATATCAATGTATGTTAAACCTTTATTTTACCTCCTGTAGTCTACATACAAAATATCAATGTTTTTATGTTTTACTTTGCCACCAGCGTGAGTCTCATAATGAACGAACTGAAGAGTTATCAATTTCCATTGAAATATGATGTAATTATAAATGATTACGTAATAACTATTACCAAGAAATTTATAGTAAAACATGACCATATATGATTTACCAATTAACTAAAGTAATAAATGACTTATGAACCCTTTTCCTATCACTTGCAATTCTCGGTCAAAACGCCAAATTCACTATCGTCATTTGCCACGGTGTTTTTATTACAAATTCTATTTCTAAGACCCTGTGGGGATCCGGGTTGTTAGAATAGATCCTCAGTACCCCTTGCTTGTCGTAAGAGGTAACTAAATGGGGCGGTCCTTCGGATGAGACCGCAAAAACCGAGGTCCCGTGTGACAGCAGGTGTGACACGTAAAATATCCTTCCCTTCTCAAAGGCCATAAGCGCCGAGCATAGGCCTATATTTACAGCCCTTCACCGGCAATGGTGACGTCTCCATATGGGTGAAAGATTCTCAAGCGGAACGTTAAACAATATTTAATCAATTAATCAACTCTTTCTAAGTGTTCTTAATCTAGATAAACGCCACAGGTGTACGTAGTCAGTGAAGCGGAACATTGTCGATCTCCAGCGTACACCGAGGCAGAATGATTCCTGTAATGGCTGATTGAATAAATAAGAATCTAAATTCTTGTTATTTTCACATCATAGCAAATATTTCGGTTTAATTATGGCTTCCCATTGAAAGAGCTTTCTGTTGAATTTCAAAGAAAAGAAGCAAAGTAGTTCGTACCACAGAAACTATCCGACATATACACAACAGGAAATTGCCAGATCATTTTACTGGTTTATGAGAGATGTTCATAGAAAAGGACAAGAGGCGATAGTTTGGCTGAAAAGGACGCGATTCTTGTCGACTCTGGTACAGTTATACCGAAACTGGACAAGGTTTCTAAATAACTTGGGACATACCGTTATTATATGTCTTGTATGTGTATTGTTTTAAAATGGTCTTATTTTTGGTAAAATTATTTTGATCATTTTAAAAAAAAAAAAGGAGATATTTGTACATTATCATAATTACATAAAGTAAGTAAAAGAACGATAACTCTTACATATACACAAATACTAATTCGTTTTCTCCAAGCTGGTTGAAACTCAATTCAATACCAAATTCTAATACTGCCATAAATTCAAAATGAGATGGTTTATCGAGAGTTGAATATATATATATATATATATATATATATATATATATATATATATATAAAGCCGATTATACTAGTTTAGTTATAGCAATTCTTCGGGGGGGGGGGGGTGCAGACGCGGATCCAGCTTTTTTCATCGGGCGGGGGGGGGGGGGGGGAGGGGTCCAAAAAGCCAAGGATCTGGGACCTGGTTCTAGGGTAAGGGGTACGGTAATTTTCATATTATATTATAGCCTTTAATTTTGAAATCGTCTCCAGTGAGCGAATATAGTCATTCGAGAGAGTTGATGAAGCAATATTGATTGATTGATTGTTGTTTTTTCGCCACAATCAAAACTTTTCAGTTATCATGTGGCGTCCAGTTTTTGTAGATGGAGGAGAGAACCCAGATACAATGTACCTGGGAAGAGAACATCGATTAAACGCGATGCTAGGGTGAAAGATGACTATATTTTTTTTCAGTTGGGGTCCAGACCCCCCCATCCCACCCCTCTAGATCCGCGCTTTGTGTGTGTGTGTGTGTGTGTGTGGGGGTGGGTGGGTGGGTGGGTGGGTGAGTGGGTGGGTTTGTGTGTGATATTTTGTTTGTATAATAATAGTATACCATACCACCCTCTGATAAAGAAACGAGTTTTTTAACTCAAAACATCGAATCACATTATCTCTAAAATTCTGTCTCTATCGTCAGCCATCTCAAAGTTCCTCATCGGCGCATACAGCTACAAATTGTCGACACAATCCTCATCGGCGCATACAGCTACAAATTGTCGACACAATCCTCATCGGCGCATACAGCTACAAATTGTCGACACAATCCTCATCGGCGCATACAGCTACAAATTGTCGACACAATCCTCATCGGCGCATACAGCTAGAAATTGTCGACAGTTCTCTGCGACCACTATTCGTGTAACCCGTGTTTATCTTGATGGCCATGAATATCGTCATTTCCAATAATTATATACTTTCATTTTACATTAATCGAATAAAAGAAATGAACACATTTTGATTTAACGCATGTATGTTTCATATAAATCCATCACAATATCTAAAGACATCTATTATTTTTCACATCTCAAATACTTCAGTGAAATACACGATCATGTTAACTCTTTATCAAAACTAAGTTATACTGGTATTTGCTGACAAGTGCATTAGACGTCCTTTGTTTACATTAAAAAATAGGACGTGTACGTATTTATTTTTATCCTAATACACAAGGTAACCTTATTTCTTGTGGCAACATCGAATGAAGGTTTGTTTTAATGTTAAGTATACAATGACTGTACGGTTAGCGTATCTTGTCATTTTATGTGGTTTTACTGTTTTTCGTTTGGTTCACTTGAATACAGGTAATTCCTCTGGCATCAGATCTAATGGTAAGTGTGATCAAAATATCATATTTATTAACTGTCTATTTAAATACGGGGATAAGTGTGCAACATAAAGGTTATCGCATCACACATTCACATCACACTGTTCGTTATCTTCACCTTTTCGTTCTTAAGTAGGACAACGTCATTTTAGTTGCTCTGTTTACAATTGATGAAGTAAAATGACGGAATCTCTACATGCAGGTGACTGTACAAACTGTTGGTACGGATGTGACAAGTCTTCGGGAAATTGCTCGGGCCAGTGTTCTCATGGATATTTTGGCTCCAAGTGCGACAAGGAATGTTCTCAGTGTCTCGATTGCGACAAGAACAACGGAACGTGCGTTTCCTGTCATAATCGCCATTATGGTCCAAAGTGTGAGTTCCAGTGTAATGAAAACTGTATGATTGGATGTAGAATATCTGGAGAATGTTACAAATGTAATGAAGGATTTTATGGACTGACGTGTAATTTGACATGCCCATCTCCAAATTGTCGAAACGGATGTGAAAGACATACCGGAAACTGTACCGACTGGGGATGTGATGCAGGCTTTTGGGGGACAATGTGCAATAGGACATGTCCACAGAACTGTGGGTTCACCTCTTGTCATCAGAAAGATGGATCCTGCCAGACTTGTAAAGATGGATTCAGTGGGGTAACATGTGACAACAGGTGTGATTTTGAACACTGTAGCTTGTGTCAATTTGACGTAACCACTTGTTTTAATTGTTTCCGGGGCTGGTGGGGTGACCACTGTGATAAGAAATGCACAGACCACTGCAGTCAACCATACTGTTCACAACATACCGGAAAGTGTGGAAAATGTGACGAAGGTTTTTACGGTCCATATTGTGAAGGAAAATGTGATTCCGTCTGTAGAACGTGTTCTGATAACAAGACTTGTGAAACCTGTAAAAAGGGATTCTATGGTGACTGTAAACAGAAATGTCCTAATCAATGCGAGGATTGTGAACTTGATGGCAAATGCAAGACATGTACTGCTGGGTATTTCGGAGAAGGGTGTAGATGTGAAATATCACAGTGTAGTAGTAGAGTAAATGCTTCGTGTTTTAGTTGTAAGAACGAGACAACATGGTACCCCTCCGAAAGCGGGTGCTGCCCATGTAGTGAGCATTGTAATTCGACATTTGGTGATTCCCTTTGTAACAGCGATGGCTGCGTCAATGATTGTATAGAAGGTTACTTTGGCAAGCATTGCTTAACGTCGTGCAGCGTACATTGTGCAGATGGCGATAACGAAAAATGTAACAATGAAAGTGGATATTGTTTGAACGGCTGTAAAGAAGGGTGGTATTTACCACAGTGTGATTTTAAATGCAGTTTACATTTTCCACACTGTAGTTCATGTAAAGAATATACAGACAATAAGAACAAGCCATATGTAGTTTGTGAGGCCTGTAAACTAGGATATTATAAAGAATTATACTCTGGTATGTGCAAGCCTTGTGAGCACTGTGTTGGTGGCGACATGTGCGATGGCAAGATTGGATTCTGTAAATGGGGATGTGAGAAAGGATGGTACGCGAGAGGCAAGCGGTACCTGTGTGAATATCCTTGCCCTGACAACTGCACTGGTGGCATTTGCGACGAAATTGGTGGTAAATGCAAGTCTGGATGTAAACGAGGGTCCTACGGTCCTCACTGCCTTAAATTCTGCCCTAATGACTGTTTAAACAGCACGTGCGAGTTTGAGAGTGGCGAATGCCTATTGGGGTGTATTTCAGGGAAACGTGCTGCATATTGTAATGAAAGTTGTAGTGCGCAGTGTGGTGCCAAAGGCTGTAGACAAGATGAGGCCTTGTGTAAAGGTCCGTATAGATTATCTTAATCGACTAATCATTTAATTTCATTATATAACTCATATTTATGTGTCTTTATCTATATGGCTAATATATCCATTAATATGATGTAATTCAATGACTATTTAACATGTCTGATGAGAACTCTAAATGGTGATTTTTACAGATTGCATACAAGGATATTATGGAGAAATGTGTACTCTGCCCTGTAGTCCGAATTGTCTCGACAATGTTTGTAACCAGACAGGTTTCTGTACTGAGGGGTGTGTGACAGGATGGACTGGGTTACTATGTGAAGGTGTGACTAGACTTTTTCATTGATCCATCATCTCATCAACGTAAGAGAGATCGATCGAGGCACATGTTATTGTGACAGTTTGTTTATATCGAATAATTTGTGTTTTCTAGCCATATTGCATGCATTTAATTTAGCTATTATTGTGTAGAGAAAACTATTTAATGCATTATATATATATATATATATATATATATATATATATATATATATATATATATATAATATAATCTACATGTATGCATATAACTACCATCAGTGATTCATGTCGATGATTATATTTCCAGTGTCGGTAACCACAAAAAGAGGGAATTCATCAGCAGGTTGGTGTTTCATGCAGCCATTCATTTCATTGTGTTTCATCAACCAGTGTTATTGTCATTTATGTCAAACTGCACACCCCAACGTTTGCTAGGATGTTAATACAATGGTTATTGTCACCTGCATATGTTGTTTATGTTTCTCAACTGATTCGATACTCAAGAGCTTGTTCTGCGTGTGATCAGTGGTTAAATTGAGGCAGACTACTTACAAATAAGTTGATTTACAGTGGTTTCAACAATCTCGTTTATAATCAGCATTTCGCAAATATTTTGGTCGTTATAACGATCTAGTTTACCAATACAACCTGTTATTGGGTAAAATGTTGTCTGACATATTTCATATCAATTAATAAACCGTTATTTGCACACTGATTTTGACCACGGTTTACTCTGTTTAACTGATCAAGATATAGGGCTTACGGGAGATATGACCTGTCAACAGGGAATGTTTACTCTCCTACGCACCTGATCCAACCTGCGGTGCCTTTAGAGGTCCGTGTTTGCCCTACTCTTAATTTTGTATTCTTTGTAGGATTTGTGAGATTAATCACTGTTTGTTATCTTCCCCTATTTATTCTTACATTTCATAAAAAATCTCCTTTCATAAGGAAATCCCCATTTTATATATTAGTATAATATGTATCTTAAATTGCTTAGAAATGTATTCCAATACTGTATCCTTTCCATTACTTGGCAGTCGCAGTAAATTATTGAAAATTATTATGTTTTAATATACTAATAGTACTATTACAACTTGTATATCCATACAGCATCATTACAAAGCACGTCTAGCACTTATCAGTACTTTCAGTACTTTGATTTTTTACATATTCGTCTGGACACCAGACAACTAAACTAGGAACATAATGATAAAGAGATAATTTTATACGAAAATTTAATAACATTTATAACGCCTTGGTTAGGGGTTCTGCTGCAAGTGTAGGGGTGTATGGTTCATATATTGAAAATGTGTTCTTTGTGTAAAATAAATATATTCTTGTCTCTTTATCTCCTTTATGCCACATATAATAAATTATGACAAGAATCGAAGCCTCTACCAAGATTATGAAATTCATGACTGATGGGTGGTTAAGGTTTTGGGTACCAGGGTGAAGCCCCATAGTCCATATTGTGAAAATGAGTTATTTCTTTTAAAAATTTTCTGGCCTCTACCAAACTTGTCAATTTTAGGATCCTCAAGGTAGACGTTCGGACTTCAAGGAGGGGGTCAAACTTGATTTTATAGTGATTATATGTAAAGAAAAAAAACAGGTCATCTTTAATCTATTGACAATAAACTGAAACTAAATGAATATTTAGAGGGAGCAGGTAACCCTTTTCCAAACTTATAAATTTGATAATAAGGAAAGGGGATTTGGTACCAGGGTGGGGCTAAATGGTCATAGTGAATAAATGTGTGTTAACAATTGAGCATTTTCAACTTCTTGATAACTTCTTGTAAATGTCAGGACTCCTTCAACTCCAGGACCTTAGGGGCGAGTAAAAACTGCCAAATATTTACCATTTTTCACAAACCGTCTTCTGTACAACTTGGTACACGTGTATATTGTCTGAGTAAAACATCTAAATTACACCTTCTTTAATGATGTTGACACTATCTTGAAACTAAATAGATATTTAGGAGGAGCAAGTAGTTTCTTACCAAATGTCTCTGTTTCCTAGCCCCAGGGGATTTTGGTTCCATTGTTGAGTTATTGTTCTATCATAGTGATCATTACCTTTATCATTTGGACGACTTCCTTAATTTTGCTGATACTGAATTAAAACTAAATGAATATTTGTAAAAAAAAAAAGCAGGAAGGGATATAGCAAAATTGTGAATTCACAACCTCAGGGATTTGACTCTAAGATATATTATATCATATAAAGCCTTTCTTTAGCATGAACACTTTTGAGGGTATTTGTGTTGCTGAATATTAGAATTTAGCTTAATAGATATACAGAACATGAATATTGTTATAGATTTCGCAGCTCTTGGGACTAGCGATAATTTTAGCTAATAGTCAGGAGACCAATAAGACCTGATAGGCTCTTATTACAATCTCTCCCGGTTTTATGTAGGAATTCATGTGTTTTCATAAGTATTTCTATTCTTATTTAGATAATTCCAATGTGTCGCCTTCCACATCGACAGGTAAACAATGTATTTCATGTAACTTCTTAAAATATTTGAATTTTGATGACGGTCCATTATATTACCGCATCTAAGTACTAATAGTTATCGTCATTGCCTTCCAGTAACCATCGTTCTTGCCGCTCTTTTAGCTCCTGCAGTTATCCTCGTGATTATCCTTGTTTTCATTCTTGTGCGGAACAGGCGGTGAGTATACTATGATCGACAACACCTGGAAGAACATCAAATGGTCTGTTAAAATATAGAACTAGACATTTTTAAAATAATTTAAAAACAACTTTAACATTTTTAAAACAAATACAATATCTTTGTAGTCTTTGGTAATCTGGTCATCCAGCCTTCTTTTAGGATTTCTGTGGGCACGAATGGTGCTCCTTTGTTAGCTGACCTGTTTTTATGTTCTTATGGAGCAAAATTCATTCAAATGTTTCCACATTAGAAGAACAAATCTCTTGCTGTGACATTCAATTCGACATTTAGGTATATTGACGACATTTACATCTATTGGTAATAATCACGTTGATTCATATGTCGATTCGATATATCTCAGTGAACTCGAAATATAAGACAACACAGAGTCCTCTACATCTGCTTCATACTTAGATTAGATATTTCATTGACTCTATATGTTAACCGGAAAGTAACAACTCAACATTATGATTTTACGAGTAGCTTCTTCATCTTTAACTTCCCATATTAATGTAGCAATACTCCATCATCATCTGCATATGGCGTTTATGTCTTTCAACTTATTTGATGCGCAAGAGCTTGTTCAGCATATGATAAGTTATAAATCGAGGCAGACCACTGACAAATTGATGTTAAACGGTTTTCAAAAGTCTCGTTTAAGTCAGCATTTCGCAAATCTATGGTCGTTATAATTTGCCAATACAACCTGTCCTTGGGTCAAATGCTGTAAATATGTGAATCACATAGAAAGAATGATGTTAGATAAATTCAAACAAGGTGTCCTTAAGGCATGATTATTTAATTCTTTAGAATATTTTTATTTCATGTCTTCCAGCTTTGCCTTGTTAAGAAACATGAAATCAGACAATGTATTCCAAAACCATATCTAAAATTAATTCCTTTAATTCATTTTTAGAAGAAAAAAATGAAGGTATTTGATGCAGCTCCTCTGTCGTTGAACTTCTCGTACGTTTAGGGACCAGCGGTTTACGTGGATGCTATTATTATCAAAATCATTAAACCGTACGCCCTGACAGTCTGTCATATCTTGAGTTACATGAATATAACATGTGAATTCTGTACACAGATGGTTAGACTCCTATTACAAATTTTACTCTCGAGGATCTGACAATGGTGGATCTAGAGAGGTTATGAAGATAGGAATTCCTCTTTGGTTGAAAATGTTTAACAATAAAGAGGTCGTATTTTGCAACTGTGGCGCACACACACACACACACACACACACACACACACACACACACACACACACAGTTTGGGGGTAGAAAGGTACAAACTTGGGTTACACCCCACTTGAAAGATTTCTATCTAGATCTCCCCTTGCAACATGAAAAGATGACGATAACGAACACTGATAAGCCTCATTATCACTATAAAGAATACACAATTAAATGTAGGGCAGACATTGATCTCTGGACATACCAGAGATGGAATCATATGCCTAGGAGGAGTAAGCATCCCCTGTCGACCCGTCACACCCATCGTGAGCCCTATATCTTTGTCGGATAAACGGAGTAATCCGTAGTCAAAATTAGTATCTAAAAATGGTCTAACAATTGGTACGAAACACTTCAGACAGCATTTGACCCAATGACAGGTTGTATTGGTAAAATAGATAATTTGAGAAATGTTGACTTTAAACGAGACTGTTGAAACCCCTGTAACATCAACTTATTAGTGAGTAATCTTCCTCGATTTAACAATTGATCCTCCGTAGAACAAGCACTTGCGTATCGAATCAATAGAGAGACATAAACATCATATCCAGATAATAACGAACTGTTGCTACATAAATATGATTTGTCTTTTTATCGAGGAAGAAAATTCCTATGGAAGGTTACTAGAATAAAACAAAGCATTGCGTAATTAATTAATTAATAATTGATAATTAATTAATAAATCATATCCTCTGTAAATGCCCCAAGACACTAAACATAAAACAAATTGTACATGTCGTAAAATTTGAATTTATTTCCTGTCTGTAAATATAAAGTTTCCAATACTATGTACAATCTTTATATATTAGGAAAGCCTATTACAAAGGTGTACCTATAGAATACCACGTAATTCAAAATTGAATAGTGTTGAAGGGATACCGATATGGTACACAATGCAATATTGATGTACAAGTCTTCAAAGTACACAATCCTCAAATGATTATTTCTCTAGAAATTTTTAATTACAATGCTCCTTGAGGACAAGACAATATAAATGCCATTTTTGAAATTGTTACTCATTAGACGACACTTGTGTTTTCTACAGATTTCGCAAATTCTATGATTCGTATAACGATCTAATTTACCAATACAGCCAGTCACTGGTTGAATTGCTGGCTGACATGTTTCATACGAATTGTTAGGCCGTACTTGACACACTGGATCTGACTGGATTACTCCGTTTACCTGATCAAGAGATCGCGGCGGTTATGATGGTTGACAGGGGATGCTTACTCTTCCTAAGCGTCTGATCCCATCTCTGGTATGTCCAGGGGTCCGTGTTTGCCCTACTCCGGATTTTGCATACTTTATAGGAGTTTTGAGATTTATCACTATTCGTTATTTTTATCTTTTGATGAAAAATATAAACACTTTGATACATTGATTAACAACGGTAAAAACTTGATACATGATTAACTATGTTTAAAAACTTTGATACATTGATTCCGTGCAGTAGAAAACCCTCATGCATTGATTTACCATTGTAAAAACTTTGATTCATTGGTTGTCAGGAACATTGCATAATTTTGGAACTGATTTGGATTTTTGCGCGCCGGTCTGATACAGAATATGTGATAAGTGTTTTCGGACTGGTCGCTGAGATCGACGAATGTGACGTCATCCGTATATATCGCGCAGTGCAGAATCGCCATAATCATCACTATATGATATGATTCATAGATCCTTGACAAATCCCGCTAGAGTTTTAAGTAACATCAGTCACAGACTCAAGTGAACTTTTCTGATTAAAGCTTGTCCGACATAAATTAATAACCTTTCATATTATAGTTTTTGTCAAGAACCAAAACGCCATTTACAACCAAACTGTCCAAAGTAAGCACCCCTGCCAAGAATGAATAACTGGGAAGTGGGATTTAAGGGACCAATGAACCAGGAAAGCCACAGAAACTATGATCCCGGGACACAAACGTTTTACATCAAGACATTAGAGAAAATTTTCTCAAGAACCAAAATGGTACAGAATGTTAAATTCAGTCATCCTCGCATACTTTAGATTTATGTTTGTGCTAACCATTATGCCCCCAACCGGTAAAGAACGGAACCAAAATATGGATTTGAGATAAACATATCAATTGGGATTTGCAGTTTTACATACAAATGCAAAGAGTTATTTTATTCTCCCATGGGAGAGTTTGTCAAATTTCATAATAAATATACTACTTTGTTTATACGTATGACACAGTGACAGAGCGGAGATACAATAGGAGATTAAAATTTTAAACTGTTAGAGGTTTTGAAACTTTATACGTGTATAAACAAGGTTACTCAAGCGAGCGCTGTAGCCTATGGACATCTTGTTAATAAAATGTTTTATATGTAGAAGTAATTTCACGAAGAATGTTAAGAATTTTCAGTTTCTCTTTTGTTATACATTTTGTTTTATTTTTACTTTACATTTCAGGATGGGAAGAGGCACTTTTGAGATGAGTGAAATTGCAGCACAATGATAATTAATTCTGTTAGAAAAATAATTTGTTAGAGAAATCGTTATTAATACAGGTGTTAATTTGTAAAGTTTGCGAATTAATATGTTTCTTACCATCTGATATCAGGGAGCGATGTAGATAAATGATTAAGGTGTCGCGGGTGCCCTATAGTAATCACTTTGTCCGTCCCCCGTCAGCACTTTCTATGGCACACGAAAAGAAGTTTTTCTTGGGAGGTTTATACGTAATACTTGGATGAGGCAGAGGGAGGCATCTTTCCATTTTCAGATTTATTGGTTTTATCGTTACGGAGTTATGGGACTTTTCAATATTGAAACGATACTAGCAATTTCTATGGCAAGCAATTACTGGAGATTATATGATAATGTTTTCGTAATGTTTGTAAGTAATACTCTAATTAGGAAGACCCTTTCGATTTACTGTACTTATACTGGATTCCTAAACTTCACCAAAACCCTTACAGACATATATATACTGGACAAAAAAAGTTAAGGATCATGATTTCAGAATTATTTTATTCATAACAAAACCAAATAAATTATGTTAAATATATACTTAAAATATTCAACGACAATCGAACAATACATTTTAAACCTGTTTTTACAAATTCATCAATACGTTAAGCAGCCAGAGCAACCATTGTCAGGTAACCCCCCAAAACAGTTTGAAAATCGGTATGGGCAACAATAACAAATTTCATTACAAATGATTGAATCTTTATAAAGGCAATATCAATAGGGTGTATGTCCACCCTGAGCCTGTATAACGGCACGACAACGCCTCTGCATACTTCTAATGAGCCTGCGGAACGCAGTTTGTGGCAACATTGCCCATCCCTGCTGTAAAGCTAACGTAAGCTCCTGGCGGTTTGTCGAAAGTACAGGGCGTCTGGAAACAGCTTGCTGCAACATGTCCCACGCATGTTCTATTGGATTTAAATCCAGAGAACAAGTCGGCCAATCCATACGTTCAATTGTCTCTGTAGCAAGGTAGTCTGTCAGTATACGTACTCTGTGGGGACGAGCATTATCATCCATTAACACAAAGTCGTTGCCTATAGCTCCCGCATAAGGTCTCACAATTGGATGCAGTATCTCGTCCCTGTAAATTGCACCGGTAAGATTGCTATTAATCACGTGCAAGTAAGTACATCCACCAATACTGATTCCGGCCCAAATCATCACAGAGCCACCTCCAAAACGATCATGCTCTGCTACACAGCAATCGGCGTACCGCTCTCCACGCATGCGCCATACACGCCTACGACCGTCATGAAAGTCCACGCAGAACCGTGACTCGTCTGTGAAAAGAGCAGGCGTCCAATGACGCAGTTGCCAGTTTATATGAGTTTGAGCCCAATTTAGTCGTGCTACACGATGTCTTCTCCTCAAAATGGGACTAATAGCAGGTCGATGAGCCCCAAGGTTAGCAGCATGAAGTCTCTGTCTGAGAGTTTGTGGTGTTATGCGCACCCCACTTGCTGCATGAAAGTCATTGAGTTGGACAGCACTCTGAAACCTGTGTCTACGAGCCATAAGTGACATATAGCGATCCTGGTGAGCGGTTGTGGACCTAGGACGACCTGATCTCGGTCTCTCAGAAACATTACCTGTCTGCCTAAAACGATTCCACAACCTTGAAATCACAGTTTGGGACACATTAAAATGTCTAGAGACAGTTCTCTGGACTTGGCCAGCTTGAAGCATACCTACTGCCTGACCAGCTTCCAGAGCAGTTAAATGGCGCCTCATGGCTTTTAATGTCAATAATTGTTCACCTAATAGTCGATTAGAGCAATAAATACCCACAATAAAATGAAAATCACAATTTTTCAATTTCAATATACACGTTGGCACACTTTGATTTTGACCCCTTGCTTGTGTTTGGGCGAAAAAATCGTGCACTTATGACGTCAATATGAAACCAGGTAAATCTATTGTGTTAAGGACACATTGGAGAAACTATACATGTTAAAATTTTCAAAATAATCATTTGGTTATTAAAAAGTTTGGAGGTCAAAATTATGATCCTTAACTTTTTTTGTCCAGTATACATTGGAAGACCCAGTAAATGGTCTACAAAGCTCTTATCTTTGCTCCTCACGAAAATATTAACAGTTGTGAATTAGAAATTCCAAACATGTGCCACAACATACGACAGATGTATTGTAAATCAAATATAGAGTCTACAAAATTCGAAACACCTTTTAGTAAATTTGAAATCACAATCTTTTCTCAAAACAATAAAATCAAAACGTATGACTTTTCAACACTATAAACGACGATAATCACTCACAAAAAAATTAAAGACTAGACTTTTTGACATCATAGACAGTTTCTTCTTCAACAAAAATGGAAATAGGAAATACTCATATCTAGTGGTCAGTCATTTAAAACATCAAAACTGATTCTATGCACAAACATTCTCTAACTCGACATTTAGACATATGGACGACGTTTTATATATTAACAATAATTATTTTCATTCATATGTCGATTCGATTCCCAGTGAAATCGAAATAAAACACACAATACAGTCTTCCACATCTACTTCCTACTTAGATATTTGAACACATATATTAACGGCAACTTTATGACAAAAGATATGTCTTCAGCTACTTCATCGTCGAATTTCCATGTTTATGTAGCAATATTTCATCATCACCTGCATGTGGTGTTTATATCTCTCAACTGATTTGATACACCAGAGCTTGTTCTGCGTATGATCAGTGTTGAAAATTAAAGCAGGCTACTGAGAAGTACGTTCATGTTACAGGGGTTTCCAAACTCGTGTTTAAAGTCAGCATTTCGCAAATTCTATGGCCCTTATAACTATTTGTCATTGCAACCTGTCATTGGGTAAAATGCTATCTGACCTGTTCCATACCAATTGTTAGGCCATTCTTGCATACTAATTTGGAATATGGATTAGTCCGTTTACCTGATCCAAGATTAGGTCTCACGGCGGGTGCGACAGATCGACAGGGATCCTTTCTCCTTCTAGACACCTGATTCCACTTTCGTATCTTTAAGGGTCCGAGTTTGCCTAACTCTTAACTTTGTGTTCCTTATATTCGTTTTGAGATTGATCACTGTTCTTATCTTCACGCCCGTGGGGATCCGGCTCAGTACCCCCTTGCTTGTCGTAAGAGGCGACTAAATGGGACTGTTCTTCGAATGAGACCACAGAAACCAAGGTTCCGTGTCACAGCAGGTGTGGTAGGATAAAGGTACCTCCTCGCTCAAAGGCCGTGGGCGCCGAGAATAGGCCTAAAATTTGCAGCCCTTCACAGGAACGATGATGTCTCCATATGAGTGAAAGATTCTCAAGATTGATTGATTGATTATTTATTGCTTTCCGCCACACTCAACTATTTTTCAGCTATCTGGTGGCGTCCAGTTTTTGTTGGTGGAGGAGAGAACCCAGATACGATGTACCTGGGAAGAGACCACCGACCTTCCGCAAGTAAACTGGCAAACTTGCTCACATAACGCCGCGGCAGAGATTCTCAAGAGGAACGTAAAAAAAATACAATCAATCGTTATCTTCACCTCTTCATTTCTGTCCGTCCGTAAGCGGCACGTGGAGATCCGAGTTAGAATAGGTCTCCAACTCTCCTTGCTTGTCGGAAGTGGCAACTAAATGAGGCTGTCGTTCGGATGAGATCGCAAAACCTCACAACAGTTGTGTCAAGATCCCTTCGCGCTCAAAGGCCGTAAGCTCCGAGCATAGGCCTAAATTTTGTAGATCACCTCTAGCGGAACGTTAAACAATATACAACTAACCATGGCCAAATCTTAAAAAATATCAAAAACCAGACATACTAGTAGAATCAACTTGGAATATATACTGGGGTTGTGGACTGACTTTTTAGGCACCATGCACACAGCAATGCAGCACTGGCTGCACTTTCTATGGCACGTGATACCTTAAGTTTCCTTGGTAAGATTTTCACCTTAGTATCCGTCCGTCAGGCTCCAGTGCCGGACCCTTTTTCACTTGTCCGTTTTCTAGATGATTATTGATATTTTGCAAACATACCAGTAATGTAATTCATGTTAATATTTTATACAGTATTTCGAGTTTTATCTGATATATAATCCTGAATGAAATTTCAAAAATAACTGTTCATCATTCGGAAAGATTATTTATGTGTGTCGTTGAAATGCTTTGAAATGCTTTATTTTACCATGTTTTGCTTTTATAGATTTTGACAATATTAGTATATTCAATTACCGTGTTTATGAAATGGACATGCAAAATTGTACATATAATCAGGAAATAACACAAAGAATTTGAAATACAAATCACTAGTGGGTGCGTTTTTCGGAGTTTTTAGAATTTTAGGTCTTTTCTACCTCTGCTGTAGTATTCAATGAGATAAAATGTATTCGTGACAGTTTTTTTAGTGAAAATATGGAGAGCTGTAAATTGACAATCATCTAACCACTTCTAGTGGCTGCGTATACTTCATTCTTTATACAAATGACAGAGATGTCAACATATGCGTAAAAATGTTGTTTAGCACTGAGTATTGTGACTGTTTACTAATGTATATAAAGTGTGATAAATACGTTGGTTGTGGTATGAATAAAAACAACATATATTTGTATCAAAGTTATACTTCAATATAAAGTTATAGTCCAGTATACTAGCAGAAAAAAGAAACTGTTTACACTTGAGAGTTAACTAAAAACATAAAAAAAAATATTCTTTAATCGCTCTTTATTCTTAAAGGTATAGTTTAATATGCTAAAGGCGTGTATGAGGACTCCATTTGTTAAATATCACATTCGGTTTGCCTTGATGGCCACAGCACACTTTTCTATAGTTTCGAGCCTAAGCGACACGTGGTTTGAAATCGATTAGAATTTCTTGTATTCATTGACAGTATTTAATATAAAACATAAACGGTACCCATTTTGATGCACCAGATGCGCATTTCAACGAATAACGTCTCTTCAGTGATTCAAAAATGTTGGAAATCCGAAATAAGAATAAACTTGGAAGAGCTGTATTGAAACAGAAAAACATTGGTTTTTGGAATTAGAATTTTGATTGGGAAATGCCTCGCATGATTGGAATGATCGTTTGCGTACTATTGGGATGCTGGAAGCTGAGATGTCTTAACGCAATGTGGTAGGCAGTTTGTAGTTCATATCAACACTCTAAATGCTTCATGGAGATGGTATCAGCAAGCTAGCACCGGTCAAGACCGCCAACGATTAGGACGCCCGTGTGTGAGGTCACGTCAGCATGATACGTATATAAGGACGTCACAGTTGCGTAATCCATTCCCATTCCAATCGGCTTCTTTGACCTCTAGAAGCACCCCTGGACATTGACGGATAAGTCATCATACCGTAGGGAACAGGTCGCGAGAAGCCAACATCCGTCCTCGTATCCGTCAAGTTCTGTTCTGGCGTCACCTTGTTACGAGGTTAGCGTGGTGTAGGAAAACTGAAAAACGGAAACTAATTTATTTGATTAAAACGCCTAATATTACATACATGTATTCACTGGCGTTGTACAATAAAATAGTAAAAGAAATTATATGCATAAATGGTAATTGTAGAAGCATAAGATAGGTAAGTAAATAGGTAAATAAAACGTACAAGTACATACATTCTACAAAACTGAGTCAATGTCTAGTACGATGTTAAAATGGCTTTTTTTCCTTTTAATTGTATATTAAAAGTTTCTAAATAAATGAGTTTTCAATTTCGCCTAAAAACTGTTCAGTGATTTCGACCGTTTTATCTCTAGAGGTAGATCGTTCCAAAGTCGAGGACCAACGGTTCCGAAGCTTCTGTAACTGAACGTCTTGTGTCTATTAAAGGAACATTGTAGCAGCCGTAAAGATATTGAGCGGAGCGTAGCTTTTGAATTGGCACCTGTTTCGTTAAAAGTTCGGTTAAATATAATGGTGCTTGGCCAACAGAACAGTTATACATAAAAGTCAACAATTTGAATTGTATTCTGGATTTGATGGGTAACCAATGTAAGTCATCGTTGTTTCAATAACAGAAATCTCAACAGCAGTGACGGTCATGTTCGGGCTTACTGTCGTTCCGGAAAACGTTACATCGATCCCTGCATTATTCATCACCGTCAATTCAGTGGGGGGAGGGTTATGGTCTGGGGTGGAATTACGGCACATGGAAGGACCCCTTTGGTGATAGTGGAAGGCAATTTAACCGGCGTACGCTACTGTGACGAGATTGTACGTCAGCACGTCATTCCATTCATTCAGAACAATCAATATAATGTCATTCTGCAGCAGGACAACGCACGCCCGCACACCTTGTTAGTAACTATCTACAGCAAAATGTGAACTTGCTAGCCTGGTCTGTGATGTCATCGAATTTATCACCTATAGAACATATTTGGGATGGAATTTAACGAGCAAAAACCCTCTGCTACGTTGGATGCATTGCGTTGTTCTTTATTGCTCATATAACGGAACATTCTGCATAACCTGATTCTTTCAATGCGTCGTAGGTGTATAGAATGCATCGAGGCAAATGGCAGTCGTACGCGCTATTAAACTTGTGAAACTTTTGCACACACCCTTTACTTTCAGTGGCTGTTTCTATCAATCAAAATGAACATAAATCGTGATGTTATGTTTGAATTGAAAGACAATGCATCATGTCATGATATTACACACATACATAATGCAATACAATATTTTGTATATGAATGTATAAATGAAATACACTGAGGTTTAGTACTATTGTAGTATGTTTTTTCTCTGCAATGTCTCTTTTATTTCTTATTTATATAATCATGTCTACGTGTATGAACATGTATATATTAAAACTAATACTAATTCTATGTTTGTATATATGTTTTAACGCAGGACCACAATGAAAACTAGTTGTATGCTAATTGTGTTATCCTGGGTAAATAAAGGTTATTATTATTATCATTATTGTTATTATTAAATTATTAAACTACACAATTTCTTTTTTCCGATATTATATATATGTGGGGCGGACCTGATTGGTCTACCGCATTGCAATGTGTAGCGATCACCCATTTAAGTCCTGATCACCCATTCACCGTTGCTTGACCTGCGTGATCAAGAGAGACACTCTAGCATATCACCAGGAAAGCTATTTCAGTAGCGAAGTGGCATAAGTTACGAATATACTGTCCGCTACACTTTCCCCGGACAAAACCACGTCTGTACATAAAAACAAAGTCCCAAAGCTCCGAAGAGACTCTGCCTACCACCAAACACCAGAGTCGCTACGCTGCCACCATTTTGTAACGTACTGCGGTCACCTTTCCAAGTACTGGTAGGGCTCACCGTTATTTAAGTAGCAAGATCAATAGAAAGACTCTACCACCTCACTAGAAAACCTAGTTCACTAACGAAGCAGTGTAATATAAACATGAACGGTACCAATTTTGATGCACCAGATGCACATTTCGGCAAATAATGTCTCTTCAGTGATGTCAGGTCAAAAATGTTGGAAATCCGAAATAAGAACAAACGTGGAAGAGCTGAAAGAACCAAAAATATCATATTCTGAAGCCAAATCCGGCTAAGGGTCAGAGCTATGCATGAGGGAGATAATGCTTGATTTTGAAATGAATTTCTTAACAGCTAATGTTTATCCATTCTTTCATGCTAGTACAGAAGTATTTAGCAACTTGGATGGTGAAAACCCTCGCGGACCAACAAACCACCAGCAGAAGCATCGACCCAGTGTTGCAATGTAAAACATAAACGGTACCAATCTTAATGCACCAGATGAGCATTTCGACAAATAATGTCTCTTCAGTGATGCTCAAGTCAAAAATAATGGAAATCCGAAATGAGAGCAAACGTGGATAAGCTAAAAGAACCAAAAAATTACAAATACTGGAGCCAAATCAGGCTAAGTATTTGTATACTGTCCGCTACAGCATTATCTGACACGGACAATTGCTTGTAGTCTTCGAATACGAGAGACAATCTCAAATTATATATAATGATGTTAAAAGAAGTTCAAACCTGAGTTTTGTTATATACTCTGCAAAAAAAGAAACGCATAATGGATTTTTTAAGATTTTAGTAGATGTATTTTGGATTATGATTTTACAATAAAAAATGTAGATATTCACTAGAATTGTTTCAATTGAAAAAAATTACAGTCCAAACCTTAGATATTGGTGAAAAAAAAGTCAGATCATCACAGTTAAGAACACTTCCTGTCACGTTTAAGTTAGTACCGTGTATGACCACCTCGAGCTGCCAACACAGTTCTGCATCTCCTTGGCATAGAGTCAATCAATGTTCTTACGTTATTGCGTGGAATTGTTCGCCATTCCTGTTGTAACATTTGACGGAGCTGATCGAGGGTCTGAGGCGGAGGTTGGCGCAGGCGCACACGTTTATCCAGTTGGTCCCATAAGTGTTCAATCGGATTCAAATCCGGTGATTTGGAAGGCCATGGTAGCACATTAATGTTGTTCTGCTGAAGGTAGTCAATTGTTAAGCGGGCTGTGTGAGGCCTAGCATTGTCATGTTGGAATAACTCCCTCTGTCGGTCAATTACGCGCATAAGGTGAGGTTGGAGAATTTCGTCTCTGTACCTTTGAGCCGTTAAATTGCCCGGGACATGTACCAGTTCTGTTTTACGGTCATTAGAGATCGCCGCCCACATCATGACGCTACCTCCACCGAAACTATCCACTTCTTGGACACACGAGGAAGAGAAACGTTCATTCCTGCGCCGGTATACACGGATTCTTCCATCACGTTTCTGTAGCAGAAAACGGGACTCATCGCTGAACCAGATTCTACGCAAGTTGCGGAATGTCCAGCCCCTCAATCTGTTGCACCATCGGACTCTTTCTCGTCTGTGTAACGGTGTCAAAACTGCTCCAAAATACGGTCTTCTGGGTCTAATGCCATATTGTCGAAGTCGGTTGCGGACTGTCTGCGAGCTGATTCTTCTCAATCTAGGTATTCCGACTGCAGTAGCTGTTGCAGCAACGGTTCGATTCCGTAGATGAAAGACCCGGATGTAGCGATCTTGTCCAGGAGTCGTAATGCGAGGTCGCCCACTCCTCGGTCGGTCATTAGTAGAGCCAGTCTGCTGGAATCTGTTCCACAGCCGAGAAATTGTGCTCTGATTTACGTTTTCAGTTCGTGCAATCTCACTTTGGGATACTCCGGCCTGAAGACGGCCAATGACGATATTTCGAGTAGCAGGGTCCAACCTTGGCATGGCAGCATTTTAACGTTATGATGAATTCAAGCTTCAAACTTCGTCCTTTTATACGCTTTAATGTAGTGGTTGAATTAAGCACAAAGTTCTCGTGAAAAACGTAAGCCAAATTCCATGGCGATAGAGGTGATGTGCAATTTTAGAGAGTCGCCGAGCTAATTTGGCAGAGAGCCAAATCAAATGAACAAACCTTTAAAGTTTCATACTTACCTGTAAAAAATCAATTACTCAATTGACCATTTCAGTTTACCTGGTAAAATACATAATTTGCATTTTTAAAATTTCAAAAGGGCTATGCGTTTCTTTTTTTGCAGAGTATATATATGGAAGTATGTTCTTAATTTCTACATCGAAAGGGGAAGGGGGTGTCTAACGAGAAAATTAATTTTCACACACAGAGCCACGGGTGAAAAGGGAGAGGAAAATACATCTCAGAGCCATGGTTTGCAATGATGAGACATCACCAACTGTAGGTGAAGTTACACAAATTTAGACTTATCCTTAGCGCTCAGGGCCGTAGCAGTGAGAGTTCTTTAATGTGCCAACGCCTGCCGCGACACGGGACCTCCGTTTTTTAAGGTCATATCCGAAAAACCTGTGATTCTCACTTCTAAATGCTGAGCGTTTGGCAAAGGAGCAATCACTGTCAACGTCTTAGGTTTGGCACGAGCAGGACTTGAATTCACGACCTCTCAATTACAAAGCGAAAGCTCTACCACTGAGCTACCGCGACCGATATATATATATATATATATATATATATATATATATATATATATATACATGTGTGTGTGTGTGTGTTAATATATAATAAACTTTTATTTACACAAGTTTTACCGTACATTTAAAGTCTTTCAATATTTCTGAGAATATTTTCAATGGTTCAATCAACGCATATAGTTTACGTAGTTATTCACTGATCGCATTTTGTTTTGTAAACGAGAAGAACGGGGTGACTGCTCTTACAGGTACCTAACTGCGATTTATTTATTTTTTCCCTTCAGTTTACATCACCAGTAAAGTGTCCAAATAAAATGGTCGGTGTTATTGTCGAAATGCATGCTTGAACACCTCTTAATCATTCATCAACGATTACGTTTTTTTTCTCTCTCTCTTATTTGGTAGACTAATCATTTACATGTGTTGAATGACCCTATTTGGCGGATGTAAAATCAATGGAGATTTGCGTTTCCATGTTTTCACTCAAAAGCATATGTTCGGTTTACTGTATAATCAAATGTTGTGAAAGATGGTAAACATGGAGGTACAGAGAAACTTTGACAAGCAAGGGAGCAGATTTAAAGGATTTGTCTTGGGTTTTATACTCATTTGCTACTTTCAAGGTAAGTTTTTAGTCCTCGTTTTTAAATGACAGTTTTGTTGGTGGCTAGTACACTATCGGCGATTGTTTGTTGGTAATGTATTTAAAATGGCAGCATTATGCAAGCAACTCATCAATATCTTTTTGATGATAAAATCATTTTAAAAAATTAAGAGGTATATATTCATTTCTGTTTGTTATATTTTATTCATTTATCTATTCATTGCTTTTCTACTCATTATCTTTGTGTTTAAACTAGGGAACTAAGACAGAATCTGCTAAAAGTCCACATTTCTGTGCTTAGTTTCTGTTAGACGTATTTTACGTCATGAATAATCATGCGATATATATATATATATATATATATATATATATATATATATATATATAATTGTGGTAAAGGCTTAATAAAACGATACAGAACATTAATTTTATTAGAATTAATGTAATTGTAGATTTGTAGAAATATAAGGTGACGGCCCAGAGGAGAAAAGAAAAATTCTGATCATTGGTTCAGTTTGACAAAAAGCATCATGAATTCTTTTATATGACAATATTTCTTGTTCTGAAACCCTTTTAAACTCGACATAAATCGAATATATCATCATGAATCTCTCTCTCTCTCTCTCTCTCTCTCTCTCTCTCTCTCTCTCTCTCTCGTTATATCGTTGATAATTAAAGAAATTTTATGCATAGTAGAAAGAGAAAAAAGAGAGAGGGAGGAAACATACTTCAGTGGGTCGCGTTTCCTAATTTAAGAAACAATCCGTCAATTTCCAAAGGTTGGTAAAGATCGAAACACTCCTATAGCTTTTAATTTAAAATCTCCTTACAGTCTCTTTGTAAAATCTCCTTACAGTCTCTTTGTAAAATCTCCTTACAGTCTCTTTGTAAAATCTCCTTACAGTTTCCTTGTAAAATCTTTACCATCTTAAAATTGATATTACTGTAAATAATAAGAGATCAATTATTTTGTTCCGCGGTCGATAAACCAAACTAGATAATTGAATACATGATCAAATAGTATTATTACTATATGCACGATAAAGGAACACGTAACGTCCGCATATATTATACGGGAAAAAAACTATATACATAAAAATGAATAATTATTTTTGATCGCCGATCCTTTTGTATAACCTTTACAGAATATTGCAGTGTATACAGTTATATTTATAACGACAACGGTGTATTTATACGCATGTACTTACCTCTCAATTCAAGACATAATGTAAGGCCTGAAAGATTAATAACACTCTCGTAATTAAATTACCTGTGACTTTTATAGTCTTTGATTGCTTAATTTTCGCCCGTGAAGATCCTCTAAGTAAATTGACCCCAGTAGTGATGTATGTACCAGTTTTTATACGCATAAAAGCCTTTCCACTCATAAAGAAAAGCATTATTGTATGCATTCAGAAAAGGGGCAGAACAATTTCTAGATATGTATAGACAATTATAGAAGAGAACCAACATTTACACTGATAGAATAGCTTGTTTCGAGGTAAAAATTTAATCGATGTAAAAAAAACCAGTCTTCGCATATTTCAACAAATTACAAATAGGGTTTGTTTTTCATTTAAGTAACTAAAGGGCATTTTGAGTTTGATTTTTCTTGTCTAAAATATATGTAATTATAAATGTTAATATTGACTTGCCATACAATTATGATTTCTGTTTAGTAGATATTACTGGACAAGAGAGAGCACTTCAGAGCATTATAGGATACCGAGGAATAAATGGAGTGGTCCACATCGAACCAAATTTCAGGTCAAACATTTCACTGGTCGTTCTTACTTTTCCTAACATACGGGAGGTACATATTGTGGAGATCAGGGAAAACAGAGCGCTTACAGATGTGATGGAGAGGTGCCGGGAGATGGACTTGGGAAGAAGGTACGTGTGACGTGACAACAATAGATGTTCTCTACGAATTCTAAAAGAATCTGTTTTTCACATTATGCAATATCTGTCGATCTAGAGGTTTTCTTAAAAACTTACCCGTATTAATTCAAAGCCTGAATTTCGAACAAGCACACCAAAGAAACTCGCTACCAAAAAAAATCCATTTGGTTTTCAAATATTGGAACCAAGAATGAAATATTTTCATGGCCTTTGAAATAAGGGAAAGAACATGTGTTTGTATGTAAATTGTAGATTTAATGAATTTTTACTAATTTCCTAGGAAACATTTTTGTTATGTGCATACTACAATGTTAATGTAACTATATTATCATGTACATTTAACTACCATTAGATATTATATACGTTCACTGCACGACCTAGACATGAAAGATGATATACAGTATAAAATAAGTCGAGGTAAACTTTATATCCAAATTTAATTTCATTAAAGCAATATTAGCTCTAAATCTGTAAATTTTGTTTTATTGTGAAAATATGCTGTTATGACAGTTTTGCATATAGTTTTAACTATAATCATTCATAAAATCAAAACTAATTTAAGATTTTATCGAAATAAAAATCTCGGTTCTGTTGAGTACACACATACATATAGCATTAAACAGAAATCAATTTGTGTACATGAAGACAATAAAAATTGTAATAATTTTGCTTCTTTTAGAACCTCTGAATAGTTTCTTTTACACACATATTAATAACAAAAGTTTATAAACCTCCTTTTTCTTCATTGAAATAATAAATCATATTTTTACAGCAAAAATTTCCGACACCAACATGAAAGCTAATACTGCTTTTACTTTATCATTCTGTTGCGTTAAAAACGTTTTGAATCTCTACAGATATATCAGCGAGACGTGGCTACTTGTCCCTGGCCAGGAACATCGATATTTCCTATTGACCTCTGACGCGCGATCACTTAATGGTGAGTTTAACAAAATTTTACAAACAACTCTGAAAGTTTTACATCAAACAAAACTTAAATTAAGTTGTAATACAATTTTAATGTCTGATATTTTTAAACTATCTTCGCTCTACTGGTAGGTAAACATGCCTAAAGGCCTTTTGCAAGGAAACTTTTTTTGACTGAATTCTTCTTGTAACGTAAAGGTACAATGCTTTTTTTTTTTTCTTTTTAAGATCTTACGTGTAACGTAATGTAAAAAAAATGCTTCTAATTAGGTAGGTCAATTTTGCTGACTAATACCGTAACAAACGAGAGAATATGTGGTACTCTTGAATCAAGTGGACTGCATAATACAGCAGAAGCGAAATTCCTATCCAGAGTCGGAGGACTAGTTACATTTAGACAACCAGAAAATGACAGTTCTGCAGATACATCTATAAGAGTCAACCTCTTCAAAACACAAGAGGAAAAACCAGCTGCTGAAACTCTTTACTGGTTCCTGGTTCCAAATCCAGAACGAGACCAATACAAGACAACAATGGACGCAGAGTGTCGTCTGCCTGTGTCCTTCCCGCCCTCTCTCCCACAGCTGTATGCGATGTCTCGCAGATTCGGTCGAATGCGAATTGGCGCCAACAAGAACGAGGCAACTTCCACTTTCATTGACCCTGGGTTTCCACTGTCAGGGCTGAGAACAGTTATTGGAAATATTTTGGTGTTAGCTAAGGGAACAGGCGAAATCGTGTCATGCGCATTTATAAGAAAAATCGAACCAAAACAAGCGACTGCGTCTGTATTTAATGACGGTGTTAAAGGTAAAGAACAATATCAAACTTCTTAATTAGATTACACCAATCACGTGGAAAAGACTAGTTTGCATTTATGTCATTATTATGTTTCAGTTTGCAAATACTGTTGCATGTTCTTACATGCAGTACACAAAAATATATATTCATACATGACACCTAATCTAAACCGGTTTAGCTGTGGATATCGTAATACATGATTAAAAATGCAAATTTGATCAAAATAAAGATTGATTGATACAGCACTTGTACTTTACTTGAAAACTAAACTGCATGGAATATATTTTAACAATGTGAATGACCATTTTGAAGATAAATATACAGTGTATTTTAAAACATTTACTTGCTTGCTTGGTTTTTCATATATAAATCTTTTTTAAATATTCTCATTTCCAGGAACAGTTAAGTTTTATCAAAGATCTCCGTATGATACAACTGTTGTAAGAATATTGTTGAATAATCTGCGGGGTCTGGCTGGTGGTTACCACATTCACAAATGGCCGGTACCACAGATGTTAACTGTATCGGATAATGTATGTGATGACAATAGCATTAGTGGCCATTTTGACTTTCCAAGAGAAAAACCGAAGTCCCCACCGCCTCGCACCGGAACTGCCGACCAATACGAGATAGGCGATCTAAGTGGAAAATATGGATTCCTCACTGGGCAGGACAGCTTCAGTGGACAATTTAGAGACGACAATTTACATTTATTTGGAGAGTATAGTATCATCGGACGTTCCTTTACTATTCATCGATCTTACAGGGATGAGCGATGGGTCTGCGCAACAATTCAACCGGTAGGTAGAGTTACCAAAGCTGTGGCCAGATTCAGGGGACCTGTCATCGGCCGAATTGTGTTGACGCAGGCTCGAAATGATTATTATTCTGATACGCACATGTTTGTAGAAGTAAATTATGCCAACGGAATACAAAACCCAACATTTAACCACAACTGGCATGTGCATGAAGATCCTGTTTGTGATTTATTTGATAACAGGCCCTGTAACTGTTCAGCGGCAGGGAAACATTTTAACCCTTTTCGTGTGAATGTTCAAGGCAACTATGCAGCTAAGTGTACACTTTGGAATACCTTGAGATGTGAACTTGGAGATCTATCTGGCAAATTGCAAACAATAAATGTTAGAAGCAACAATACTGTTTGGTATCGAAATTACTTTACAGACGTGAACTTGCCTTTGGGAGGTCCACTCAGCATTGTAGGGAAATCTGTCGTAATACATGATGAAAACAAAGGCAAGGGGCGTTTGGCATGTGCAAACATTTTTGAAGTTCCAGCGCGGGCTTTATTTGTCGAAAAATGGTATAGCTCGGAACCATCCTCTGTAACGGGGCTTTTTGAATTCGTCGGAAATGTTCCGCAGTATGAAGATGCAGTCACGTGGACTTCTCTACGCTTGTCAGGGTTACAAGGTCAGGCTGTAGGGTATCATATACACACGGAACCAGTCAATCCACTTTCTCCAACTCCTTGTGAAAATAGCGTTGTTAGCGGACATTTCAATCCATTTTTCATAAACCAAACAAATAGTCCACCCACAGGAACAGGAACCCATGACATGTATGAAATAGGTGATCTAAGTGGCAAATATGGATCTATTCTGGAGGGCAGAGTAAGCTAATTTAGTAACAGGACTTTTTTCCCGCAAATATGTAATTCACAGTATAACTGTTGGATATCATACTCAATTATTTTTTATATTCCGTATTGCTTGTAAATTGAGTTGAGCATTATCACTGTACTATATAATAATTTAAATTCGTGGGTGATAATTTTCGTGGATTGTAGATATTTTACTGTTTCGTTTAGATTTCATTTCGTGGCCATGGTTTCTGTTCATAAAAGGATCTTATAAATTGTATATTTCGATATTATTTGAAATTCTTGAGATACGGGTTCCCACGAAATTTGTGAAAATTAAGTTACCACGAAATATAATGATTCCACAGTATATTACATAATAGAACATATCCCCCTTTCAGGACACAATTTTGGCCTCAGGACCTGATAATTTCTTGCCAGTTTCGGGTCCACTGAGTATCAGTGGCAGGTCTTTGGTCATTCATCGAGGTGATGGATCGAGATGGGTGTGTGGAAACATCGAAGAAAACACCGAGATGTCCGAGGGGAGGAGTGTACAAATGGTTGCTAGGTTTACTAGAGGTCTTTTGAATGGTTTTATTTTACTGGTATGATACACACAAGTTAGAAATTTACACCCTTCAATCGTTGCATTTCTTCATAAAAATGCAAAGCAAGCGAGTGTTAGAGAACAACAATTTAAGTACATTGTAAATAGCAGTTTCAAAATAATATAAGTATTTTGAGTGCGGACTGATGAAATATGCTTTGAATAGCTTACATACAAACATTGATCCATTCTTTTGCAGAAACAGTATGTTTATACTGATAGTACGACAAGTGACACTGAAATACTGATAGACTTAAAATTTAGAAACAATGAAAAATTAAGGGTAAGATTTTGAGATACTCTTCTCATTTACAATGTAGATTTAACATTGATGATTTTTCCCAACAGGACCTTGTTTGTGATACCGTTACTCGAAAGACATTTGTTGTTTGATGTCTGTACTTAAATTGTCTTTATTTCCTGACGTTAGGTAATGGGCCTTAACTGGCACGTGCATGTGCACGGAGTCGTAGAGGGAGGTAACTGTCAGGATGCTGGTTCACACTACAATCCTTATACAGTTAATACCGAGGTAAGATTACCATCTACAATAGGAATTCCACCTGAAATTATTTTATCACATTATAAACTGCGGATCCCATATATTGAATATTCTGTTCAATATTGAAATTGTATGAATTAAGATTACCAATTCGTAGCAATGCTAATTTTATACTATGAAGAACGATCATTCCGACTGCATTACACGAAAATTTATACAGTACGTGATGCTGATCTTTGCTTAACTTCAGCACTTGTACACTAGAAGTTAATTCATTCTGTTTATTTTTTCAAAAAAACCCACCTTTATTTATATTACGACGGTTAACAAGTAAGTTCTACAACTTATATTAATGATTCTCGTCGGCTCGCATTTTGGCCTTAAGCGTCATTGATGTGGGAGGAAACGGGAGTACCCAGAAGAAACCGACGTGTCCGAATGGGTACCACAATTCCCTCTCGCATACAACCACTGCCGATCCTGAGGACCGAACTTGGGTCACAGCGGTGAGAAGCGAGTCATTCTCATTCAATCATTCTGGTATCTATGCATGTACCGACAATGTGTACATTTATGTATTAACAGTAAAATGAGTTACATGTGAATTAAACAACACTGCTGAATTAGCCTTACATAGAGTTCAAAAGATAAAACACTTTACTAATCTAAGCTATTATTTTATTATGTTTAGAAATCCTATAGCTATTATATGAGTATGTGTTACAAATCTCATGTACATAATTATACGTCATCCAACTGCAACTGGAACTTGTGATTTAATATCAAAATTTGAAAGCAGGCGATAACCTAATAAGTAGCTTCTCAACCGAGGGGTTCCGAGTCCGATTTGTAGATAGATCTCAACGCTGTGTCAAACCTAAGCGCCCAATATTAGAAGTGAAAACGGGTCTCTCGGAATGACTTTAAAAATGGTGGTCCCGTTTCACGGTAGAGGTTGGCACGATAAAGAACCCTCACTGCTACGGCCCAGAGCGCCATTCAAAGGTCAAAATGTGAAGTGATTCACCAACAGCATGTAATGTTTCTATATGAGTGAAAAATTTTCGAATGGCAAATAAAAATACATACAAACAGGGCCTCGTCAACCTTTATCTTCTTCATGTTTAGGTTGGGTATGAAGAATGTTCATTTACAAATCCCTATCGTTGTGAACTGGGAGACACAAGCGGAAAACACGCTGTGTACGAAATTGGTGGAGGTCCAAGATTTTTTACTGATGTTAATTTGCCGCTGATTGGTCGATTTGGAGGTTTGATAATTTGTTTTGACTATCAAATGGTATATCTTCTTTCGAATGCACAATATTTATAGATCTGGGGAATTTCGAATATCTACCTTTTTAAATTTGATTCATAGATTAAATCGTTAAAGGATTCTCGTTAGAAAATATCATGAATTTAATTGTGACTGATAATAAAAGTAACGATTATGGTGAAAGAGATTTACATACAAACACAAAGAAAACAATGATTATACAAATACATATCTCTATATTTTACTTTATAACTTTTAAAACATTTTTTCTTTCAGTGGCAAATAGATCATTTGTAATACATGAGCCAAACAGGGGATCTGGAAGAATTGACTGCGCCAATATTGTTCCAATTCACTTATAATATATGTACTTTGGTTTGGAGTAAAATATGTTTTTTCTTATGACTTGTTCATTTTAACGCAAAACGCTTTCTTTAAGGGCGGAGTTTTGACGAATATCCTCGTAAAATATTTCTAATGAACAAGTAAAGAAAACTGGCAGTCAGCAATCTTATAAGTTTTATAAAAGATATGCAAAATTAAGAGAAGAGCAAACACGTACATCTGTACAACCCGAGGTGGGACCAGGTGCCTAGGAGGAGTAAGCAACCCCTATTTACCAGTCACACTCGCTGTGGACCCTATATCTTGATCAGGTAAACGGAGTAGTCAAAATCTGTAAACAAAGAACGACCAAACAATTGGTATGAACTACGTCAGAGAGCAGTCAACCCAGTAACAGCTTAATTTGCAAATTATCATCATAACAATCATACAGATTATTTTTTCAGTAGCCTGACTCGATGTAAAAACTGATCATACGCAGAACATGCTATCGTGAATCGCATTAATTGAGAGACATGCATACCTATATATGCAGGTAATAATGGAATATTGCTACACAAATATGGGAAGTTGACGATGAAGAAGCTATCGTCATCTAGTTTATCATAACGTTGTGTTGTTAGTTTGCCGTTCACGTAAATATTCAATGAAATATCCATGCATGAAGCAGATATGGAGGACTCTTTGGTGTCTTTTATTCCGAGTTCTCTGGGATGTATCGAATCGACATATGATGAAAATATGTAATGTTGATACATAAAACTCGTCGATATGTCTAAATGTGGAATTGTAATGCACTCTTTTTCTTCTCTTGTAGAAGCTTCTCAATAAATTATGTCTTATAAGAAATAAAAACAAGTCAGCTATTCATGAAGCACAATTTGTGCCCAAGGATTTTCCAACAGACTGTTGAAACCCCTGATTATCAAAGACTACTTTTGTTTGTTTTTGTTATTTTCCGCCACACTCAACGATTTTTTTCAGTTATCTGGTGGCGTCCAGTTTTTGTAGGTGGAGTAGAGAGCCCAGATACAATGTACCCGGGAAGAGACCACCGACCTTCCGAAAGTAAACTGGCAAACTTTCTCGCATATATCGGCGCGAGCGAGAATCGAACCCGCGCCGACTAGAGGTGATAGGCCTTGTGATTTTGTGCACGATGCTCTAACCACACGGCCACGGAGGCCCTACAAAGACTACGTAAATATTTTGAAATAGGAACTCAATCATCTCTAATGAAAAAATGAAAAAAACGAACAGTGACCAATCTCAAAATTTATAAAGAATACAAAATTAAGAATAGAACAAACACAAACCCCTGGACACAACAGAGATGGGATCAGTAAGAATCCCCTTAGTTATAATTTGCAAAATGCTAACTACAAATGAGACTGTTGAAACCTCTGTAACATCAACTTATTTGTCAGTAGCCTGTCTCGATTTAAAAACTGATCATATGTAGAACAAGTTCTTGCGTATCAAATAAGTTAAGCGACATAAACACCATATGCAGATGATGATAACACAATATGCAGATGATGATGGAATATTACTACATTAATATGGGAAGTTGACGATGAAGAAGCTACTCGTAAAATCATCCCGTCTGTCATAATGTTGAGTTGTTATTTTCCGATAACATATATATTCAATGAAATATCTAAAATGTGGAAGACTCTTGTATCATACACAGAACATGCTTTCGCCTATCGAAGCAGTTGTGAGGCATAAACACATATGCGGGTGATAATGGAATATTTCTATATAAATATGGAAATTGACGTTATCCTGTTTGTCATAAATTTATTTTGTTTCCCGTTAACATTTGGTATCCGGTAGATGTGTAATAAGATTTAGCCTTGGGGGTTAAAAAAAGGCGTTTTTCGACAAAAACCAGATTCCAGAACTCCTTTTACATTTTACGCACAATCAAATTCATCTTTTGGAAGATGATTGGTGGAGTTATGTCGATTTGTAATAAGGTTTCGGAATTTAAATCTTATACTGAGACCAATCAGGGGTTGAAAATTATGTTTTTCTAAAGACAAACCTGGATCCCAGAACTCTTCATACATTTATTCAGCAGCCAAACAGTCTTTTGGGAGATAATATGCGGTTTCTTTTACATGTACAATAAGTTTACAGAATATTTATCACCTTGGAGGGTAAGTTGGGTGGAAAAATGACGGACACAAATCTGGTGCTCAGTGCACTGCGTCATGTGCAACAAGAATGTATTTGCTTTAAGGGTTAGAATCTCAACCATTTTAAAGATTTGAACAATCAAAAAATTATGAGGTTGGGATGACCCCGGGACAATTGCCCATCAGAATACTTAATGCAATTTGATAAGTGCCGCAGGAAAATATATGGTTAAGGGATCATCACCTGAATTGTTTTAGATATATCTTAACAATTATGAAATAGGGTTTGGAATGACCCCAGGGCACTTGCCTAACAGAATAATCAATGCATCTTGACATATGCAGCAATGATATATAGAGTATATTTAAAGGAAAACAGTTGCGTGCAGGTATTACTGTCTTATGACAGTATCTAGTTTGTTTATGATTTTACGTCGTTTTGGCAATATTTCAGCCATTTTACGGCGGTTAACGAACACATATGTTACTAAACTTTTTAATTTTTAAGCACAATTAATTCTTTGTATGCCCGAAATGGTTTCTATTGTGTTTAAAAGAAATATTGTGCTTAGTTTTCGAGCTTGAAAGCGATGAAATTCAAATCTTGCAATATGCGTATTTACTTTTGATATTTTATGTGCCATCATATGTGATGTTATGTGACCTCGAGCGAGAAGTTTTTAAAACAATTGTTAGCCATTCCATAAACAGATTAGACAGCCAATTATCACGTTAATGGCTCGTAGATAACATTACATTACGGTGTACTGGTTGTCAGAAGAAAATATGTAGACCTGAGTTTTATTCAGGTTTTCAAAGAAGGTGTGAAGGATAGACGTGGGTAGATTTCAATTCAGCGAATTGATCGACGCATTACTACAGAAGAGTTGCGGTTAACACTCTTCCAACAGACCACTATTACCCCGTTATTATTATTAGTGTATTAGTCATACTTAACAAGATATTCTATTTTTAAAAATCCGTCTTTTTTGTTTCTTACGTGATAGTTACATCCCAGTCGCGCCTGGACATCAGTAAAAGTAAGCATACAAATTTGAACGAGCGTCTTAATTTTGAAACACTTTGTGAATTCAATGGGCTGTTTATAGGTGTAAAATAAAAAAAAACTACAAAAACAAAACAAAAAAATCAAAACAAAACAAAACAAAAAACACATCAGATATTTGTCTTTGAAATTACACAACATTAATTCGGACACTTTTCATTAAACAATAAGAAACGGCAACGGGGTTGTTGTTTATATTTGCAAATCTCATATACCATGCATAAAATATCTTCCTTCAAAAAAAATTTCAAGATCGATTTTGGATATCTCGATCCCCCGAATATCTCGAAGTTTATTCAAAGTCCCTCGGACTTCGAGATAGAGATATTTTACTGTAATGTTTTGGATAACTGAGCACAAATACGAATATTTCCATGTTCCATTTTTATTGAGGAAACAGCAGTCTGTGATGTCAAAAAGCTTGTTCTTTGATTTATTGTGAGGAATGATAAAGTATTGTAAAATCGTACGTTTTGATTCTGTTGGCTTGGAAAAGCTTCTGTGATTTCAAATTCACTAAACGTTCTTTGAACATTTTTAGAATACATATTTTGATTTACTTCACTTCTTGAATATATTATGACAAATACGACTTAAGATTCTTCTTCATAACAGTTAAATTTAAATACTGGTCGTGGTAGCTTAGTGGTAGGGCGTTCGCTTTGTAACCGGGAGGTCATAAGTTCGAGCCCTGCTCGTGCCATGGTCGTGTCAAACCTTTGACGTCAATATAGGTAGTGATTGCTCCTTCACCAAACGCTCGGCATTTAGAGGTGAGAATCACGGGTCTTCCGAATATAACCTTAGAAAAACGGAGTCCCGTGTCACGGTAGGCGTTGACACGTTAAAGAACCCTCGTTGCTACGGTTTTGAACGCTACGTATAAGTCTAAATTTGTGGTACTTGACATACAACTGGTGACGTCTTAATATGAGTGACAAATTCTCATCAGGACAATTAACCAGTCAATCATTGCAGTTAGTATTTTCGCAAGGAGAATAGATAGGGTTTGATGGAACATTTACTGAATCCTGGGATGTACCTGTGGAATTTTGGAATTAGTACGGTAATGCCTCTTCATTCATTTCATTGACTGGATATCAAATATGTTTAAAACTGAAGCTGCTTTAAAGAATTTTATTTTTGGAAAGGGCACTTAGAATACAAGTTGGATTACCAAATATGGAATGAAAGCCAAGTGCGTTTAAATTACAGTTAATGCGCATCTAGTTCATCAAAATTGGTATCGTTTGTGTCTTATATCATAATCAATGGGTCGATGTCTCTACTGTTAGTACCCAGGTGTTTCACCAGTCCAGTTGCTAAGTACTGTACTCGCATGAAAATACGTATAACATTTGCTGTGATAAAATTAAGAAATTGATTTAAAATTAAGTATTATCTCTCTCATGCATAGCTCTGATTCTTAGCTGGATTTGACTCTAGTATTTAGTTTGTTGTGTGTGTGTGTGTGTGTGTGTGTGTGTGTGTGTGTGTGTGTGTGTGTGTGTGTGTGTGTTTTCTTTTTTCAACTCTTATCTGTTTGTTCTTATTTCGGATTTCATTACTTGACATTATTTGTCGACATGCGCATCTGGTGCATCAAAATTGGTACCGTTTATGTTTTATATCAATGATAAGTCTTACAAAATCAAGAACGGTACAAGCTCTTTCAGCTGGAAGCAAAATATATTCCTCGTGTAACCTATGTAATTCTTTCATACCTTCTTGTTTACTAACCAAAACAGAAGAATGAAAAAGGGAAAATAACGAAAAATAATGAATATCGAATGGTGAAGTTAACAATGTCTTAATCGTAATCATAAATCCCAAATACATATACAAGTTCGAGTGTAGGTAGCAACAGGGACCTTCGACAAAGCGAAGGATGGTTCAGGTGCCATGGAGGAGTAAGCATCCTATGCTGACCGGTCACACCCGCCGTGAGCCCTTAGTCGAAATTAGGTATACGGGATTACCCGTAGTCAAAGTTAGTATGAAAAATGACAGTCTAACAAAGGGTATGAAACAAATCATTCAACATATGTCCTAGAGACACTTTGTAATCGCAAACAAGGTCATTATAGCGACCGTAAAATTTGCGAAATGATGACTTCAAACGAGATTCGTTATAACCCTGCAACATCAACTTTTTTGTCAGTAGCTGACCTCGCTTTAAAAAAATTCTCATATATATGACATGCTCTTGCGTATCGAATCAACTGGGAGATATACATACAATAAGCAGGCGAAAGTCATCACGCTTGTCATATAATGTAGTTGTCAGTCTGCCATTAGAGCCAATATTAAGTAAAATATTTATATATGAAGTATACAGGTCAGATTCTGTAGTGTACTTTATTTTGAGTTCATTGGAATATATCAAATGGACATAATTATGAAAATTATGATTGTTGATTGATAAGACGTCATCGATATATCTATATGTATGGTTGAAGGATGCGGTAAGTTTTTTGTTTTTATTCTATAACAGTTTCTGAACAGATTCCGCTTCATATGAATATAAAAATAAGTCTGACTGCCAATAAGGGAGCTTGCTTGAAAATCTGGTCAATCATTAAAAAACTTTGCTTTGTACTAGTAATTCTTTTTTTTTACGGAAGACGAGTGCCCAATTTTAAAAACTGATTATAGATTTGAACTAGCCTTTTAAACATCTAAATTGTTTGTATATTTTGGGTGCAAAAAATTATTATTTATATTCAGTCTACTATCATTTAAATTTGTTCATATCTATATGGTCAGAAGACATCTGAACTAAATATCAGTTTATGTTGATTACGTTATGCTCACACTAACAAATAGAACTGCTTTAAACAAATAAAATCAAAAGTATATTTCATTGCAAAAAAAGATAATTTTAACACACCATCCTAATAAAAAGCACTAATGTCCACGATTTTTCGTTTTGTTTTTATGATTATCTACGGCAGCTCATTAGTGCAAACCAAAACTAAATAAAAATAACTCAACAAAAAGACCATGGGTCACATTGCTCGCCTTAGTATTTATTTAAAGAGTCTCCTTAGGTGAAGGGGATTCAAGTTTTTGCTAATGAAGGATCATGTCCCCTTCAAAGGGGAAATAATTACAAAAATGCAAATATAGGGTGGATCATTTAAAATTCCTCTTCTCAAGAGCTCCTGGGCCAGGAAAGTTCCAATTTACAAGGAATTCAATATTACAGATTCAATATTATTAAAATCATAATCCTCGGAGTAAGGTAGGAACACAATAGGGGATCAAAGTTTTACATACGAAAATATAGGAAAAATCTTCTTCAGAACCACTGGGACAATATAATTCAAACTTCCTAGAAATCATCCTTGGATGAAGGGGGTTTACAAATGAACGACCATTCCCCCTTCAAAGGAGAACTAATCACAAAAGTGCAAAAATAGGGTGGGGTCATTTGAAAAACTTCTTTTCAAGAATCGCTTGACCAGAAAAGTTCAAATTTACATGGAAGCGTCTTGACATAGCACAAATTCAAGTTCGTTAAAATATGGCCCCTGGACTAGGGTGGGGACCACAATAAAGGATCAAAGTTTTACACGCAAATATATAGGGAAAATCTTTAAATATGGGCAAAGGTGACTGAGATGAACGATATGGTCCATGGGCCTCATGTTTATTTAGTTTTCAGATTTAAGATATTAATTTCGTGTTTTATTTAATAAGTTCCGTTTTTATTTCTTAATTTCTTATTAGTTCACATTCGCTGATAGCTCAAGTGAGCTTTTCTGATCGCATGTCGTCCGTCTGTCTGTAAACTTTCACATTTTCGACTTCTTCTCTAGAACCACAAGACCAATTTCCACCAAACGTGGCAAAACGCATTCTTGGGAGAAGGGTATTCAAGTTTGTTCAAATGAAGTACAACGCCTTTTTCAAAGGGAGATAATAGCGAAATATTATTTTTAAATCTTCTCCAGAGCCACAATGCCAATTTATATCAAACTTAGTGCAAATCATCCTTGGGTGAATGGAAATTCAGGTTTGTTCAAATGAAGTACCATGCCCCCTTTAAAGGGGAGATAATCACAAAAAATCTTTGAATATGGGCAAAGGTGACTTAGATGAGCGATGTGGTCCATGGGCCTCATGTTTATTTAGTTTTCGTATTCAATATATCAATTTCGTTTTTGGTTAATAAGTTCCGTTTTTATTTCTTAATTTCTTCACCTGCGCTGAAAGCTCAAGTGAGCTTTTCTGATCGCCTGTCATCCGTCTGTCTGTCTGTAAAAATAAATAGGGTGAGATCATTTAAAATCTTCTCCTCAAGACCACTGGGACCAGAAAAGTTCCAATTTTCATTGAAGCTTCCTGACATAGTGCAAATTTAAGTTTGTTAAAATCATGCCCCCCACCCCCCATGGGTAGGGTGGGGTCACAATAGGGGATCAAAGTTTTATATGCAAAAATATAGGAAAAATCTTTAAAAATCTTCTTCTCCAAAACCACAGTGTCAATTTTTTAAAATTTAGTAGAAGTTATCCTTGGGTGAAGGGAATTCAAGTTTGTTCAAATGAAGAATCATGCATCCTTCAAAGGGGAGATAATCACAAAAATGCAAACATGAAGTGGGATCATTTAAAAATCTTATGAAGAACCGTTGGGACAGAAAAGTTCCAATTCACATGGAAGCTTCCTGACATAGTGCAAATTTAAGTTTGTTAAAATCATGGCACCCGGGGGTGGCGCCACAATAGGGAATCAAAGTTTTAATGCTAAAATCTAGGAAATATCTTCTACAGAACCACAGTCGAATTTTAATCAAACTTTTAACAAATCATCCTTGGCGGAGGAGGATGCTCCACGTTTGTTCAAAGGAAGGGTCATGTCCACTTCAAAGGGGAGATAATCGCAAAAATGCAGAAATAGGGTGGAGTGATTTAAAAATCTTCTCAAGAACCACTGGGCTAGAAGAGTTCCAATTTACATTGAAGCTTTCTGACATAGTGCAGATTCAAGTTTGTTTAAACCTATACCCCCAGGGGTAGGGAGGGACCACAATAGGGGATCAAAATTTTATATGCGGATATATTGGGAATATTTTTAATACTTTGGGCCAAGGTGACTTAGGTGGCCCATGGGCGTCTTGTTTATTTAGTTTTCAATTTTTATCTAATGATTTCGTTATTTATTTAGTTTTGGTTTTTCATACATCAATTTCGTTTTTAATATTTTTCGTTATTATATCTAATTGTTTCGTTTTGCTTAATTTATTTTTGTTATTTTATATATTCATTTCGTTTTTTATTTAATTTCTTTTTCAATTTAGTGTTGGTTCGCAATAATGAGCTTCCGCAATTATCGGTCAATGTAGAAATTAAAATCATACGTCTAAAAGAATTGACTATACCATACATTTTTAAGATTTTGTACCATCAGCGATGTAACTATATATCGCTTGATATACCCACAGATTTCTCGAATGTTCATTTAGAACCCAAACTTTACAAAAAGCGTATTTATTCTTTTTGGTGTTTGATAAATCCATTCATCTATGAATATTTACACTTGCCAACATTTTGCCTTAAATGACACTACTCACAAAATTGACATTCAATTTTCCATAACATGAAGTCAGTCACGTGATCAGACTTTTTTTTCTTGCGTATGGATACAATCACCGCTTCAAAAGTATTTGAGTCTTTTGTACTGGGTACTTTCGCCTGTCTTGACATCATAACGGAAACAAAATAAATAAAACACACCAGAATATTTACCGAGAATTTATTTTGTAAACAGACAAGAATTTTAATAATGAATAACACAAAAACATTCACCATACCGTTCAGTTGTATAATCTTTTAATACCGACTGCAACTTAAACTGCAACTTTTGAAGTATGGCGAATTTATACGATATCTTTGATATCTACATTATGGCAATATAATATTAGATTCACTTTATGATGATGGTAACCTGTTGTTTCCGGACAATAGCCATCACCGCCATGACCGAGACTGGTTTCGAGCTCGAAACATTGTTCAAGTCAGGGCACCGCTGCGAATCTTTATCTAAATCCTACAACAGAAATTTCTCGATTGAACGAAGTTTCTTTCAGTTTGTGTTTATCTTCTCTTAAACACCCTGGAAGTAAAAAAAAAAATTAAAATACAACGTACCTGTACTTCGTCTAAATCTGTTGGTATAATGCTACAACCACGAGTACTAACGATGAACATGGCGTTGCTCCCTTCCAAAAACCTGACGTAGAACTTAACATCTACTTGATCCAATTATCCTTCGCCATCTCTCTTAGAACCTCTGAATTTGTGTCGAACTCTATTTCAGCAATTGCGTTTACAAATTTAAATAAGGTAGGAGACCGCCACCGTTTCTCCACCACCAATTGATCGGATGTAGTTACTCCGCGCTTCTTGTTTTCAATTGAGTTAACTTGTTGCTCTTAATTATCTTTATTTTATACTTGTTTTATCTTTTTTAATCCTTCTGACATAAATATTTATATTTCATATTCTCCTAGATGTTGTTCCCAATTATTTATTCGATCAAACTTTAATGAACTATATCTCGTGTTATACGATCGTATGTCTGCAAAAGTGTAGAAGCTTGATGATAACAACACAAATCGAAACAGAACTATAAGAAATAAGATATCACTTTTTGAATGTTATTGGGATATGACATGAAGTTGGTATGTGATCAAATCTACTACAACGCCCTTCGGGAGTCATGGGATTTGATCATGTGACCAACCTCATGTCATATCCCAATTACACTCAAAAAACGATATATTATTTCTTAATTCATTTGTGTGTGGAGTGGTGCATACTTACAAATGCAGAAAATGCGCACCTGAAAGATACTATCGCATATCTATGTTAATTTCAATATGCTTGTCCATGGCTTTGAAGTCTGCAGTTCAACAAAGTGGAACGACTGTACGTATATATAATCAAGGAGTATCATTAGGAAAATCCATGAAAACATAGCAGATGAATAATCACACACACACACACACACACACACACACACACACGTATATATATATATATATATATATATATATATATATATATATATATCACAATGCCGATTGAGTATATTATATGCTCGATTACTTTCTTCAATTCTTCAAGAGCATAATGTTATTCCCGAGGCTGAAATCTTGAATGGTAATTTCAATATTTAACGAACTGCCTTAGTTTTGCCATTTTCTTTTTATATGAAGGTATCTCTGGTAACCTGAGGGAAAGAATGTCGAAAGCGTAATTATAACAAGCTTTTCAGTGCATCTGCATATTTTACACACTCCTGTGTCAATTAAATGTAGGAATATTGAAATTTATTTCATATGCGCACTGAATTCGGTTTCCTCTTACTACTTAGGTTTGCAGTCGCTATTATTAAAATGTAAAACATGATTTAATTAACAAATTATAACCAGTGTGTGAAGAACAAAATGGTGTACATGAAATAAACAGTAGATGAAACAAACAGTAGATGAAATAAACAGTAGATGAAATAAACAGTAGATGAAATAAACAAGGACATGCATTACTATGTTGACTTGCTTCCTTTAATATAAATCCAGGTAACTTTTCGTTTTGTATATTATTCTTGGAATTAACAGACCAAAAGAACTGCTCTTTCAATCAATTTTACATTTTTATTCCTAGATATCAAAACACGTAAGACAGGGTAAATAATCTCGTCTGGTATAACAAATTTTCCACTTTATTCATGATAAAGTGCATCTACAAATTCTGATACAAAAATCGTTAGCAACATGCAAGCATCAATAAATATAAAAAGATAGAGATTTTAGCTCACCTGACCCGACGGTTCTATTGAGATATCATTGTTGTTATTGCAACCTTCGCATTTTCGACTTCTGTAGCATCACGGAGTCGCCTTAAGTTAAACTTACAAAAATTAATTCTTGGGTAAAGGGAATTAAAGTTTGTTGTAATGATTAACCACACGTTCTTCCTAGGGGAGAGAATTACGTAATAATGAAATTATGTTGTGGTATTTAAAAAAATGGTTTTAAAAAAATAACTTTCAGAACCAGAGATATCAAGACGTGTATGAAAGATCCCTCATCATTCACAACAACTTTGTAGTTTTATCCGTCTACGCATTTAGTTCGTACGTGCTCATACTACTTTTCTCTGCTGGGAAATACTTTCCATCTTAATTCTGGCCAAAAAAAAAATGATATGATACGAGGGTTGTTCGATATGTAGTGTGTATTGTACCACAGCGCGATAACGCTTTGCACGATTTCGTGAATGATGATACTCTACGGTATAAACACCAGTCTTCAGCTCCACATAGTTTTAAACTTATAGTCATTTCAATAGAATCAGTCGTTGACCACTGTTGTGAAAATGGTTGAGAAACGGGTTGACAATATTGAAGAAATTAGAGCTTATATAAACGTTCGCACAAAACTCGGTCATTCGGTAATGCAGATTTTTACTTAATTGGGGGAAGTTTATGGGTCTGATAAGGTATCTTATGAGACAGTTCGTAGGTGGAGAAGAAAATTTCTGATAGGCACAGAGTCCGTCAAAGATGCAGCAAAATCTGGCCGACCTGTAACTGTAACAGGCAAAGCAAATGTCTCAAAAGTCAGGGAAATAGGCAGGTACACGATACGTGATGTTACTAAAGCTGTTGGCATATCGCTATCGCGGGTGCAATTTATTTTGAAGTGTAATTTTAAAGTACGATAGATTTCTGCCAGATGGATACCGCATATATTGACAGATGACCAAAAACGGGTACGAGTACAAACCACTACGCAATTGCTCGAAATGTTTCCCAAATTCAATCAAAGACAATTTGCAAACATTGCTACTGGTTACGAAACATGGGTTCACTATTTCGAACCAGTAAGAAAAATTGGAAACAAAATATGGCAAACTAAACACAATAGAGGGCCTGTAGTTGTCAGAAGAACCATAAGGACAAAGAAGGTTCTTTATTGCATATTCTTCTCATGTGATGGTATAATTCATGTGCCGAAGGGCAAAAGTATTACAGGTCGGTATTACCGAGATATTATACTTAAAATGTTCAAGAAATATTATCATAAACGACGCCCTGTGTCAGGATTTAGGCATGTTCGTTTAATTCATAACAATGCTCCATCACATACATCTGAGCTTGTGAAGCAATTCATGAAGTCGGAATACGTTACTGTTTTGCCACACCCACCATACTCTCCAGATCTAGCCCCATGCGACTTTTTCCTTTTTCCAAATCTTAAAAAGTTCTTATCTGGTCGTCGTTAAAAGCCCGACAAACCCTTGGCTCAGCCATCAGTCAGTGCCTCAGAGGTCTTCCTAAATCGGCGTACCGTGACGCATTTCAGAAATGGATTCAGAGATTGAAAGTATGTATTTCAAACCGCGGAGATACTTTGAAGAGATGTAATGTTCATTTCACTATTTGAGTCGAATGCTTTTGAGATATCGTACAATACACATTACATATCGAACAACCCTCGTTCACGTGTATCTGCATGTCAATATCGAAAAAGAAAAATGAATTAATCTAAAATATGGTCCTCATAAATTTACGAACATACAGAATCTCTAAGAAAACAAATATTGGGGTCATCATAAAAACTTGTTACGGTCATCACATAGCAAGACTTTGAGGTGGTTTTATCATTTATTTTGATTCATTTCTAATAAGTAACAATGATTACAGCACTGGTTTCTTAATCATCATAAGTAACACAGATACATAGACAATTGTTTGAAATTGTGAATCTAAAATTCTTAGCGATTAGAACAGCCGCCATTATTAAATGGCTGCAGGGAGATTTGGACGTAGGAATGACGTTTACGTAATCGTACCAACAGCGGCCGTGATACGTGACCTCCGATTGTAAGGTCATATACGAAAGATCCGTTATTTTCTCATTTAATGCCGCTCACTTGGTGAAAGATAGCTTTTGCACGGCCTCGGGATTAAGAATCGAATCTGGAACATCACAGTTTTGATTTGAGCGCTGAACCAATAGACTAACCTGACCGCTCGCTGAAGTTAAGAAGAACAATATGTAATGAAAATAATTAGATACTGATAATACACACAAATCTGATGCTGACGCTTCAAACATATCAAAACAGAAAATGTCGTGAAATCAGCTGCCACTGATCAGTCTAATTCAATATTTTGACTTAAAATATTCAGAATCTATGGAAATCATAAGAATGGAGATACAACATCTGAAGCACTTTGCATTATCACTTGGACGGCTAGAAAACGGTGAACACACGTAGAGCAAACTGTGAGTGGACGGCTAGAGAACGGTGAATACACGTAGAGCAAACTGTGAGTGGATGGCTAGAGAACGGTGAATACACGTAGAGCAAACTGTGAGTGGACGGCTAGAGAACGGTGAACACACGTAGAGCAAACTGTGAGTGGACGGCTAGAGAACGGTGAATACACGTAGAGCAAACTGTGAATGGACGGCTAGAAAACGGTGAATGCACGTAGAGCAAACTGTGAGTGGACGGCTAGAAAACGGTGAATACACGTAGAGCAAACTGTGAATGGACGGCTAGAAAACGGTGAATACACGTAGAGCAAACTGTGAGTGGACGCCTAGAAAACGGTGAACGCACGTAGAGCAAACTGTGAGTGGACGGCTAGAGAACGGTGAATACACGTAGAGCAAACTGTGAGTGGACGCCTAGAAAACGGAGAACGCATGTAGAGCAAACTGTGAGTGGACGGCTAGAAAACGGTGAACGCACGTAGAGCAAACTGTGAGTGGACGGCTAGAAAACGGTGAACGCACGTAAAGCAAACTGTGAGTGGACGGTTAGAGAACGGTGAACACACGTAAAGCAAACTGTGAGTGGACGGTTAGAGAACGGTGAACACACGTAGAACAAACTGTGAGTGGATGGTTAGAGAACGGTGAACACACGTAGAGCAAACTGTGAGTGAACGGTTAGAGAACGGTGAACACACGTAGCGCAAACTGTGAGTGAACGGTTAGAGAACGGTGAACACACGTAGAGCAAACTGTGAGTGAACGGTTAGAGAACGGTGAACACACGTAGCGCAAACTGTGAGTGGACGGATAGAGAACGGTGAACACACGTAGAGCAAAATGTGAGTGGACGGATAGAGAACGGTGAACACACGTAGAACAAACAGTGAGTGAACGGTTAGAGAACGGTGAACGCTCGTAGAGCAAACTGTGAGTGAACGGTGAACATACGTAGAGCAAACTGTGAGTGGACGGTGAACGCACGTAGAGCAAACTGTGAGTGAACGGTTAGAGAACGGTGAACACACGTAGAGCAAACTGTGAGTGAACGGTGAACACACGTAGAGCAAACTGTGAGTGAACGGTGAACACACGTAGAGCAAACTGTGAGTGGACGGTTAGGGAACGGTGAACGCACGTAGAGCAAACTGTGAGTGAACGGTTAGAGAACGGTGAATACACGTAGAGCAAACTGTGAGTGAACGGTTAGAGAACGGTGAACACACGTAGAGCAAACAGTGAGTGGACGGTTAGAGAACGGTGAACGCACGTAGAACAAACTGTAAGTGGACGGATAGAGAACGGTGAATGAGAGACTGAATGAATGAGAGAGTGGGTGAATGAGAGAGTGAGTTAGAGAGTGAGTGAATGAGAGAGAAAGGGAGTGAGATAGTGAGTGAATGAGATAGTGATGGAATGAGATAGTGAGGGAATGAGAGAGTGAGTGAATGAGAGAGTGCGTTAGAGAGTGAGTGAATGAGATATTGAGTGAATGAGAGACTGAGTGAATGAGAGTGAGTGAATGAGAGAGTGAGTGAATGAGAGACTGAGTGAATGAGAGACTGAATGAATGAGAGAGTGAGTGAATGAGAGACTGAGTGAATGAAAGACTGAATTAGAGAGTGAGTGAATGAGAAAGAGAGGGAGTGAGATGGTGAGTGAATGAGATAGTGAGTGAATGAGAGAGTGAGTGAATGAGAAACTGGGTGAATGAGAGAGTGAGTGAATGAGAGACTGAGTGAATGAGTGAATGAGAGAGTGAGTTAAAGAGAGAGTGAATGAGAGGGAGGGAAAGAGAGAGTGAGTGAATGATAGAGTAAGTGAATGAGACTGAGTAGAGAGTGAGTTAGAGAGTGAGTGAATGAGGGTGAGTGAATGAATGTGAGAAAGAGGGAATGAGAGAAAGAGTAAATGTACACTTCGAGAATGAATTAGTAAAGATAAGGGGCTAGAGATTGAGTGAATGAGGGATTGAGATTGAAGGACACTTTTTGAGTAAGTGAAAGTGAATGAGTGAGAATGGATGAATGAAAACGTTAGTGAATGAGTGAGTATATTACGCGAATATGACTTGTATCAAGTTTGTTGTTATGTTCATGAACCTGTTCAGCTACTTGGTCGTCCTCAACTTCTGGTTTCTGGTTAATTTATTCTACTCATTGTTTTCTCTGGAATCAGTTTTCAGCAGAAATATCTTTTTAATTCAGATCAGATACAGACTTCTAATTACACGTCCATTATTTAGTTTAATTATATATTGTGTACATGTCAGTGTTGATAATTATATACACAGAAGACTTAATATACATAAATCATAAAAGACATAAGCAAACAAAACGCAATGTAAACGCTAATAAATTCAGAATCGGCGAAAATTATGTAATCATTTCATAATTATTACATAATAGATAACATTTTTTTCTCTCTAAAATGACCCAAATAAGCAAAAATTATACTCTGAGGACAAATATCAAAGATTGCACTGCAAAATGTCTGTACACTCTTAATTAGCAGTCGGATCATTAAATTCCTGATCTGAATGTTATTAACTTACATCATACCATTCCTTCATTTAAGTATAAATATCAGGAAATCTTAGTTATGGTTAGGTTACTGAAAAAGTGCATGGAGAAATGTGTATTGCTGCTTTCAGTTTAGTGATAGTATTTCTATCAATTAAAGAAGTTCGTTGCCTTGGTAGTCAAGGCACTTGTCTTCCTGATAACAATAAATGCACGGTGACTGATATAAAAGATGCACGATTTACTTACGAAGAAGACTCGTGTCGTGGTAAGCGAGTTTTTATTTGTTGTAAATATTACAGAGTTAAGAAATGCACTTTAACATTTCAGTTGATCTAATAAATTTCTCATTTCAGGTCCAGAAAATTGGCATGAAATACACAGGTGTTGGCACTTGTGTGAGGAAGACAAAGGATCGAGACAATCCCCAATAGAGATAGAAACAGAGGATGCCACGACCAATAGGGGCCTTACGTTTAGTATCTCAGATGTGTGCACCAGAGTGGACGCCGAATACCAAAACTGTGGCAATGGTAAGACTTTAGAATAGTTGAGTTTACGTAATTATGCATGCATTTCAGATAAGAAGAATTCGTAAATGACCAAAGCCTCATACATGTAGATCCTGTACTGATGTGATTTGACATGAGCAAACAGCAAATGAATTTTCATGACTTTCAAAAAAGAAAACTAATTAACTCATTCTTACGAAGCCAAGCACTTAGACCCCTTACAAAAACAATTTGTGATGCCGTGGTAATATTCAGTCAACAGATCCAGTACGAACTGAGAATTACTTCTACGTAGTATGACTATACAATGTAATGTATGACGAAGCACTTGTGTGTTACTGATCTTGGTGAATATTGGCACGCCTTTGGGCTAAAACTTCGAGAACTCGTGAGCGAATATATGTACCCAACGAGTGTCAATCTTCACCAATGTAAGTTTGATAACTTCTTTTTTGTATAGATAAACATATTCCAGTTGTTTTATTTTTCTAAATTATTTTTTTTCCTCATCAGGCATTAATGTTTCCATTGGTCGCCTCTAAGTTCATCATCAATCGGTTCTAATGAAATGTTTCAAATTGTGAATAATGATATTTTCTGCATGGTCCATTACTATCAATCAAGATTGAAATATTACAAGATGTGGATGGAACAAGCATGTATAGAAGGTCATAAAGAATTGATATGTACTGTTTATTGTTCAAATAATGACACACCGCTCTTTCTTTTTTTTTTTTCTTTTTTTTTTGATAATGTGCACAAAAAACGATGATATGGAGAGTTGTTACATTATTTGGTATGGTGATTTTAATCTAGTCTTAAACCTAGATATGAATTAGTACTTTTGCAATGTACTAATAACCCAAAGATAAGGGACAAGATCTTGAAGTTAATGAAAAATAATGGGGGGGGGGGGGGCTACTCTGTTATCCTTCCCCATGTTTTAATGATTTCAAGAAATGTAGAGGATTATAGAAGTTCAATAACTCTTTTTATTAGTCCCCTACTGTTTGTAAAACTGACGGCGATTATAGGTTTCTTCTCTGTCTGTCGATCCGTCCACCACTCTGTCTGTCAGTCTGTCCCATTGATTTTCCAGACTTTTTGCTGTTTTGCTTCCGAGGATTCGTTTGAAACTTGCAGTGTAGTTTCAGAATGGCAAACTACAGATCAACTTCGAATTCCGTAACGTTTGATCGACAGGCTTGAAAAATTCAATTTTTGTATTTGTTACGTTTCTATATTCATTGGGATCGGAATTGTGTTCTGATGGAAAGGCTGTAAAAGTAGGAAACTGTAAAAGTATATATATATATATATATATATATATATATATATATATATATATATAGTTTGTTGGTTAGTTACCTCGGTATATCTACATATAAACTCGTTATATTGACATCTCCGTAGAACGGATTTCCATGCACTCTTTCGAATTGCATCCGCACAAAGATGCGCTGAGAAACCAATATATTTGCCCGATGCAATATCACAAACGAGAATCTTATGAAGCACAGAAATATACAATGTATCTCATATAGAAATGTTGAAAAAGAAATTTTGATACCCAACGGAAACTTGCTATTTACTTAAGACATAGCCACATCTCTCTCTCTCTCTCTCTCTCTCTCTCTCTCTCTCTCTCTCTCTCTCTCTCTCTCTCTCTCTCTCTCTCTCTCTCTCTCCTATAAACATAGTGATACTTATTCATGTACATGACTTAACTGTATTCATGTGATTTATTATGTGTATAAAAGCCAGTTTTAAAAAGAAATATTATAAGAAGATTAATTGATAATTAAGGCAGTATAGATAAAATATTGAAACCGTGTACCAGAGCTTTCCAAACGATGTCTGGTCCGCCATCATTGTTTACAGCTACAGTGCATAACGTTAACGTGGACTAGGAATGTTTCGGTGCGGATCCTATCATTTCTCGAATCCTTGGCACTCAATGATGGCTCAGATACTGTACGCTAGAATTCTTAAAATTTAAGAACGTTTTATTAGCTGTGTGGTAAGCATTTATTCATTCTTCTTAGGACATAGTCCTCACTTTGAAGTAACCGGAAGTAACAGCAACACAATATATTTATCTGACGTGCCTAATACTCCACCAAACACGAAATATGTGTTTAGCAATGTCCACATCCATGTTGGTCAGGAAGAAGACGAAGGATCGGAGCACTCTATCGATGACACATTTTGGCCAATGGAGGTTTGTTCGCTTTTATGTAATTTTAAAATCCATATCACATACAATGAAACCTACAAGCCTACAGCGTTGTTGAACTTTTCTACCGAGTTTTATTACAATAAATTATTATTAATTACTTCTATGCAAATCAATACTTTATTCGGATGCTTTCAATACGGAATATCAGAACTGTTATTTCGTCTCAGATTCCTTCGCGGTTTTAATACTCAGAATGTCCAACGAGAATAATAAATCAATCAATAAGCACACTACATGCCTCAGATATAATGAGTTTAGGCACTAGGCGTCGTTTTTGAAGGTTGGAGGCGGCGGGGAACACGGACATAAATTTCCTTCATATTTGTCTGAAAATTCTTAGTTAGCAAAAAGAGTAGATTCTGGAAATCTTGCCCGAATTTCGGCCGCTTGTTGCGATTAAGATGAATTTCTCGCCTTGCATTCTTACCTTTACATAGTATGAATCCCACAGTAAGCTGTTTAATTTTCGAAGCCGTTTCAAATGTCCACCATTTGATTTTATACCTTCTCAACACTGAAGATTGATTGATTGATTAGATATTGTTTAACGTCCAGCTCGAGCATCTTTCACTCATATGGAGACGTCACCATTGCCGGTGAAGGGCTGCAAAATTTAGGCCTTTCCTCGGCGATTATGGCCTTTGAGCAGGGAGGGATCTTTTACGTGCCACACCTGCTGTGACACGGGACCTCGATTTTTACGGTCTCATCCGAAGGACCGCCCCATTTAGTCGCCTCTTACGACAAGCAAGGGGTACTGAGGATCTATTCTAATAACCCGGATCCTCACGGGGACTCAACACTGAAGAGTTCAGGCAGTCTATTCCATGATAGTTTATACTATGTCTGGAGACCAGTACTTTCAAACAGAATGGTTAAAATTTACAAAGTTTTATTCTTATCGCATTTAATTGTTATACTTAAATGCTTGCGTAAAGTAACTGTCAATCATCTGTATCAGGCGCAAAGTTAAAGCTGGAAAGAAATTCAGTTTAATTCATTTTAATCGCAATAAGCGGCCGAAGTTCAGACAAGATTTCCCGAATCACTTTGTGCGACTCTGGTCTGAGATTCGGAAGAGGCGTCAGTCCAAATATCCAGCCCCGGTGAATCTCGCTGAGATTAGATAGGGATATATACTTCGTTGTTTTATAAATATATCAATGTAAAATGGAAGTAAATATGACGATATCTTAAAAAAATGTTTAGACAAACTCAATAAACCACATAATGAATTAGTGAATTGATAAAGGATACCACTATATATTTAAAAGACAATAAATACATTGTATATGAATAACAAACGTTATATGAATATTAAAATTCGTAACAGGAGGTTTGGGGTCCGATTCTCTATTCCAGTACCGCGTCAAGCCCTACGTTTAACATACGGGTGTTTCACTCGCCAAACGCTCAGCAATCAAAGCTAAAGTCATGTGTCTTTAATTTCGAATATGAAATTAACGACACCTGCTACCGAAAACTTTTTTGTTTCAAAAATGATGAAAATGAAAACCAAATTTATTTTTATAAGTGAAAGAGAATACAATTAATATATATATATATATATATATATATATATATATATAGGCAAGGAAATACATTTCTACGAAAACCTATGATGATCATTTGAAAGAAGAGAAAATATTTCTAAAGGTGTAATAACGCGAAAGAAATGCGTAATAATGCAATTGAAAGCGTAAAAACGCAAAATAAAGGAATTATCACGCAAAAAAGGGGTAATAATGCGGATTTAAAAGGCCTTGTAACGCGAAAGAAGGGCGCAATAACGCGGATTTAAGGCTATTTTAGGATGTGCCCCCTACTTCGATAGATAGTATAGTTTTCTCTACGTTTTGATAATATCAGAAATAAAAAATGACATGAAATATTCCCGTGGTATTCCGAGTTAGAATAGATCCTCAGCACTCCTTGTTTGTCTTAAAAGGCGACTAAATGGAGCGGTCCTTCGAATGAGACCGTAAAAATCGAGACCCCGTGTCACAGCAGGTGTGGCGCAAGAAACATACCTCCCTGCTCAAAGACCGTAAGCGTCGAGTATAGGCAAAAAAATCTCAGCCCTTCACCGACAGTAGTGACGTCTCCATATGAGTGAAAGATTCATTCTCATGAGAGTAACGTTCGGTTTGAAGTTAATCAAGTACTTTGTGAACATGCATTATAAACAAGTATCTGTGACCTCGGCTGTGTCACGATTGACAATGATTTTCTTAGGATGAAATATTTCAATGTTCCTCTCAACAATGAACTATTAATATAATGTGTACACATAAGCAAATGACGTAGCAACAAGAAATCTGCAACACACAGTAACATAACCGTCAATTTACATTGTGTATATACTTTTAATTCGCGTTGCAACGCCATTTTTTACGTTATTACGCCTTTGGGTTTGCATTTTTATGCTCTTGCTTCGCGTTATTATGTATTTGTTTCCCGTAATAATGCCTTTGTTTAGTGCTATAACCCTTTAATTTGCATTATTACACCGTTAGATATTTTATTATTTATTTATTTATTTATTATTATTATTATTATCATTGTATTTTATTTTTTTATTTGTCTAATGAGTGATCCTAATATGCTTTTGTATATTTCACCTTTTGAACATCATAGAAAATTTTATTCTTTATTTTTAATAATTTTATATTTATTTTATTTATACTTACTAGAACGAAACTAACCCCCCATATATATATATATATATATATATATATATATATATATATATATATATATATATAACAGAGATCGCGTGTCCGTTGATATAATAGAGAACTCAAATAGGGCATAAAAACAGCAAACAAACAAACGATAAAGAAACCCCCACACTTTTAAATAATATCGTTGGCGCGACAGAACGGGAGATTTCATCGATCTAAAAATAGAATTCAGTAGCAGTAGCCGTGTGTGACAATTTTGATACTGATTAGCCTTGAATTACATATAATTGCATATATAACACTTTAATGTTTAATTATTATTAACTATTTATTTCGGAAGACAAAATTAATATTTCGATATTCCATGTTTACTTTTCACTGCTCTATGTAGTTCATTACACCCGGCATTTTATTTTCTGTAATTTTACTTGGCTTATCAGATTGGTATGTTATTGGTTTGTCAGTCCTATATATGCAGCTTAAGAATTTTGATATTTTCTTTGTGATTTTTTTTTTATTATTTTATGGATATTCACTACACATATACACATTACAAAACATGTCATGGAGAGTCCGCATCCGTGTTTACCCCATTAGGCTTGCCATACATGTATGTTAGTGTGACATTTATAAGGGTTTTAGTTTTGAATTATGTAGCTTCAATTGTTTTCATGTAAATACATGAAAATTAAGTTTGTTGTGAAAGTTATTGAGAGAGAGAGAGAGAGAGAGAGAGAGAGAGAGAGAGAGGGGTGATTTTGTTTATATAGGTCAGTAATTACTCATGTTAGCACAGATATATTGAGGTAACCCTACCGATACATTTAACCATCATCTTGACCGATACTGGAGAGAAAGGGTTTGTTTTGGTGTTTACACAAGAAAATGTGTAGTTGTACTATCAGCCATGGTAAATTGTACAATTCATACATATTTCCAAAAAGAACTAAAGCCCTGTCAAAAAGTTATTGATATTCGTATTAAGGACGTTTAGGATACCAAACATTATTATGGAATTTTGTAATTTTTTTAACTATTTGAAATGTTTTGATATTGTTAAAAAAATTCCTATTTGCCACAAATGCTTCCTCTGAAGCTTTCTTTTATTTTTGCTTTATTCACAAATTTTTCTTGAACATTCGATGATGAAACAATACCTCAGAATTGAAATCCTTCCTTTTTTTTTTAAATTGGTGCATTTCATGTCAAAATGATAGAATGACATTGTTGTTAGATCAAATGATAGAAAATTCCGCGTTAACACAGCAAAATCCTACGTCATTTGATTCGTCCAAATCTGGGGAATCCTGTGACCTTAATTTATTTATAGCACTCTGTTAAGACTGATGCCTAAACGCTTTTATATTCAAGTCATAAATGTACTCGTATTTTAATTTCAAAATCACTATTTAGTCTTAAAGACACAAAACAAACGCAGTTACACGTTGATCAGCAAACAATTCGCTTGATTTAACAACATCGCTTATAATGGTATCTTACATTTATGTCACTGTAGGCACACATGGTTTTCTATGACAGCAATGCATCCAGTCCTAGTTTAGCAGATTCCTTGGTAGCCATGATGGTGATGATCGAGGTAAACCAATAATTAATTAATTACATTTAATTAATCAGTGAATATGTCTTTGCATTCATCAATCAAATCAATGAAGTCTTCGTCGGGTGAGGATTTCTAACAATAATTGTTGAAACTGTTTTAACAGATCGATGGTTCCCCCGTGGCCTCTGACTTGGTAAGAATTCTTGGCATTCTATATTTTATTATGTATTACGTACCTAATCTCCTCTACATATAGTATATAGTTGTGATTTCAGAATTAGTTTCATGATAATGTGTTGATGAGATACGATAATCGGTAGTTATCGTTAGAGGTTATATTTATATATATATATATATATATATATATATATATAGAGAGAGAGAGAGAGAGAGAGAGAGAGAAGGGTGATATATATATATATATATATATATATATATATATATATATATATATGTGTGTGTGTGTGTGTGTGTGTGTGTGTGTATTGAGAGAAAGAGGAAATATATGTAAATGGAGAGAGAGAGGGGGGAGTGAGGGAGAGAAAGAGAAATATATATATATATATATATATATATATATATATATATATATAAATGTATGTATGTATGTATGTATATATAGGTAAAAATTTCTTTCGTTCAGAACTGTTCCAGGTGGTTATGAAAATCATCTCCAGTATTTGTAGATTCCCATAATAGAGTACATATTTTATTGAGCACCCTATTGATAGCCTACCTTGGTCATTTAGATGTATAAATCTATGATTTATACATCTAAAATGATATAACGATTTCTTAAATCATGTGAGAGACAAATCAGATACTTTTCAAATTTATGTAGACTTAAAAATACAATAACTGAGAGCTTTGGGCATCACAAATTTTGGAATACCACTTTTGCTTCAATTGATCCATTCATCTAAACATAACTATTTATGATAAGGGAACTTGTCTTGGAAAATACTGACAAATTCGAATCTCTGATAGAAGAGTTGATATTCGGAAAGTGCTTATTAGATCCACCATTTCATATGTATGATGACGTAAAACATGGTGACGTCACATCTGTCGTATTGCCCCGGCTATGATTGATATCACATTTGCTATACATGTAAAGGTGAAGATAACAAACAGCGATCAATCTCGTAACTCCTATATAGAATACAACATAAAGGGTTGGGCAAACACGGATCCCTGGACATACCAGAGGTGGGACCAGGTGTCAAGGAGGAGTAATCATCTCCAGTCAACCGGTCACACCAGCGGTCAGCCCTATACCTTGATCAGGTAAAAGGAGTAATCCGTAGTCAGAATCAATGTGTAAAGAACGGCCTAACAATCGGTATGAAACACGTCAGACAGCATTTGACCCAATGGAAAGTTGTCTGGAATCAAGAGACTAAGATAAAACTTAGGTAATCCAATTATGTTTATGATCTAAGGTCAACGAAGTAATTGCGATGTGGAAAAGGACGGTCATTGGGATTACGGTTTGTTTGGGGGTTTTTTTTCGACGTGGAAAATTCTTTCAACCTATATGTAGCTAGAGTTTTCTTTGCATATCTTTAGAGATTGCTACACGAGTGACCGCTGGGCTCGTTATAAATCTAGGCGCTTGTAGTTAGATTCGAAAAGATGTCGGGTGTACATTTTATTCGTTGAATCATCAATCCCATGATTCATCCAGTCAGAGACGGCATGTTGTCTCAGAATTTACTAATGAATATAATTCCCATGTTTTAAAAGCAAAATTGAAAGTGATTAGTGTTATGGAAATTGTTCATTTCATGCTATTTTTTATATTTATATTCAGGAGGCCACCGAAGATTGTGACGTTCGTTTCGCCACCGAATTAGATTCCTTAATGAAAACACATTTCAGCACTTCCTACGAGGATTCATTTTTCGACGGTAATTGAAATGAAGCAAATCGAGATATTCCTTTATTCTCCCTTGTGAAGAGATAATTAGAAAATTCTTATTCACATTTATTAAAGCTGAAGATGCTACCTGTACTTCCTATAACAAAGATTGTGTAGCACCAAAATGCAAAGGCGGAGAACACTTGAAAATATCTCCTAGTGACGTACTACCCAGTGACTGGAGTTTCTATTCGTACAGCGGTTCTTTGACATCACCAGGATGTTCTGAAAACGTGGAATGGATTGCATTAAAATGTCCTATCAAAGTCTCCAGCGGGGTAAATTTTGATTACGTCTTTCAAAGTTTGTTTAAAGTTATTGTCGCTTTAAGGAATCCCATAGTTCAATAAGTCTACTAGCTTCTAAATCTCATCTTTATTGATGGGTAGTGGGACAACCGAGAAAAATTCCTCCGTATCTATAAGTACATGTACATGGCATCTTTTCAAACATAGGCTTTCAACGCCCTGAGGAACATTCCTGTCAAACCCATCTACGGGGGAGGCACTCTTCAGACCCACGGAACACGTCGCCCGATTCAAAGTAATGATCTTAAAGTCCAAAAGAATTTTGACAAAGAAAACACTAAGCAGCATCCTTGTCCGACGTGATTTTGGATTTTAAACTTTCTAAATGCTACATTTTCTTACATCAAAGATTTTCATACTGATTGTTTTTCGACAGATGATGCATGTTTGATATAAAATTACTGCTAACAATGCTTTTGTACATGAATTCATATAATTTTGTTCATATATGTGTATCTAAAGAATGGAATGGGTATTAAAGAGATAAACCTATTTTGTTATATTACTTTGTGAGGACAGGGGGAAGCAAAATGAAAGATAAAACATACCATGTAAAAAAATATTTGCCATGTTGTGATTATCTAATTCAGTAATTGAATGGCAAAGCAAAATTTGCCATCTATATGACAGTTGGGTGAAGATAAATAATTACAAAAAGGTTAACCTAAGCTTTCCCTTCCTTATAGAAGATTTTACACATTTACAATACAAAAAGTATTCTATCGTACAAACGACTTGACCGATACTATTGAATGAGCTCAAGTTAAAAATGAGCGTCATTGACTGATAGAAGATGAACATGATCGCTATTGAATGAGACCAAGTTAAACATGAGTGTTATTGACTGAAAGAAGATAAAACGAGCGTTATTGACTGAAAGAAGATAAAACGAGCGTTATTGACTGAAAGAAGATAAACATGATCGCTATTGAATGAGACCAAGTTAAACATTAGCGTTATTGAATTAGAAAAGTTAAACATTAACATTATTGACCGAAACAAGTATGTTTTTGACAGAAAGAAAATTGATAAGTATCTATTGAATGAGAATGGATCGATAAGTATGCTATTTAACAAAACCAAAAGACAAAAACATACTGGTATGCTATGAAATGAAAGAACAAAAAGTAAACTAGAATGCTTTTTGATTAAAGAAGATCAATGGATACATCTTTTTACCACCTTGATACATCTTTTCCTTAAAGAGTTTACACTTCTGCAGCTATAAGAAGAATTATCTTACATGTAATGACATTCCTATTTATCTTCTTTCATTTATGAAATGCGGATAAAAAATTTGCTGTAATAAAATTAGGAAATTCATTCCAAAATTAAGAATTATGGCTCTGCATAGCTCTGATCCTTAGCCGGATTTGGCTCCATATTTGGTATTTATTTTGTTCTTTCAGCTCTTCCAATTTTCTTCGTATTTCGGATTTCCAACATTTTGTTTATTTGAGCATCACTGAAGAAACAGTATTTGTCGAAATGCGCATCTGGTACATCAAAATTGGAACATTTATGTTTTATATTCTCTCTCTCTCTCTCTCTCTCTCTCTCTGTGTGTGTGTGTGTGTGTGTGTGTGTACATATATATATATATATATATATATATATATATATACGATTCAAAAAAAGAAGGGGAAATTCGATTTTGTGATCAAAATGTTCACATATACAAAGGGATACGAAACCATGTTGTATAGTTCCTTAACGATGAAGCATTTCCATAATTAATTCATTACCCAAATACATCAATCACACTCTCACGATCTGCACGGGATGCTACTGATGATCAAGGGTGTTGTGCCACAAATTTGCATGCCTCTGAATTTGAAGGTTAGAGCCACTCTAAGGGAAGATTTTGAAGAGAAAGCATCAGATTATCAGTTGTTGAAGTCGTCAATTAAACGGAGACCATGCGCCGTCCAACACAGGTTGAGAGGTTACGTGCCCTTGGCATGCTACAGGTTGGCACAAGACATGTCGCTGTGACAACGGCAATGATTGTTTCCCAGTCTGTTATCAGCGGATTATGGTCCAGACATCGTGCTACAGACTTTGTTCAGGATAGACCACGATCCGGTCGACCATGGGCAACAACTCGGGCTCAAGACAGATTCATCCGCACTATTGCCTTGAGAAATCGTCTGGTAACAGCAAATCAGATAAGGTCTCAAGTTCAAAAGGGATACTGGCTTGGTAGTAAATAGCCAGACCATCAAGAATCGACTGTGCAGATTTCACTTACACTCCCGACGTCCTCGTGTCATTCCCTGTCTGGGGGATCGTCGCATTAGGGCCCGACTGCAATGGTGTCGTCACCATCAACGCTGGGATAATCACTGATGGAACCACGTAATGTTCTCAGATGAGTCGAGGATCACTGTGGACGTCCTGGACAGACGCAGGAGGGTTTAGCGCGGACGTAACGAACGTTTCCATTACGTTAACGTCATTAGACATGATCGGTATGGTAGTGTATCTGTAATGGTGTGGGGAGGCATCACTTTTGCCACAGAACAGACTTGCATGTTGTTTCTGGACTCATGTTGATAGACACATGATGCGTTCCACGTTTTCTTTTCATCTTTTTAATTTTTTTTTCTTAAAATATCTAAATGATTGATATTGGGTATTGTTTTTCGACGATTCATGCCATAAACCTGTCTGCAGGTAAATATTGCATTGCATTCTCTCTCCCACCTGTCTGTAGTGGCCAGGTAAATATTACATTACATTCTCTCTCCCACCTGTCTGTAGTTGACAGGTGAATATCAAATTACATATTCTCTCCCATCTGTCTGTAGTGGAAGGTAATTATTACGTTAGATTCTCTCTCCTACCTGTTAGTAGTGACCAGGTAAATAAATATATATATTCATTCTCTCTCTCTCTCTCTCTCTCTCTCTCTCTCTCTCTCTCTCTCTCTCTCTCTAAAATGTCATTAGATTCTCTCACCCATCTGTCAGTAGTGAACAAGTAAACATTACATAGCATTTTCTCTCCCACTTGCCATAAATGGACAAGTAAATAGTAAATCAGATATTCTTTTATTTCTCTACAGTAGATAGGGAAATAGATTTTTCTCACCTGTCTGTAGAGGATAGGGAAATGTTACACTGGATTTCTTTCACCTGTCTGTAGTAGATAGGGAAATTCTGCATTATCGTTATAACGATCTAATTTCCGATACAACCTGTCACTGTGTGAAATGCTGTATGACATGTTTCATACTTATTCTTATGCCGTTCTTTACGCACTGATTTTGACCACGGATTACTCTGTTTTCCTGATCTAGGATACAGGGCTTACGGTGGGTGTGAGCTGTTGACAGGGGCTTACTCCTAGACATCCGACCCATCTCTGGTATGTTCAGGAGTCCGTATTTGCCCTACTCATAATTTTGTAATCTTTATAGGAGTTATGAGATTGATCACTATTCGTTATCTTCACCTTTGCATTGGATACTTTCTCACCTCATCTGTCTGTAGTAAACAGGTAAATACTACATTAGATACTCTCTTATCTCTCTGTAGTGAATATGAAAATGTTAAATTTTATTCGTCAGGTGTACATTGTATAATTTGGGAAACGCGCTAGCGGTTTCAAATGCAGATTTAGATCCAGAAATTCTAAAGGTGTTCATCCGTTTTCTGTTCAAAAAGGGATGTTGATGACCTGGCAAATATTACATTTTTGTTCAACCAAGAGAGTACAACCCCGTAACGCCCTCTAGATCCACCAACACCAATGATGTTCTTAACACGAGGTTGTAACCAGCCGTTGAGCATAAAAGTACACGTATGGATTGTTATCTACGCGATAACAGAATAATTACAACAAGGATAAAGGCCTAATCACCGAGCTTGAGAATTAAACCACGTGACTTGTTAGGTTTACTTCTACATTCATATATGATTTAGAAGAATTAAAATAATCCCTCCTTCGATACAATACAAATGAAAAAAAATTAAATACAAATACAGTAAGAAATCTAGAGTATGCATCGGAAAATATAGAATACAAATCAAAAAAATTATCGCATACAAATAGGAAAAGGCTAAGATAACTAACAGTATTCAATCTCGTAATTCCTATAAAAAATACAAATCAGAGGGATAGGCAAACACGTACTCCTGGTCATATCAGAGGTGGGATCAGGTGCCTAGCAGGAGTAAGCATCACCTGTCGGCCGGTCACATCCGCCGTGAGCCCTATATTCCTATCAGGTAAACGGAGGAATCCGTAGTCAGAATCAGTGTGCCAAGGACGGCCTAACAATTGGTATGAAACACATCAGACAGCATTTGACTTAATGGTAAGTTGTACTGGCAAACTAGATCGTTATAAAGACCATAAAATTTGCGAAATGCTAACTTTAGACGAAACTGTACAAACCCTTGTAGCATCAACGGCTTTGTCAGTAGCCCGCCTCGATTCAAAAACTGATCGTAGCAGAACAAGTTCTTGCGTATCGAATCAGTTGGGAGATATAAACACCATATGCAGGTGATGATTGAATATTGCCACATAAATAAGGGACGTTGACGATGGAGAAATTGAAATCATCCTGTTTGTCATAAAGTTGAGTTGTTAGTTTGCCGCAGACATCTATTTTCAGTAAAATATCTAAGTATGAATCAGACGTGGAAGACTCAGTGGTATCTTTTATTTCAAGTTCACTGGGATACATCGAATCGACATATGAACGAAAATGATCATTGTTAATAGACAAAACGTCGTCGATATATTTAAATGTCAAATTGAAGGCTACAGCAAGAGATTTTTTTCTTCTCGTGTAAAAGCTTTTGAATGAATCCTATAAAACTACAAAATCAAGGGAAAGATAAACACAGACCCCTGGACATGCTTGAGATCTGATCAGATGGCTTGGAGGAGCAAGAATCCCATGCCGAAAGCCGTGAGTTCTACATGCCGATCAGGTAAACATAAATCAGTAATCCGTAGTCAAAATCAGTATGTAAAGAATGACCTAACAGATGATATGAAACACTTCAGAGAGAATTCAATCCAGTAATCCCTTATATTTGCAAATTAGATCATTATAAAGACCATAGAAAACGCAAAATGCTTAATTAAAACGAGACTGTTGAAACTCCTGTGACATTAACTAATTTGTCGGTAGAATTCCTCGATTGAAAATTGATCATACGCAAAACATTCTCTCGTGTATACAATCAGTTGAGGGATGTAAACATTATAGGAAAATTGCTACACATATATGCGAAGAGTGAAGGTGAAGCAATCTCGTTTGTCATAAAGTTGTTTTGTTACTTTGCCGTTGACATGTATGTTCAATAAAATATGAAGCAGATATGGAAGACTCTATGATGTCTTTTTGTTTTAAGTTTCCTGAGATCTATAGAATCGACATATGAATAAAAATGAATATTGTTATAGACACAACATCGTCGATATATCATAAATGTCGAATTGAAGTCCACAGCAACAGATATTTTCTTCTCGTGTATGAAATGTATTAGACTATGTTGAACAAAAAATGATGTCACAGAACTGTTCTAAGTAAATGTACATTACAAATGAAAAATTACACAATACAATTGTAAATATTATACATTGGAAAACGTGAAGGTAACGACCAATGATCAATCTCATAAATTCTTGTAATACAAAATGGAGAAGAGAATAAACACAGTGAGACCAAGTGTCAAAGAAGAAAAAGATAAAATACTATGACTGCTTATAAAAAATTATTCTCCTTTGTATCATGTGCTAGACACATATTGTCATATTTTAGAGCTTTCGATATAGTTCTGTACAAGTTATCACAGGACACTTGCTTTGATAAATTGTCGCCTTAATGATTATTGTATATAAAACTGATAAGAGCACTACGGGTCACAAACTATGAAGATCAAGACGATGAATGCAGTGCTCATTCTCTGTATTATATGGCTATCCTGCGTTGATGCAGTCAACCGTGAGTTTAACAGTATCTTAAATGTTAGAATCCAATTATACGTTAGCCAGAGATGATGATATTTTCAAGGGTGTTTTTTTTTTAGATATTCTATCATATCTCTGTGATCTTGTTCTATAGTAATGGAAAGCTTTCAAATTCATTTCATGATTTATACCTTTAATTAAAGATTCTTGCAAGGACATTTACTTAGCGAATCCCAGCAGTGCTAATGGTACCTACACGATAAACAATCGTAAAAACCAGCCATATAAGGTTTACTGCGAATTTCACAGCAACTTCGGATACACATATGTGTCTAAAAATGCTGGTGTTGAAGTGAACATCAACGATCTCTTGACAACAAAGGCGCATGTCAAAGTAAGGCACGTGAAGGCAAATGGCGTCCAAGCAGAGACGATCATGGAAAACATAAACAACTACCCGCAACAACCTCTTGGAATTTTCTACAATCAGCACACGGGATACGCAGCATCCGTCAATGCTGCCAATCTCGCTCCATACCTTTATTTGGGCTTCCTGCCAATTAGTTTGGCTAACCATGTCAATCCTCAAGGATATCGTGCCTCGGGTCAAGATTTTAGGTTCACAAACTGTGACAGAAATCCAAACAGTTACTTTGTGTTTTACTTCAATCCTAATCATAAAGCACCGATTGGTTATGTCAACCATTGTTGCGAGTCAAGCCTCATGCACTCATGGATAACAGTGGCTCAAAACCTACCTTCAGCGTATAATATGCCTGATGAGTTCTACTTTGATTACGAACTTCATTTTGGAGGTTGTGGTGGTTATGCATTCATTCATCATCACAATGACATAAACGGCGCTGCCCTTGGCATGCGCTTTGGTAAGTTTTCTACAAAACTTTATAATGCTACTTAGAATCAATATTGATACGCACTTACTTAGCATTTTGCGTTATTACAATGAAAGAAGTATTGAATAATGAATCTGTCATTTCAGTTCTTTACCAACTCAATAATGTAGAGCTTAGATAAGACTTTTCTGTTCTTCCTCAGTCTATAGAGTTTAATGCACTACTACTAATGTTCTTCTTCGATCTGTAGAGCTAATAGATCCCTGCCAAAGCGCTCCATGCCAAAATGGAGGAAGTTGTTATTCTGAAAACGAGACTGATTTCTTTTGCGAGTGTCCTATCGGCTACCAGGGAGATTCCTGTCAACTGAAAGGTAATCTCTCTCTCTCTCTCTCTCTCTCTCTCTCTCTCTCTCTCTCTCTCTCTCTCTCTCTCTCTCTCACACACACACACACACACACACACACACACACACACACAAAGACGATATCCTCTGAATTTTTTTCTTTCAGGAAATACCGGAAATGCTGGGATAATAGGCTGATAAGAAATTGAAATCATTCCTTATTGTAATTTTGTTCATTACAAACACAAATAAAGAATAAGTGAATGTAGAAGAATTTGGTGTTGTTGTTGTTTTTCTTGCCACACTGGAGCCATTTATATGTTTGTATATTTTTACGTCTAGTTGACTTTTTCAGTCATATTGTAGGTTAGCCATTTGAGATAAAACATAGCCTTCACAAATGTAAAGTATAAGCTAATCGATTTCCTCATATAACTAATGATGCAAATAATACAGATTGAACGTTTTCTTTTGAAAATGAATGATTAAGTCAATAATTTTGCACTAAATTTACAAATTAACGAACATTTGTAAAGGACGGTGCCTAGAATTCAGTTTTATTCCGATATTTTTAAACTCTATTGAATTACTTACTCATCTCTTCCGCGCAAATTATAACATTTTTAAATGTTTGTTTGTTTATTTATTTGTTTATAGCCGCCTGAGCAATTTTTCAGCTATCCGGCGGCTGTCACCATTACCGGTGACAGGGCTGCAAATTTAGGCCTATGCTCGGCACTCAGGGCCTTTGAGCAGGGAGGGATCTTTATCGTGCCACACCTACTGCGACACGGGACCTCGGTTTATACGGTCTCATCCGAAAGATCGGCACCCACGTCCCACAGTGGGATTCGAACCCCCGACTCAAGGATCATCAGATCTTTGAGCCCGACGCTCTAACCACTGCGCCACGCGGGCGGCTATTTTTTCAAATGAAATATATACATTTTATATTACGATGACTGACATTTCAAATAACAAATTTTAACCTAGAAACTGATGAAAAACCTAATTAATGCACTAATGTAGAACAAGCATCTAAAAAGTACTTATTTCTTCTGGATGGATGGGTTGGTTGTATATTGTTCAACGAATCATGCTTTTTATGTTGGTTGTATGTTGTTTAAAGTCCCCCTCGAGAATTTTTCACTCATATGGAGACGTCACCATTGCAGGTGAAGGGCTGCAAACTATAGACCTATGCTCGGTGCTTAAGCCCTTTGAGCAGGGAGCGATCTTTATCGTGTCACACCTGCTGTGACACGGAACCTCGGGGAGCGCCCCATTTTGTCACCACACGACAAGCAAACAGTACTGATGACCTATGGACATCGTTTATATAAAAGACCTAGTATACACGATGTCACACTTGACTCGCTTTTACTTTACGTCAACAGACAATTAGGTCCACATTATATTCGCACAAAACTTTACTCTGTTCCATTGAGAGTTTTGAATATGTTATTTGAAGAAGCTAAAACTAGTCCATATGTGGATTTTTGCACACCAGAATATAGACTGAATACTATGATCATGGATGTTACCCATCATAGGCTCTGTAAACCACCGCGGGTTATTGAGGGTATTACCGAATCTAGCCGACAGTTCATTAAACTCAAATTTACTGACAAAGGAATCGATGCTGTCAACATAAGCAACATTCTTCATCACAAAAAAGTTCAGTCTTGTATTCCAGAGTATTTCAAGTTCATGTCTATATCTTGTATTTCTTACAGATATACTTCCACTATTTCATCCACACTTTTTAACTACAAACAAACTTTGCAGTGCCTAGATATAGACCATTTTATACTTAATCCACCTACGTGTTCTTATTCTTCCTCTTCTTTTAACTATAATCCAGCTGGACATGTCATTACTGGTAATGTTGATATAGTTAAAAATGGAAATCTAAAATCACTTATTTTAAAAGGTCCTAAATTCAGAGAATCTTGATTTTCAATTGGCGACAGAATTTCACCTCTATTATGAATTATGTCGAGGATTATACCAGACGATGTGCTAAATCAAAAAGAAGAACTTGTAAGAATGGATAAAAAGTATAAGAGGAATATTTAAATGCCGTATCAGACATGTCTAAACAAAAATGCGTACCATCTATCCTTCTGTGTTTAGTAAATCAGAAGTAATAAAAGAGTTAGATAAGTTACATGCGGATTATGTTTTGGTTCCAGCTGACAAAGCTGACAACAACATTGTATTTGTTTATAAGGCTCATTATTACAACTGCGTTGTAAACGAACTTGGCATTAATTCCACATTTATTAATCACACGTATACCCCAACTGCACTTTCAAAAGATGAAATTCTTCAAAACCGTGCTTCATTTTTAAATACATTTAATATCCCAGTCAATAAAGCGGATGAATATGAGTTGCCGTACATATACTGCATCCCCAAACACCACAAAAACCCTTACAAACAAAGATATATTGCTGGATCCAGTAAATGTTCTACCAAGCCTCCATCTTAGCTCCTTACGAAAATATGAATTGCTGTGAAGGAGAAACTTCAAACGTACTCTGTCTCTACATATGCCAGAAGTGGTGTAAATCAAATGAGGATTCTTAAAAATTCTAAAGAACTTTTAGTGAATTTGAATTTGAACTTTTCTCAAATTCACAACATTAAAACGTATGATTTTAGATTTTACACGACCATAACTCACGATAAATTAAAGAATAGACTTTTTGACATCATAGACAGTTGCTTTGTCAACAAAAATGGTAAAAGGAAATATTCCTATTTAGTGACTGGTCATCCCAAAAATTATTTTGTTAAATACCACTCTGACTCCAAGCCACAAGTACTCTGACGTTGACATTAAAAAGATGCTATAGTTCCTCTAGAGTTGACAATATTTTCGTAGTCTTTGGTGATCAGGTCTTCCAACAGTTTGTTGGAATTCCCATGGGCACGAATTGTGTTTCTTTGTTATCTGACCTGTCTTCATATTCTTATGAAACAGAATTAATTCAAAACCTTCTACATGAGAAGGAAAAATCTCTTGCAGTGCCCTTCAATTCAACATTTAGATATATCATCGATGTTTTGTCTATTAACAATGATCATTTTTTATTCATTTGTCGATTCGATGTATTCCAGTGAACTTGAAATAAAAAACACCAGAGAGTCTTCCACTTCTGCTTCGTACTTAGATATGTCACTGAAAATAGATGTTTGCGGCAAACTAACAACTCAACTTTATAACAAACGGGATAATTTCAATTTCTCCATCGTTAACTTCCCTTATTTATATGGCAATATCCCATCATCACCTGCATTTGCTGTTTATATCTCCCAACTGATTCGATACGCAAGAACTTGCTCTGCATATGATGAGTTTTTAAATCGAGGCAAGCTACTGACAAAGACGTTGATGTTACAAGGGTTTGTACAGTCTCGTCTATAGTCAGCATTTCGCAAGTTTTATGGTCGTTATGGTCTAGTTTGCCAGTACAACATACCATCAAGTCAAATGCTGTCTGATGTGTTTCATACCAATTGTTAGGCCGTTCTTGGCACTCTGATTCTGACTATGATTTGCTCCGTTACCTGATCGGAATGTATGACTGACAGCGGGTGTGACCGGTCGACAGGGGATGCTTACTCCTCCTCGCCACCTGATCCCACATCTGGTATGACCAGGGGTCTGTGTTTGCCCATCTCTCTGATTTTATTTTCTATAGGAATTGAGAGACATAATCCTGTTAGTTATCTTGGCCTTTTCATTCTAACCCGGATCCCCACGGAATTCCTCTAGGTAGGATTCCACTGCTGACTTAATTCTGTTTCAATACATATACACTATGAGTCTTGGATTCTGTCAGTCTTTTATAGGGATTTGGCGAAATATTCCCTTGCTTTCACATTTATATCCTTCGTGAAAGTTAAAATCTCTCCAATATCGAAAGTGGAAAATCGCAGTGAATATACATCTACGTAACTGGTGTACAGTCTGTGTCGACATAGACATGAATGACCTCAATTTTACTCTCAATACTGAATCTGATACAAATATTGAGAGTCAATCAGTGGCTTTTATTTGAGAGTAGGCACACTGTAAGTGAAGAAGTGGAGATAAGGGGCAGTGATCAATCTCATAAATTCTATAAAAATATAAAGAGTAAGACAAACACGGATCTCTGGACATACCAGTGGTGGAATTAGGTGTCTAGGAGGAGTAGGCATGTCCTATTAACCGATCGCAGTAGCCTTGAACCCATTATCTTGATCAGGAAAACAGAGTAATCCGTAGTCACAATTATTATGTAAAGAATTGGTATGAAAAACGTCAGACAGCATTTAACCTAACGGCATGTTGTATTTGTAAATCAAAACGTTAAAACAACCATAGAATTTGCGAAATGCTGACTTTAAATGAGATTGTTAAACCCTTATAACATCAACTTATTTTTTCAGTAGTCTGCCTCGATTTAAAAACTGATCATACGCAGGACATGTTCTCCCGTATCGAATCAGTTGATAGATATAAACACTATATGCAGGTGATAATGGAATATTGCTACTTAAATATGAGAAAATGACGATGGAGAAGTTGAGGTCATCACATAAAGTCGAGTAAGTAGTTTGCCGTTAACACCTTTATTCAATAAAACATTCAAATATGAAGCAGATATGGGAGACACTGTGGTGTCTTTTATTTCTAGTTCACTGGGATATACTAAATATACATATGAATGAAAATAATTACTGTTAATAGATAAAAAGTGGTCGATATATCTAAATACCTAACAAGAGATAAAACACAGTGGAGGACTCCCATGGATGGACGTACATTTTCCCAAATCCCGTTTTTTATCTCTGAGCATGCGCATTTTCAGTTCTTTTTACCACTAGTGGTGATTAATAAATCTCTAGAAGCAGATTTTCTGTTGATACACTAGTCTGTTATCTGTAATCATATTGATATATAAATTTGTGACTATAACTGGTACTCGCACTGCCAGATCCCTCTAACATGTCTTCCAAGAAGACCTTTTACTTTGGGTACACTGTTCACTGTTAGACACTGATATTTTGATATCCATTTGAAACAATATGGGAATGAAGTCATGTCAGTACGTTGACTTCGGACAAGTTCGTGTTTACATCTTGAAGTGAAGAAAACATATCATTCTATAGTTTGTACTGTGTGTAGATCATAAAGCCCTTATCTAAATGTAGATGGTGAGTAAGAAACATTAAGATTATCTCCTTCATACATAGTCCTCATCCTTTGCCGGATTTGGTTTCATTATTTGGTCTTTTGGTTCTTTCAGCTCTTCCTAGTTTGTTTTTATTTCGGATTTCCAACATTTTTGACTTGAGTATCACTGAAGAGACATTATTTTTCGAAATGCACATCTGGTGCATCAAAATTGGTACTGTTTATATTTTATATTAATAAAGGTTGTAGAATATATGCAAAGTGCCCCATTCTGATCATGAAAGTATGGATAAATCTGGCACCGCTGGCAATTTCTCTTGCAATGGAAACACTCTTACGTAAGTTTTGAATTTAGAACTCTCGCGAAAAAATTTATGTATGTTGTATGAAGACTAATACAGTTTCGTCTTCATTTGGTTCAATTATGTTCAATCAGGAACCTAATGAAACTAGTATTAACACTAGTGCAGTAGTGGAACCAGGAAATCTTTAAAGGTGGTTGCGACCTTGACATTTTCCTCTCCAGGAGTTGCAAATTTCAAAATAACCTCTTTTTTAAAACAAATTCAAATAAATGAGAGGTGCAACCTCGTCAAGCTCTATAAATCCACGAGTGTAAAAAATGATGTTTTTTATGCTAGTGTCAGCATATCAGGTAGAATGTTCAGCAACTAAATATTCATAGACATTTTGTTTTTACTCTTTTAGATTCCTGCAAGGATATATATTCTTCAAACCACGACAGTCCAAATGGCACCTATACAATATACAATCGGAAAAATCAACCTTATAAAGTATACTGTGAATTCCATTCAAAATCTGGATACACTTATATTTCAAGAAATTCGCTCCTTGAAATCGACATGAATGACTTGTTTACTAGAAGAGATCATGTCAAAATACGACACGTCAGAGCAGATGGTGTTCAGATCGAGACCGTTTTAGAGAATATTGAGCGATATGAAAATATTTCGCTTGGTATATTTTACAATCATCATCCTGGATATGCCACACCAATTAATTCCGGAACCTTAGCTCCATATCTATACGTTGGGTTCCTTCCTATACCAATAGCTAGCCATGTAGGGGACATACAAGGGTATCGAGCATCTGACCAAGATGTCCTCTTCATGAACTGTGATGCACAACCTAACAGTTATTTCGTATTTTATTTCAACCCCAGACAAAAGCCAAATGCCGGATATGGCAGTGGTTGGGCTACTTCTGTGTTCATAAACACGTGGATTACCCTAGGTAACACTCTTTCGTCGGTGAGCAATATGCCAGCTGAGTTTTATTTCGACTATGAGATTCACTTCGGAGGCTGTGGTGGATACAAGTTTCAGCATCAAGCAGAAAACAGAGATGGTGCTGCTCTTGGTTTACGATTTGGTATTTATTTTTATATTTTTCATCAATTTTATTTTTAATTTGATGACTCCGGGTATATTTCTAAAACCCACATAATTTCTACACAATAACCGTGTTACCCTTATATACTGCAAAATTTAGTTTAACTCAGAGAAATCAGAGACAAGTAATCCAGTTAAGAACATTTTGGTTCTCAAAGATGCCTATCGGCTCACTCTAATATTTTAGTTATTATCCAAATGGTTCGGTGTTGCATGACTCCATTGTAGATGAATATGATCCATGTGTATGTTCTCCGTGTCAAAATGGCGGGAGTTGCCGATCAACATCTGACACTCGATTTATTTGTGACTGTGTACATGGCTACACCGGAGACACGTGCGCAGATTTCAGTAAGAATGTTATATTCTATGCATTTCATAGGCTTAAATCATTATCGATATATACATTGTGTATAAAACATAAATGGTACCTACTTTGATGCGCATTTCGACAAATAATGTCTCTTCAGTGATGCTTAAGTCACGCATGTTGGAAATCAGAAATCAGAACAAACTTGGAAGAGTTGCAAGAACCAAAACGTACCAAATACTAGCAACTGGAGCCAAATCCGGCAAAGGATCAGACCTATGCATGAGGGAGATAAGCCTTAATTTTAAAATTTTGAAATGGATTTCTTAATTTTATCACAGAAAATTTTTATCCGTATTTTCATGCCAGTACCGTAGTACATATATATATATATATATATATATATATATATATATATATATGGTGGGGACATCCGTCATAACAAGAGTTCCTGAAGATTAAAACTGCAATGTACATCATATGCATGTGACATATTCTATTTTTTTTTTAAAGTTTACTGGATGGGTGTAAATGCAAAATTTTCAATATGACAAATTCGAAAATTCACATAGAAAATATGGACCTGCTATAAAAACTTTAACCTATTCATTCTTTCGTAAAATAGATCTCAGATGCTCCATCCCAACGACTGCAGTATCAGAGGTATCATTTATCTCTCATGCATCAACGGAGCAAATTTGCTAGTTATTGTAAAACCTATCACCTCTTCACCCATTCAGAAAATATAGATCGGAGTTCCAATCATGAATAGTTAAGTACATCTATAAATACATCATGTATGCAAGCTAGCGTCGTGTAAGGTTAATTATTTCTTGGAAATTGATCATTTATAAAACTTTATTCTGCTGTAAACACTACAACTTGGTCATTCCTTATATATAAGGCCGTGGGAATCCAGGTTAGATTTGGTCCTCAGTACCCCTTGCTTGTCGTAAGACACGACTAGATAGGGCAATCGTTCGGATGAGACCGCAAAGACTTAGGCCCCGTGTCACAGCAGGTGATCCCTTCCTGCTCAAAAACAAGAACAGTTACGAATAGGCCAAAATTTTGCAACCCTTCACCGGCAATGGTGACGTCTCTATATGAGTGAAAAATTATCGAGTGGGCCTTAAAACAATATACAACCAACCACTCATATGGATAAATTGAATCATGCCAGTCATAAATGTGCATCCATAAATACGCCATTCATGCCAATTTCAAATGTGAAGGATTCATAATTTTTGTTTTTTGGAAATATGCCATTTAAAGAAATATATTGTATTGTCCAGACATGCTGCAGATAACGACGCCAGGGTTTTCGGACATTCCTCTGGAATATATATCCAGTCTATAGATTACATGAACAAAAGATATTTATCTTATTTATCGAAATACTTCTCCTAACCGACTTATTATGCATTAAACAATATCTAATTGTACTTGGGTACATTACAACATAATTAAAACAACATAATTAAAATATTCTACATATATATTAACAAAAATGATCGATAACAATTTCTTAGTCACATTCCAAATCAATGCACGTATATAGCACAAATACCACAGATTCCACAACACATATAATTCATAGGAATTTTAAAACTCATTTTTGAAAATTTCATACGTATAGGAATTATCACTCATTTTTGAGAGATAAAATTTTAGTTATTTCTTGAAATGATTTCGAACATAATTTCCTAGCTTTATAAAATATCACGGATTAGTTGTATTTAAAAGTGATATGTGTGCAAACGTTATAATTAGCTCAGATAATACATTGGCAGTCACCATAATAGGTAGAATAATTCTAGATATTCTCAAAATTTGTTATCAATGACAAATAAACTATTCCCATATTGTTATTGATCTGCACACAGATATATATATATATATATATATATAGAGAGAGAGAGAGAGAGAGAGAGAGAGAGAGAGAGAGAGAGAGAGATTGTAATATAATCAAGAAATAGGTATAGAAAATCTACACTAGTAGTAGTATAATACAAATATCACAAAGCCGATTGAGTATATACTCGACTAGTTTCTTCAATTCTTCAGGAGTATACTGAGTATTCTTTAGTTCAATATATATTAAGCAAATTTCATTATACTCCTGAAGAATTGAAGAAACTAGTCGAGAGTATACTCAATCGGCTTTGTGATATTTTTCTTATTATATATATATGTATAATTCTTGGCTTTTATTATCGGATGCGCACACACACACACACACACACCTATATAAATATATATATATATATATATATATATATATATATATATATATCCTAGTAAAGTAGTAAAATGTATCAACTGACAATGTACAGGGTTGAATTCAAGCAGGAAAAAATATACAATGGCTCATTCAGGTATCATAGAACACAACTTTGATGTTTCATTTTGTCACCAGACTCTCTCATTAATATCATGGAGCCATTACAAGTACATATGATGAACAAATTAGAACTGACATTCCATTTGCAACTTATACATTAATACCGTCACATAAATCCGCTACTCTCTCTCTCTCTCTCTCTCTCTCTCTCTCTCATTTAAAGATGTATCCTCTGAAAATTTTTCTTTCAGGAAATACCGGAAATGGCGGATTAATAGGCTAATAAGAAAAGAAGAAACAGCGGAAATTGAAATCATTTTAATTTTGTTCGTGACAAACGCAAATAAAGAACAACAGAATTTGAAAGTAGAAGGATTTGTTTTGTTTTCCTGACACATTGGGATCATTTGAGTTAAAACATAGTCTCCACAGATGAAAAGTATAAGCTACTTGATATCACTTTTCCTTATATAACTAATGATGCAAATGATACAGATTAAACGTTTTCTTTTGAAAATGAATGATTAAGTCAATTATTTTTTCATCATATTTAGATGAAGGATATAAATATGTGAGTAGTATTTGTACTCGCAATTGGTTGCCAGATCTCTAAAACAAAGTTTTTTCAAGAAGACCTAACACTTTGGTTACAAACGCTGTTCACTGATAGACATTAGAATATTTTGATATCTATTTGAAATAGTATGGGAATGAAACCGTGTCATTTTAATTACGTTGACTTCGCACAAGTTCGTGTTTACATCTTGATGAAGTGAAGAAAACACGCCATTCTATAGTTTGTACGGTATATAGATTGTGAAGCCCTTATGTAGGTGTAGATGGTGAGGGAGAACCATTAATAAAGGTGGTGGAATGATGTATAGAGCCTCAATCTGAATTGAATACTTTTTTCTAAAACAGGCCTTTCGGCTCACTCTAGTAGTTATTATCCAAATGGTTCAGTATTGCATGACTCCATTGTAGATGAATATGATCCATGTGTATGTTCTCCGTGTCAAAATGGCGGGAGTTGCCGATCAACATCTGACACTCGATTTATTTGTAACGGTGTACATGGCTACACCGGAGACACGTGCGCAGATTCAAGACAGAATTATATTACATTCACTTCATAGGCTTAAATCATTATCGATATCTATGTATTGCATAATGTCCCAGAACGGGGTGGGGATATCTATTATAACAAGAGTTTGTGAAGATTAAAACCCTTAATGCACATCATATGCATATGTCAAATCGCATTTTTTAAAATATACTGGGTAGATGGAAATGCAAAATTTTACATGACAAATTTAAAAAGTACAATATGACACAAGTTAGATTCTCCCACATAGAAGCTATAGCTGCATAGAAATAGACCTACTACGAAAACTAGAATCTGTTCACTCATCCTGAAAATACAGTCAAATGTTACATCCCAATGTTCAATGGGTGACTGTATCAATAGGTGTATCAATTATCATCCATGCATCAACGAAACAAGTTTTTAACACATAAAAGCTAGTTATTTTTAAATGGGCCTATTATAAAAACAAAAACAAAAAACAAACAAACAAAAAACAAACAAACAAAAAACCAGGTTTTTTTTTAGTTCCAATCATGAATAGTCGAGTACACCTAGTGATAAATCATGTATGTCAGCTAGCGTCGTGTAAGGTTAATCGTTTCTTGGAAATTGATCATCTATAAAACTTTATTCTGCTTCAGTCACTCCTCACATATAATTCCGTTGAGATCCGGGTTAGAATAGGTCCTCAGTGCCCATTGCTTGTCGTAAGAGGCGACTAATTAGGGCAATCTTACGGATGAGACCGCAAAGACTGAGGCCCCGTGTCACAGCAGGTGTGTCACGATAAATATTCTTCCCTGCTCAAAGGCCATAAGTGCCGAGCGTGGACAAGAGATCTTCATCGTTTCGACTTTTTTATCCACTTATTTCTCCTAACCAAGTTATTATGCACTAAACACTACTTAGTTTGTAATGATTGAGTATCATGCTCAAAACCCTGATTTTGTGCATATCAATATTGATCTGAAAAATCCCTACAGTAAATTATGGAACAGATGAATCGATGAAGCCTGCATATTTAATCAATTTCAGGCCCAAATGTGTGTTGTAAATTTTGGATTCTTTCACGACACTGTTGAATTGTCTCTAGTGTTGAATTGTCTCTGTAGTGTTGAAGTGTTGAATTGTCTCTGTAGTGTTGAATTGTCTCTGTTATGTTGAATTGTAGTGTTGAATTGTCTCTGTAGTGTTGAATTGTCTCTGTAGTGTTGAATTGTCTCTGTAGTATTGTCTCTGTAGTGTTGAATTGTCTCTGTAGTGTATGGGATCTTGAAATAAATCATATTCAGACAACTTGATAAAGCACAAATTAAAACGTTTACATTGTGACAGTTTATTAAAACATCATCAAATATAACATAATTAAAACAACGTAATTAAAATATTCTACATATATGTTAACAAAAACGATCGATAACATTTTCTATGTCATATTCCAAAACAATATACGTATATTGCAAATATATCACAGACTCTATATCACATACCCTTCAAAAAAGAATTTCAAAATTCATTTTTGAAACTTTCATATGTATAGGAGCTATATTGTCATATCACTTATTTTCGTGGAAAACAATTTTAGTTATTTCTTGAAATGATTTCGAACATATTTTTCCTAGATTTATCAAATATCACGAATTAGTTGTATATATAAGTGATTTGTGTGCAAACTTTATAATTTCAGGATACATTATTTCTTTGATAATATATTTTTAACAACCACAAACGGTAGAATAATTCTAGATATTCTTAAGATTCATTATCAATGACAACAAACGTATCCCACATTCTTATGATCAAAAGGATTTGACGCTTTCCACAGTATTATGTAGCTTCATAATAAATAAATGTATATTAAACACAAAAATCAGTTTCATCTCTGTTAGGTAAAACATGATACACATATATCCTAGTCAAGTCGTAATAGCCCCCCCCCCCCCCCCCCTCCCCACTATATACAGGATTTGAATACATGCAGGAGAACGATTTACAATGGTTCACTCGGGTATAATAGAATACACAGATGATATTTGATTCTGTCACCAGATTCTCCCAGTCATATTATGGGTCATTACAAGCACACAGTGATGACCACTTTGGAATTGATATTTGCAGCAGAAAGATTTACACTAATGCCCTCCTGTAAGTCTACTACGTTCGCTCCGCTAACATGAAGCTGAGTCCGATAATGAGCCCGATTAGGAGCGAAATGGTTAGAACACAGAATACAATGATGACGGTCTTACTGCTGGCTGTCCTCGTTCGTACTGTCGCTAGATTCTGTAACATAACAACAAACAATTTCAAAGCGAAAGTCAACAAACCTTTAAGATTTCTAAAATGTCATATATCGAGTTTTTCATCTATATGAACAATCATTAGATCATCAAAATGTTTTTTCAAATGTTTCAATAAATCATTCATCGAGTTTTAAATCCACATTGAGCATTACAGCAGTTATTTGATATACACTGCATTAACCAATGACGTATATCACTTGAATCTGCCTAGAACTAATTAACAATTGCTTGACATGTGTTCAGTTACTAACTTCAAGTTGTAAATCTAACAAAGGGAACTACAGCAATGACTAATTCGATGTAAGCTAAGAGAGTATTCTGGACAAAAAATCTACAAACCCTATGCCTCCGAATGCGTTGATGGGCGTGATCACTAGACCTGTAATATTTCGGAAGGTCTCGGGGATTTATAAAGCGGTCGTTGTATCCTGGAAGTGTA
>JAMZEH010000080.1:9002500-9260000 GCA_024699665.1 Ostrea denselamellosa
TAAACAATTTTTTTCCATCATAATATACAGTGTTAGAATAAATAGTGTAAAACCAATGACAATATGAAATAGAGAATGAAATAAGGGTCGAAATGCCCAGTGAAATGGATTACTTTTCATAAAGCATGTCAAAAATGGAATTTATTTCTTGACTATATTATCTGTAACTTACAGATAGTTGTCTCACACATGGACTGCATGCATGATAATCTTATGATAATGCATTGAAATTAGATGAGCAGTATATTGTAATTGTACATTGTTTTAAAGGAGGACAATGAAGGATTTGATGCCACGTCCTTGATCAGTAATTGTTCTGTAGAAGAGGCCAGATATTTATTGGAACACTTTATCCAGACATCCATAGGAAGGGTATGGCAGCCATTTGAATTTCTAATGCTGGTTACAGTATCTGTAAAATATTGTTATGTCATTTAGATAATGGCAACAAGAGCTCAGGCTGATCTGTTGTTATTCTGTGAATCACTTTTATTTCACAAAACTTTATAATTTTCATGAATACACAGTTTGTTTATAACCATGTACATGAAAATATAATTCTCTTTCATAAATCGGCTGTAATCAGCAGGATTTTGTTGATGTTGAATGTCAGCATTTAATCACTTTCTGTAAGAGGAATTAAACATAACTGGTATATAGATTTCAAATGAACTGAGTTACTGTTCATGTATTTATGATTGTTATGTCACCTGCAGAACATGGCAGACATGTTGGGATCAATTTGTCCAACTGTCTGTGTGAAGGAACAGTTTTACAATTAATTTGTACAATTGTAGGGGCTGGTTTTGTCACAGAACAATGTTGTGTAGTTTCTATGAATTTAGGGGTTTTGTGACAGAACAATATAGAGTGATTTCTATTATTTTAGGGACTGGCTTTGTCACAAAAGGAGAATGAGCTGAAGGAATTGAGAGAGATGCTACATCAAACTGAATTAAACAACACTTTACAACAGGACCTGCTGAAACACATGATCAATGACAGGGTGGACATCGAGGTGGACAACCTGATGACCAATGCTGCTGACGGTATATCTTAATATCATTACCCTGTAAATTGTCCCAACAATACAGAATTTTATCCTCTGAAGTTCAGACAGTCTTTGATTTCTCTGCAGCATGCAATAATTTTTGTGTTGAAGTAGTCAGGAACTAAAATAAAAATTATATTTTCCCAAAACTGATGCATCCCCAGGATGAAGACTGGGTTTTTTTTTTTGTTGTTGCTTTTTTTTTTTTTTCCCCCTTTAAAATTATCAACGATTAAATAGGAACACTGGGTCACATGCATCATTCAAAATAAGATTTATGTATTTGCAACATTAGTATATATAAAGAATCACATGTGACTTGATGGTCACACAAGCCCCTGTTACTACAGCGATTAAGATGCAGTAGAGCATTATAATGATTATAGTAGACGTGTCTTGTATGGCAGAATGAACTTCTTTAGTGACGTACAGTAGAACCTGTGGTTTTTCACAATTGTAGATATGGAGTCCTCAGAAGAATCGTCTTCATCCTCACCAGCAGACAGGTAAGTTCATCTTATTCCTTTCTTCTGTAGTCAGAGTGTTTGGAAAACTATCTTTCTGAAGCTGCTGTAAGCATTTGAAATACCCATGTACCTATTATAGATGAAGCATTCATAGTGTTATGCATTGTTGCATTTAAGATTTAAAAAAAAAAAAAAAATGATTTTTAACATAATTTAATGTAAATGCATTGCAAAAAGCTGCTTAGGCTTTGTTTAGAAACGCTCCTGCTGTTAATAAAATGGCGATATGTTATACTAATGGTTTATAAAGATATTTCAGGATTTGAATTGAATTCATTTTTTTGTTTTCCCCTTGAGTTTTCCTTTTGTTTTGTGTGTTTGACATTTGTTTATTTACATTCCTTTAGTTTTTGTATTACATGCCATAAAAATACCTTGTAAACATAATAGACAGAGTGAAATGAATGGTGCTCTCTCGTGTTTGTCCTTTAATAGCAAATTTCCTGGTTTAACTGGTTTTATGGAGTAACAGAGATGCTTAATTCAGAAAACAAAAAAACAAAAATCCATATCAAATTATACATGTACACATTCCAGAATACTTTATGCTCTGAAATGCAGGTATGGTTCCATTTTAGCATATCTTGGAAAATGTAATCACCCAACAAGCACCTGCTGCAAAGAATTTTTTTTTTATGCCTGCACATACAGCACAATGGTTGAAAAGAAATTAATTTAATTTGGCACCAGGGAAATTTTGAAATTGCTAGTAAAAACACTGTTGACATTAGACAGGCTTGCAGATACATGTATTGTGTGTAGTCTGGAGTCAGGTCAGGTTTACACATGTCTTGCATTTTTGTTTCGGTAATATTCAGTTGCGTATATGTATTGAGGTTGATTTCAGATAACATTTGTTTGAAAACATATTCTAATGTTAATAGACTATGTGTTATATTGAGATTTAGTTATTTCCTTTGACATTATAGATAGGCTGGGTGAAGGTCATTGTCTTCCTTAACCTAGCTGAATAATTTTCAGTTACTTTTATGATTCCTGAGGTGCTTGGTGCACTCATCACCTTTCAATGCCTACTTTTCAGAATGAGCTACAAACCCAATATTACTGAACGTTCTACAAACTTTGAAAATTTAATTAGGTAATATGTGCTCCTAATCAAGTCTAATTATATCCTGGGTACTCATGGCTAATCAGTCATCTGTCAGCTTTTTCATGTAGTCTCATTTCAGTCATCGTTTACAAGTACATGTATATAGTCATCTGCACTGTCTTGCTACTGTTCAAAGTATGTCTGTAATATTTTAATATTTGTTTATATAGCTGTAACACATAATCTCATCAAATACAGAATAGTTTGATTAATGGAAAAATTCTTTTCTTTTATTTTTTTAATACTGTGTTCAGTCACTTTTTTTTTTCTTCCAGTTTTTTCTTCACTAATGTTTCTCATTAAGCTTCTTTTGGTACTATAGAATACACCAGTGTTTCAAGTTAATTTGAAATGTGGAAATATAAAAGAAACTGGGATATGAATTTGAATATTATCATACCACCTTATTAACAAAATTGGAAAGGCATACATATGTAGTATGTATTTATTAACCCAAAGTACTGCATTACTAGCAAGAATGTATTGTTTGGTTGCCAGACAGGTGGCATGATGTATTTGTACACAAAAGAGTGCACTTTGTGTGACATAAAACACTGGGTGGTTCTGATTAAACTACTGGCACCTTAGGATAAGGTCACGAAATGCATGTGAATGGTGGTGAAAAGTCAAAGTGAAGCAGAATATTTTTATTTTTAATCCATACTGATTGATTGGAGATTTGGGATTTAGCCATGATCAGCCACAAGCTGTGTCAGTGTTCTGTTCATCTGATTTTCAAGTTCTGAACAGATTTGCAGTACATTTAATAGTTTCATATATCTTGAAACTAATACTCACATATGATATAACTCCATATATAAACTAAGAATTTATGCAATCATTGTAGTTCCAATTAGTTGCCAAAATACCCATAGTTATACAAATGAATTATGCATATTGTATGAAATTATCACCACTCGATATTGATACATATTGTAGTTTAAAATACACATTTAATAATGAGATTTTAAAATTGATGATTTTTTTTTTTAACATTTTGACTTTTTCTTTTTATTCCTGCTGCTTGCCTGGTATATTGGGGGTACATTGGACTTCCACTTTCACTATGAAATCAATGTTGTTTGGATGTCAATTTCTGGCTTAGTTTTGATCCATATGTCTTCACTGTTCTGGTTATGATAGTTTGTTTTGTAATGGAGATACTAAGTAAATGAAGACCCTGACATTGGTAGGTGAAAGATGCATTCTCACTGTTCACTTTATACACATATTTTAATACTTTAATTTTTCTGTTATTTGTGTACACAGATTCTCTTTAAGCTTAATTTCGATGATCTGCTTCATATATGTATACATATGTGTGTGTGCGTGTGTGTGTGTGTATACACACACACATACACACTTTGTAAAATTTTTTGGGTTTTGTTTTTTTTTTTTTTTAAAGGGGGGAATTTGACAGAGATGAAAGTTTATAGAAATATATAGAGAAAAAAACCCATTCATACTGTATTATTTATTCCATGAGACAGAGCTTATTGATTGATATTTTTTTTCAAAAGAAAATTGTGAAATAATGTAAAGTTTTTAAGTGATTAATCTAAATGTCAGTGCTTTTGATTACCTGTTGAAGAAAACTGTTTCACCATTCTTGTTTAAATGCAGAAAATGATTCACAACAGAAATTAGAGGAATTCATACAAAACAAATAAAAAAACATCTTAATGTAAATGAACCTTGAGGTTGGGTTGAGAAAGTTGCCCCAGACTTTTGTTCTTTCTGCATGGTTTTCTTTTAAAAGTAATTTTTTAAAATAGATCTTATTTACAGTGTGTATCAGTGTTATTTCGCCATAGATGTATTTATTTTTATCAGTATTTTACATTTTACATAGCTATCTTAAGTTGTAATAGTGATGTAAGAAGAAAATGCATTATGGATTTTCTTAGTATTGACTGTTTATTTCAATAACAAACAAGCTAATTGATTTTATTTTATAAATGAATGTCTAGTTGCATTTGAGTATATAAAATTAATACACATTTGCATATAGCTTTCTCAAAGAAATGAATTTATATTTGACAGACAATTCTCAAAGGTATGGATTTCCAAAATTTTATTGAAGCAGAATTTTTAACTTCATATTCTACATTTCCTCTGTCCACTCTTGCAATGTACTTGAGCCCAGTTCTTTCTGGAGGGTAGCCAGCAGATGTAGCAAGGGAATCTGTACTCAGAGCCGTGTTTCTAAATAAAAATATTCATGCATGATGCATACTAGTGTTTCCAAAATGCATTTTCTTTTCTGAATATAATCTACTGTGAAGATCTGATGGCCGGGAAACATTTCTATAAAATAACATCAGTGTTACATAACAAGACTTGTAGTGTAACCACTATTAAAACTAATGGACCATCAGACCTTCTGAATACATGCACATATCATCATGCATATGTTTGTTTTATTTTGAAATAAGTTGCAGATATGAATTAGCAATCTCTTCTGTTGTACTTGGCTATACGTGCATGTCTGTTCATTTTCCTTTTTTTTTTTTTTTTTTCTTTATACTTCTTTCCCTGCTGCTGATGCTGACTTTGGAATAATTTGCGATTTAATGCTGAATGTTTCATTTCCTGCTGCGCTCTTCAGCATGTTTGAGAACACATCAGAGACTAAACCCACTGTGGTTAACAGTACTGCAAATGTTTCCACTGCCGAGCCCGTCGTTAGGGGACTCAAGGTAAGTTGTACGACACACCCCCTTTCCCCTCAAAAACCATGCTTCAAACTGAACAACCCTTTATAAGTGTGGGTGGGTAGGACAGGACACCGTAACCATCCTTCTGAGGGACTTGGTAAGGATGAGTCATAGAGAAACATGCATTTACTCCTTGCAATGGCCATCGGGTTTTCCTTGGTTGCATGTTTTCAGGTAGTGCAAATCCTGTGAATAGATGGTTTAGAGTTTATGTTGGATTTTGTCCTGCATGATATTATTGTGTTCGGTAGTTTATGTACATCATTACAATGAAAATTTACATACATGTAACTGCATGACCAAAATTTTATGTTCTTTTTTAAGTATATTTTCAGTATATGCTTCAATGGAAAAAGTAGTTAGTATGGGTTTACTATAAAGTACACTGACAATGAACATGTGACACAGTGATTTCACACAGCTGTAGTCTTTATGAGGAATACCAAGTCTGTCACTTTGTAGGTCATCACACACTCGGCTAAGATTTCAGATCAGTCTTCTCGGTATTGTACTGAGGTTCACAGATTGCAGTTTTTTGACAGTTACACTGTACATCATTGATAGAACACAAAACATCCCCACAGCAATGGGACGTAACACGATAAGTAGGGTAATCCTTTTTCCTGTTATGACTTGCCAATCCGTATTAGTTGTTCCCTGTTGGTGTTGCCCATTGGATGGAGTCCTTTTCTATATTTGCAGTAAGCTATAGGTCAGTGTTGAATTTATCAGTCTGTGTAGGTCACACATTACATGCAGGAGGTCCACATTCAAATGTTTACTTTCTTATTTGTGCTATTCCTTTTTGTTTTCATATTAAGGAATTTTTACTATAGGTTTCCTTGTTTGGTTAAAATTCTGAATTGATTAAATCTTCAGTTGATGGTATATTTTTGTCCCAACAGTTTAGTTCAAAAGAGCATGTACTTCCTGTTTGCAAGTGCATCACTGCTGGTGTGGCCACACTTTGTTTTTTTACTGACAGACTGTTCAGAAGACAGTTTGAGGTCGTGTCCAGTCCTATGTTTTATAATACACCATTGCCATCATGTGAATACTATTGGCCAATAGAACAGGTACTAACACATAATAGCCTATTCCCCCCTCTCTCTCTCTCTTCAAGGATTTTAAAAAAAATCAAAAGTATTTGGATGTGAAACATGGAAGGGCAGTGTACATAGCTAAATACCTCTATATTAAAACTCAACACTGAAGATCAGATGAGAGAGGGATGGAAACACTGTTGTGATTTGGCTTGGTTGGTTGGAGGTTAAGTTGCTTGTAAATCTACATCTATGTTTTGAGTTTTCAAGAAGCTTTTTAGATTTCTGATAACACCTGACTCTCTTTGAGTCATTTCCTATTGAGAATGGTCATCCTTGAAATTTTCGTTTACAATTTCTTCAGGGGAAAAGAAATCAGATAATGTTTTGGTGATAAATAAACATTTTCCTCCTTCAGTACTGCATGAATTATTTTTGCATCTTTATAATGTATTGTCTTGTGGCATGACCTTAACTAACCAATGTTTTAGGAGCCAACCACTCCGGTGAGTAAAATGCAATGTAGAATTTTATTATCTATACATATTTCTTATTGCAGTTGTATATTCTATAGCACCATTTACATATTTAAATTTTTTTTTTAAATCGAGTTTTTAAGAAGTATTTGCCTGCAGAGGAAATGTTTTTAAATTTTTCACAATTCTTCATCAGAGTTTGGAATTTTGTTGATAATTAACAGAGAGGCACCGAACAGCACATTACAGGAAGTGTAATTGCGAAAATTGAATGGATTTGTTCTGCTGTTAGAATTTCTGATAAAAGAACAGTCAGAACAACCAGCATTAGTTTTAAGAGAATAATAATGATATGATAAAATTAATGATCGGTTGTTGTCAAAAGTTTCAGAGGCGGTGTAGCCAGTTTCATACTCCAACGTTATCATTCCTTCAGAAGCAAAAATCAGCTGTAAATAAAAAACAAATATTAATCAATTGATTAAAAAAAACAAACTGCATGTAATGTACCCTTGAAAATGTGTTAAATAGTGCATGCATTTGATGTGAGTCCATTGTTTTTGATGAAAAATAGTAAAAATATTGAATTTGTACTTGCATACCATAGAGTATAATATTGATTTATTGCATGGTTTGAAAGTTTGTTTTTCCCATAGAAATATCAATTTCAGATTTTGATTTGAAATTTGCTGTTAATTGGTGGTGTTGTAATTCAGTGTAAAATCTCCTTTAACATAGTGATGGGGTTTCTTTTCCTTGTAGTAGAGTAGGTATTATATATATAGTTATGAGCTTCATTTTGAGGAAAGTGGTATATCTCTCAAACCCATGTATATAAAAAAAAAATATTCCTCAGCTATGGTACATATATCTCTTTTCTGTTATCATTGTCAGCCAGTGCCATGTTAACTTTCAAAGTCTTTAAAAGACTGAATTCAAATCCTATATACCTGGTGTTTAGATATTATATATATATATGTATGAAATGTTTCAATTATTCTCATAACCCAAGAGCTACTTCTGTACTGTGTATGCAATATTGGGAACTTAAGTAAGACCTGGATGGATTATGGTAAATAATCAAATAACTTAATCCTAACTGAATTTGTAATCATCCAAAATAAATAAATTCCATTAACAGAAATTACTGTGCAGAAATATTATACTTTATAATAGTTGATGGGATGGATGGCTTTTTTGTTTAAGATCACTAGAAATTCTGAGTGACATATTCTAATGCTAATTGTAATGGAAAGAGGTATATTATCATAAAAATAAAAAAGATTCAGCTTTTGTAATGATATATTTTAAAATTACAATATTATTGATTATTACAAATAATTACATGTATGTAAATGATCATTTTTGTTCATTATTATTAGAAAATGAAAGCTTTTGTGGTTTCTATAAAATAAAAAATTTTTAAGATGGATGGTTTAAAACTATCTGGAATTGATATAGAATGTAGACTTGAATGTGACCGGTTGTAGAATGTTCCTTCTGTTTCTTAACGTCAGGTCAGAAGGAAAACTCCTCTGCCTCAGGAATTATTATATGCTGATGGGAGTGTCACTCCACTTTTGCCACTGCCAGAGACCCCTGAGGAAGATGAGGGGGATCCCCCCAGAAAAGAACCCCCTGAGGTCCCTCCCAAACCTACCAAAAAGCAAGCTACTTCAGGGATAGAGAGCCAGTTGATGCCACCCCCCAGAACTACAGGGATGATGAAGATGTCTTCCTCGTCCAATCTGTCAAGGTATGAGGTGAACAGATTATCGATTTTATAGTGTAAGGGCTATAGATACTCAGAATTAATATGTGATACATATTTGTGAAATTGTTTGTACATGTTTTATTGCTAAAATGTGTAAGTGCTTATCTACAGTAAATTTTTCTGTTTAACTCATTATTATTCTTGCAGTCCACATAAACGTGGATCTTCATGTTTGTTTTAAAATTCAGTTCAAGAAAGTGATCAATTTGAAAAATCTCAAAACTTTTCCCATAGTTTCAATCAGTTTGTGTATACAATTGATTTGCAATGTACAAATGCCCAAAGATTAGATGTATTTCTCTAGAATATCTCTGGAATATTCTTTAGAGTATCCACTAACCATCTGTAGAAGTAAACTTTGAGCATGCATGTAGTACCTTATTTTCCCTTCTGTTAGATTTCTCTTACCAAACAAATGAGCAGAGGATGATTTTATGATAAAAATGTGATGATGTTGAATTGATTTCTTTTACCAAACAAATTATTATTATTATTATATTCACTTATATAGCACAAAATTACTTATAGTTTCTATGCGCTTTACAGAGGTTTTCGTAATGAAGATGAAACACTTATAAAAAGAACTGTTAAGAATAAAATTGACAAATTAATACCAAAATAGCGATAAGACACCAAAATGCTGTGTAAAAGTATGGCATTTAGATGTCAAGACAAGAAATACATACGTAGTCTATGATGTGATATTGATTTATGCTAAAATATATTCATGTTTGAACAACAGTGTTTCAACTTTCTCTGAGCAGAGGATGATTTTATGATAAAAATGTGATGATGTTGAATGGATGATTTCAGGATTGGAGTAGAAGCAACTTCCAAGCCTTCCCGCCCAGATCCTGGTCCCTCCCCTCGATTCCAGAGGAAGGAATACACTAAGCCTAGTCCCGAACCATCTCCAGTGTTCAGGCGCAAAAACAATAGTAACTCCAGTCTCATTTCCAGGTCCAGCTCAATGTAAGTTTGAGACATTTACAACATTCATTTCAAGACCTCTTGTTGTCAGAAAATTTTTATTTTTAAGGCGTTGAGCTTTCTAGCAATCATGCTGGATTTTGTTGCCATTCAGCCAACCTCATTGGTCGAAATCAAAGTAATTCCTGTTGGCTCTCTATCCCTGAAGTAGCTGTTGGTTTCTTACGATTCAAGACTTTGAAACATTGAATTGATATTTGAAAGGCAGAATACCTTTTCCAATCTTTATGTCATTGTTTAAACCCAGGCTAGGTAGCATTCATTGGAAATGAATCTTGTTCAGAATTCCAATAACCTTTCTGCATATTACATTGACCTTTTGAATTGTTAGACATTATTGAAAACAGAAAGTTAATACCGTATGACTGTTACATCATACATGAACAGAAGATATAACTTTTATAAACAAGGAATCTCACTTTGAAGAAGTGATATTCTTTTCAGCATTTCCATCTGCAATTTGAAGTTAATGAATATATCCTTTGTGAAATAACTAATCTTGAGGGGATATTATCTAGCAAGAGGAGGGCACATGTATGAACTTGTTAGGATAAGCAACTTCAGCCCAAGCTCTACTTTTTATTTCTTTTCATGTAAATAAACACATTTTGTTGACATTTTAATGATTTTTAATGCGTTATGTACCTAAAATAAGGAAATTCCTCTTGCAGCACTTGCTTGCACTGATATATGTGAGAAATATTTGTGAGAAAGTTTGCCAGTTTACTTTCAGAAGGTTGGAGGTCTCTTTCCGGGTACATTGTATCTGGGTTCAATCAATTAATCAATCCTGTGGCACTCAAACATTTCTTCTCCTACTTTGTAAAATTTCACTTGCTGCCCTCTAAATTTATTCAGAACCCAGATGTATAATAATAATAATGTCCTTTATTTTGCCAGGATAACACAATTAGTTTATAAACTAGTTTACATTGTGGTCCTGAAAACACAAATATAGACAGCAATATTTACAGAAACAATGTAAATACATGCAAGTTTGTGAGGGTTTGTTAAATACATACGCTATCTACATAAATAAAACTGAGAATAAAAGCAAACTGTTTTTATTTTACAGGGTAAAGAAAAAAGTCTAACAAATACTAGAAAGTAAACAAACACATATATAAATTATGTTCTAGTACTTAAATTTCCAGGGTGAAAAAAAATTCTAAGATCAGCTGTTTTAAAAGTTTCCACCATTGGGTAGCATTTTAAAATTCTGAATATTATTCCATAACTGTGATCCGTAGACTGTAAAAGATTGTTTAAAATATTGTGTCCTTGCCCTCTGAATATATAATGAATTACTCTGACTTAATTTTATATATCTAATGCTTACTTCATGAACGTATTTGTAAAAATTTAAATAATCAGGAGTTAAACCATGTAAAACTTTGAAAACAAGAATGACAGTTCTGTATACAAAATATTCGGATCGAGGCATCCATCTACGTTGCTGCATCATTTCTGTTGTAGGAGTATAACATTTTCTATTTGAAATCACTCTAGCAGCTTGCTTTTGAAGTTTACATAATTTGTTAAAACGGTCTTTGTTTTTCATATTGCTCAAAACAGTACAACAGTAGTTAAAATGAGGAAAAACATTTACATTTAAAATTTTCAGTAATAAATCAGTTGACAAAAATTAATGTAGTCTAGACAACACACCTATTTTGCTTGCAAGTTTTTTGGATAAAATTTCAACATGTTCAGACCACATGAGACATCTGTCTATATATACACCAAGTAGTTTTGCATAGGATACATTTTCAATAACGATACTGTCCACTTGTATAGATAAACTTCTAGAATTTCTTAATCTTTGTTCTATACCAATTAGCACTGTGTTTTCTTGAGATTTATTGCAAGTTTGTTTTTATTCATTCATTCCAAAGTATTTTTAAGATCACAGTGTAATTTGTATTCAATAACATCTATACTTTTAACTGAAACATCTCGAGTTGTATCGTCAGCATACATGTGGGCTGAAGAATGTTCTAAACAATCTGGATAGTCATTTACATAGAGAATAAAAAACAAAGGTCCAAGAATTGATCCTTGAAGTACTCCTATTGTCATATCTATTTGGTTGGACAGAATTCTATTCCACCTAACGCATTGTGATCTATTTATCAAGTATGATTTAAACCAGTTGTATGAATTCTCACATATTCCAAAAGACAATATGAAGTTTATGAAGTAAGACTTGGCGATTTACCGTGTCAAAAGCTTTACTAAGGTCTACAAATAAGACCCCTGTAAGTTTTCCGTTGTCAATTTCCATAGCCATTTTTCAATTATACTATGGAGTGCTGTTTCGCATGAGTATGAGTGCTTGGGTCTGAAACCAGACTGTTTTTCATTGATAAGATCATGTCACGGGAGATATTCATAAAAATAATTGTGAAAATGTCTTTCCATAATTTTGCTGAGAATAGGCAGAACAGGCACTGGTCAGTAATTACTGACTAAAAATTTTCACCGGTGTTATACAGTGGGGTAACCCTTGCATTTTTCCACTCATCAATAAACACACTTGATTTAATTGAGCAATTCATGATATGTGTTATGATATCTCCTATTACATGAATACTAATTTTTAGAAATTTAACAGAGATATCGTCTAGAAATTGACATAGACAAAAACTCAGAAATAACAAAACTTTCACTGATGAGAGGAATTGAAAAAGAACCTATCGACATTTGCTGGATCACACTGGGTAAAATGTCAAATTTAGCTGCAAGTTTGTGCGAAAAAAAGGCGTTAAATTTGTTTGCAATTTCATGAGGACACGTGAATGTCTCTCCATTGACTTCTAAGTGTGATGTTGAAGACTGTGTTAGCTTCGAAGGTAGATTTATACGATCTCACATGTTTTTAGGTTTGGCATGTGCTTGATCAATGACCTCTTTTACAAATTCGCGTTTCGCATGATTAATTTGTAATCTGATTCGGTTTTGTGCCGCTTTGTACGCTACCCAATCTGAGTCCGTTTTGGTTTTAAGAGCTTTCCTCTGTAAAAGTCACGTCGAATTTCTGACAAAATACTGTTGCTGATCCACTTTTCTGAGTCCCCTATGATGCACCTTTCTCTCATTGGAAAGTGTTTGTCAATGACTTTGAAATAGAGATCTTTGAGTATCACCCACATACCATTAGCATTTTCAAGATTTCTAATCGAGTCCCAGTTTACTGCTGCAAGATCAGACAGGAATGAAAATTCATCAGCATGTATTGTGTCTCTAAACGTGATATATACATGCTTATTTTTGTCTTTGTTTGATTTATTTTGTATTGTATACTGGACAAAAAAAGTTAAGGATCATGATTTCAGAATTATTTTATTCATCACAAAACCAAATAAATTATGTTCAATATATATACTTAAAATGTTCAACGAATCGAACAATACATTTTAAACCTGTTTTTACAAATTCATCAATACGTTAAGCAGCCAGAGCAACCATTGTCAGGTAACCCCCCAAAACAGTTTGAAAATCGGTATGAGCAACAATAACAAATTTCATTACAAATGATTGAATCTTTATAAAGACAATATCAATAGGGTGTATGTCCACCCTGGGCCTGTATAACGGCATGACAACGCTTCTACATACTTCTGATGAGCCTGCGGAACGCAATTTGTGGCAACCTTGCCCGTTCCTGCTGTAAAGCTAACGTAAGCTCCTTACGGTTTGTCGGAAGTACAGGGCGTCTGGAAACAGCTTGCTGTAACATGTCCCAGGCATGTTCTATTGGATTTAAATCCGGAGAACAGCTCGGCCAGTCCATACGTTCAATTGTCTCTGTAGCAAGGTAGTTTGTCACTATACGTGCTCTGTGGGGACAAGCATTATCATCCATTAACACAAAGTCATTGCCTATAGCTCCCGCATAAGGTCTCACAATTGGATGCAGTATCTCGTCCCTGTAAATTGCACCGGTAAGATTGCCATTAATCACATGCCAGTCAGTACATCCACCAATACTGATTCCGGTCCAAATCATCCCAGAGCCACCTCCAAAACGATCATGCTTTGCTACACAGCAATCAGCGTACCGCTCTCCACGCATGCGCCATACACGCCTACGACCGTCATGAAAGTCCACGCAGAACCGTGACTCGTCTGTGAAAAGAATAGACGTCCAATGACACAGTTGCCAGTTTATGTGATTTTGAGCCCAATTGAGTCGTGCTACACGATGTCTTCTCCTCAGAATGGGACGAACAGCAGGTCGATGAGCCCGAAGGTTAGCAGCATGAAGTCTCTGTCTGAGAGTTTGTGGTGTTATGCGCACCCCACTTGCTGCATGAAGGTCAGTATTGAGTTGGACAGCACTCTGAAACCTGTGTCTACGAGCCATAAGTGACATAGCGATCCTGGTGAGCGGTTGTGGACCTTGGACGACCTGATCTCGGTCTCTCAGAAACATTACCTGTCTGCCTAAAACGATTCCACAACCTTGAAAGCACACTTTGGGACACATTAAAATGTCTAGAGACAGTTCTCTGGACTTGGCCAGCTTGAAGCATACCTACTGCCTGACCAGCTTCCAGAGCAGTTAAATGGCTCTTCATGACTTTTAATGTCAATAATTGTTCACCTAAGAGTCGATTAGAGCAATAAATACCCACAATAAAATGGAAATCACAATTTTTCAATTTCAATATACACATTGGCACACTTTGATTTTGACCCCTTGCTTGTGTTTGGGCAAAAAAATCGTGCACTTATGACATCAATATGAAACCAGGTAAATCTATTGTGTTAAGGACACATTGGAGAAACTATACATGTTAAAATTTGTCAAAATAATTATTGGTTAATAAAAATTTTTGAGGTCAAAATTATGATCCTTAACTTTTTTTGTCCAGTATATATACTAAGTGGTGATCACAAATTCCAATAGGAATAACACCAGAATTTTGGTACTTGGTATTGTCGCTAACATATATGTGGTCAATAAGCAATAAGAGTTTCTGAATGTGTTGTTACTCATGTAGATTGGCTAATAACTTGATGTAAACTATTTCCATTGTAGATTTTATTTTGTATATTTAAGTAGATCAATGTTAAAGTCGCCAAGAACTACTTTCTTACTGGCTGTCATTTCATCAATCAAATTTTCAAAAGTGGAAACCCAATCTGTTTTTGCACCCAGTGGTCTGTAAACTACCATTACTGTGATTTTCGGGGAATTAAACTGTTTGATATCCAAAGTAAGCATTTCCAATTTTTCATGTATTTGTATATTGGATAATGTCCATTTCTCCTTAACAAAGACAAGTGCTCCTCCTCCATGCCGATCTCTGTCACGTCAAACTAAATTGTAACCTTTAATTTGAATTTCATTGTCCAAAATATTTGAATCTAATTTGCTTTCTGAGATTGCAAATATGTCAAATTTCCCAGTACAGAGTAATATTTTTATTTGATCAAATTTGTTTCTAAGCCCAGAGACGTTTTAATGACCAAATGCGACACCGTTGGGAAGAGTTTGAATGAGATCATCAACAGACATGTCCAATCATAATTGTTAGCAATCTGCTCAACACATGTGTCGCAGATCCATTCGACCGGATCCAAAAGTTTAAAGCGGCTTTGATCATTATTGTTAAATTGTGTCTTGCAACCGATACACATCAAGGTTGGTTGAGCATTGAGGGGTCCTGGATTTAACTGTATATCATTTGATAGTATCAGACACAAGAAACGTAAATACTGAGTGGTACTCACGTTACGCTTTGTAACCCCCGAAACTTTAGCTTTGTCCATTGTCATAAATCTTGATATAATTTCTTTTCCGTATCACCAAATTTTTAAATTTGTCACTGGCCACTGCATTTCCCGTCCAGAAATAAAATCCTTGTCGAATCCATTAGAGAAAAGAACAGTTGATAATTGGAAGAATAACCAAAAGTGTGAAAACCGATGCACAGGTGACCAAGGTGGCCTTTTTTAAAATTTATTTTTAAATTTTTTTTTATTATATGGTATTGCACTGTATATGGTATTGCACTGTATGCCTTTGTGGCCTTTCAGGCCTTTGATTATACCATTGCACTGTAACAGAATCTTTTCATGAGGAATTTAATACTCTAATAAAAATAACTAGAGGAGCAGTCAAATGTGTTGGAAGATTACACTAAAATTGGTAGAAATTTTATAAAGTTTTGTTCCTTTCCATCATAAAATTTTGGGTTTAATATACTGAAAAACATGGTTATAGTGAACTCTTTTATAATGAATTATCAGTTACAGCATAAAAATGATGAATATCTCATGAATAGAACAATTTACCAACAAAATGGGACATCCCTAGTGTTTTGTTATAATCAGGTTTTTCTGCATGAAGTATTCTGCCTTGAAGGATAGATAGAGATTATTTCTACAACACATTTTTTAAAATTTTCTCAAAGGAAATCATTTTCTTGCTGAATCAAAGTAATGAGGAATTTCATATTTTCTTGCCTATGATTTATTCACATAAAGAATTACACAGCTGGTGCATCTATATACAATTAAAATAATAAAGCCAACAAAGTGTTGATTGTCCCTAAATGAGGAAAGCAACATGGATTTAATTCGAAAGAGAAGAAAAAACATTAAATCCATATTTGCAATCCAATTAGGCAGTCACTCAAGCATGAAAGGAACCATGGTCTTCATTATGAATCATCATATTTAAAATATACAAAGTCAAAATACTTTTAGAATGTGTATGTCTGAGATGAAGTTTTATGCTGCAGTAGAATTGGTCTCTTGCTGTGAGACAGCCATTAGTTCTTTATGTCCCATTATGTGGGCAAGGCGGTACTCCTCTACTTCCATGTGCTCAATCATTCGGCGTGACCTTGACATTTTTCGAAGGTAGTTCTGGAGTTGGGAATTGCTGGATCGACACTGCATTCTGTAGGCAGTGTTCTGGGGGGCTCCATAATGATTCGTTTTACTCTGAAATAGGAAGGAATGTGGTGAAAATTAAAGAGGGAAAAAATTGATTATCCAACTAAATTCAAGAGAGCAATACTACAAGGTATACTGGATGTAGATGTTGTGCAGATTTAAGATATTTTTAGGTAAATTATGTCCGTCTTTAAATGTATTATATACAAGGTAATTTTCATGATTGATTTGGCTTATGATAATGTTATGTTATTTATTAATTTCATTACATACATGTGATACTACTAGAAATAATAAACAATTCAGATTCTCTCATCAGTTACTGTATGCAGTAAGTGGGAAGGTCTTATATCCTAGCTTGATTGTAAAGTATTGTGTCAATACAGTGTAACAAAATCTTCCAAACTGTGTCAAAATTTTGACATACAATTTAATACTGTAGCAATATAGGTCAAATACAGATTGACCGCTTACCCTCGTCTGATCTTTTTAAATCCTTGAAATATTCTGTGAATATGATTTTAAAATGTCTGAAAGTACACTTTAAGCATGTTCTTGAGTGAGTGACAGGTTTTCTGAATTGACTGTTTAGCTGCATTTTACTTGTAACTTGCCCAAGAAAACAAAGTAAATATGTGTGTTATTTGTTGTATTGGTTCAGGGAACTTTTCATGCTTAAATGAGTTTCTTTTCATTGTCCATTTTATGTTTATATTGATGAGAAAATGGGGGTATACCAGTAGATTAGACACAGAATATGCAAATCATCTATTATTAAAAAAAATGTGTTCATTGCTTATTTTGTAATTTTAAAAATGTCCTACCTTGTTGCTATCTGTAGAATTAATTGACTCCTGACTGCTATTGAGAGGAGACTCCTGGGATCTGGTGTGTCGATTTCTGCGTGGCATCTCCCCAAATCTTAAATGGTGCTCATTTTCTTGCATGCGCATTCTCACTGCATGCAAGATTTCTGATAATGTTTTTCTCCGGACATCAGGGTCCTTAATAGAAATGTAGAGCATTTTGTGGTCCTCGGTTTCCTTTGGATTTAAACATCTTCTGTTCCCAAGGTTCAAGGGAGGCAAGTAATGCTGTCTTTGGTTCACATCCTTGTTTATATCAGAAGATTCATGGGAGTTTTTTGAATCACTGTCAGAATCACTGTCCTCAATTGTCATGTCTGCATTTTCCCCTGTGAACACAGCAACTTGGTTTTTGGAAGAAAACTTCACTCTCTTTTTCTCCTGTGATTTCCCTTTTGGTGGAATTGTTTTATCACTCCTTTCTGGGTCCTCAATTTTGGGCATGTCATAGCTGTTCTGTAGTAATTCCTGTGCAGCAGCTATATCCTTGGATGGTTTTATAGGGGGTAAATTGTTCAGGGAGATTTGCTGTGCAGAGTCCCATTCAGAATTTTTATTTGTCCAAGTCAAGGGTGATAAGTTTCGCAAGTTTGTTTCTTTGATACTTGGGAGCTTGAGAATTCCTTCCATTTGTTTCTTTTCCTCTGAAGTCTCAGATTTCCTTTTGGAATGCTTAGACATTTTCTTTCTGCTCTTCTTCAACTTGTGAGCAGCAATGTTTGGGGCATGGTAAAACCGACGGCTCTTGGATTTGTTTGAAGTTCCAGATGTTGTGGATAAGTCTGTAGTACTTTCTGTTGAAGCTGGAGATTCACTGCCGGACAATCTCAGTTCATCCATCTCGTGCCGTAGACTTGCGAGGTGTCGAAGAAGTTGCTGCTTCTCAGTTGAATAGCTTTTCATTGTCTGTCGCAAATCATCTTGAAGTTTCTTTGTTGATTGTTGCAGGAAATTGCCGTACATTGTGTGTCTTATCAAAATGACTCTGCAAGGAAATTCTGAGTCATAGAAAAAATGATCTTTTATTTTGAATCCTTAGGAGCATTGAAGCAAACCTTGCAACTAATTCTCTATCTAGGACAAATTGTTTAAATATTGGCCAGATATAAGTAGGAAATCTTGTCTTTTATGAGATTTGCTCATTGGAAGGATTGGTAATCCTCTTATTCAAATCTTGACCCACCATTTGAAATTTGTTTATTAATCCTCTGTTATAACATAATGGTGTTAACATAATGAATTCTTTACTGAATTGTTCAAAACCTATTAAATGGTCAAAGAATTTTAAAATTCTGCTGAACTCTAGATATTACATCAGAAAAGCAAACATTTATGAACATTCAATAATTTATATTTTACCAAAAAAAAAAAAAAATAATAATAATAATAATTTTTTTTAAATATCATTTTATTTTGAAATTAGATATAAATGTTTCCTATGTAAATTTAAAAAAGTAATACAAAATTTTTCTAAAGTCAAATAAAAATATATTTACATGTAATATGAATAGAAATAAACATTGAAAAAATATACTCACTTCCACTGCCCGGACTATAGTAATATTTTGTTCAAACTGTTGAGATTTTCATGACGTACATCATTTATACAATTTAAATGAATCAATTTAAATCTTTTGACAGTTTCTAGTTGTTTGTTTGTCACTCTGTGCATGCCAGCATTATTATTGTCAATGTTTTTAAATTCAAAATAGATTGATTTTTAGTTGATTGTTGATGGTTCTGATAAAAAGATTCTAGGGGTGAAGGTCTTAGGCATCTAATTTTTGAAAGACAACACCAGAATTGTTTGATTTCAAAATACCATAATGTGTGATATCATAAACAAGATGAATACCCTGAATAAAATAAAGAGGATGGGCACGAATTCATTCCAGGGTATATCCGTGCGAACAACATGAAGCAGATTTAAAGTCAGCTGGAAACTAGGAAGCATTTGTGATGTGAAACAAACAACAACAAAATTTTGTGAATTGTTTTACGATCTTTTTAAAATGAATTTCGGCTTTAAATGATTAAAATACAGAGCTTATTTTCATATTAAAATTCATTAAAAGTTAACTAAATATAATTTTTGAAAAACAAATGGTTTTTTTTTTAAACAACAAAAAGAATTCAATAGTTCACTCACCATGTTCTACCGAAGTATCACAAAAGTGTTCCACACAGGTTATACAGAATGATATGCAAACAAAGGTCCCACAAATGAAGTTAATTGATTGCCTACAAGTTGACTGTGTTTGGTTCTAGGAGAATAAATGTTTCCTGCAAGTCTACTGTGTCTCGGACATAAGCAAGATAAAGTGCTAAATGTCAATAAAAATCTGACAGCTTGCAGCCAAAGTATTTTCAAGTAGCCAATTCAGAACCAGGCCCAGTTTCCTTTAACTCTCAGTGATCCGTAGTACATGAGCTCTGACGTGCATATTGGATATTGACCATACCAAGTATATTGGTTTTTCCTTTGGTGAACATATCAAATCAGATCGGAACATTTTTGATTCATGGCAATATTGATTTTTGTTTTTTCTTGGTGACAACTTATTGAATTATGAAAGTGTAATTTTGTCTTTTCAAGATTTTACAGTAGCTTGTTTGGGGGATTTGAAATGTAAGATTTATGAATACCCCAAGCACTGATATTATTGTCACCCTGGAGGGGTGAGGCCCGTCCATGTTTATTTACTTGGTTACCTTTCATCAAAAGTACCTTATCAAAAGGATATTTATTATAAATTGGAATCCTCTCTTTCATTCCTTCCTTTCTTACCATTGTATCTCAAAAAAATTTTTCTCTGATCATAATGTAAACTCTAATATTGAAATTCATTATGTTTAGAGGGAGGGATTAAGGATTTTTGATATTTTGTTGAAGAGTCTTAAGACTTTGTGTTGAAATTAATGTTTATTTGATATGGTGAATTTGGGATTTTATGAATTGCCCATGTTTGAGATAAAAAGATTTGCTTAAGAGCAAAAAGTTTCTATCATGCCAAGGAATCATTGAGAAACCTTCAAAAGTCTTTTGTGCAAGTTACAAGTGAATTTACATATATGGTATGAATAAGCTCTAAAGGCCTCGTTACACCTACTCAAGTGAACAAAAAAAAAAAAAGCAAATCAATTGGTAGAATTTCTTACAAACTGGTGAGCATGACAAATACTCAATAAAAGTAGTGTAGTTACTGAGAGAATGTTTTATACAATAAAAAAAAAAAAAGAATAGGTCTGCATACTTGCGACCGGTTTTAGACATGGATGTGAAAACAGCTTCTTCCTCTTGGTGTCTAGACATGAGTTCAGCCGTCCCAAGGCGAGCGTCTGTGAGGTGTTCTGGTAGAGTCACATGTTTGTTGTTGGAGGTCAGTCTCTCCTGCTTAACTTGATGAATGGACTTCATCTTTTGGTGATATGGTGATTCCATGCTTTTGGGGGGGAAAAAATTATGTGTAGTACGAGTACAATGTGTGCTAGTACCTTACTCAAATCCCAGATTTTGTTACAAAATTAACTCTGTCTATGGCATTGTATAAAATAAATTTTGTATCAGGAATAACTTTCTAGAATAATGTTAGAGTTATTGTATAGAACCTTAATTTCACTGCAGTGTGTGTTTTATTGTGTTAAAAAAGGAATTTATTGATAACTACTTTGTTTGAAGTCATTTTAACTTTGTTTGACCCAGAATTAGAAAATACACAATTGAAGCTCGCTCAAAAAATTTAAGAAATAATTACTGTATACTGGAAAGGTGAAGATAACAAACAGTGATCAATCTATAAAAAGCTGCTTGCCTAATCTATTTTCATCCATTTTGCCTTATCCTGAGTTAGCAAATTTAGAATTGTTCATAACTTTGGGCAAATTTCTGAGGTAAAATAAAATGGGTTAAAATTTGTCTATAATAATAATAATAATACCACCATATTTATATAGCACCCTTTTCATACATTTGTATCCTCAAAGGTGCTTTACAGTACATACAACAATTCAATAAAACATTGAAATAAAATGATATAAACATTAGATACAATACATATGCTAAATAAGTATAAACATATCAGTTTCAGGGCATGTTAAAGTAAAGATGATGAGATAATGTTGATGAGATTTTTTTTTATATATACAGTAGCTTGGTATTGAAATTGTGTAATCTTAAGATTGTTTTTGAAAATCATTAAGAAATGAGACCCATATAGGCAAGGTTTTTATTTCTCCCAAAAATTTTGAGATCAAGACGGTCATTCTTCTTCAGATGCTATAACAATGTGATCATTATTTCTATTTTATTATGATGATTGAATCATTTCTATGCAGCTTTTTATTACAAGAGAATAAGCATTATTATATTAATATAAAGTTTATAATTATACTACAATAGTATGTATTAATATCCAGATGCAAATTCAATATACACAGATAAATAAATTTATAGATATAATGGTAGATTTAGAATAATGCATTACTTACTTTGATGTAGGGCAGAAAAAAAAAATTCCTAGAAGTAAATAATTTAATGATATAAAAACACTACTACAAAGTTCTACATGAAAAATATGAAGTGATTGTTACTGTCACAGAATTTAACCCAATATAAGTAATATGATCACAATTTAAAATCAGGAACCAAAAATTTTTTTTTTTCACAATTGAATTTTACTTTGGCCTTTTTTAAGATCACTTATCATTTGGAATCATAGCTCCTTGAGTTTGGTTAGAAAGTGACAAATAAAACACATTAACTTAGTAAGTTCAATGAAAAGTCATCGAGTACTAAAATAAAAATTGCCATGTCGGTATGGTAAAGCTTTTGTTTGAACTTCGACAAGTCAGTAAGGGTGTTTCAGGGCGCAAGATTCCATTGATGTGAAACAAAGCCTAGCTATTTCTTTTGTGTCTGAAATGTAAATTGATACAAGGGCGTTGTGCATTTTGTTTATTTACTAATTGCTTTTGTTTTGATAGTATCAATGATTTTTTGCAAAAGAGAACTTGTACGGACAAGAACACTTTAAGATATTAAAATAAATGCATCTTTTGCCATTTGTAAATTGTGCAATTTAATTCTGTTTAAACTTCAAGAAAAAGACAATTTTGGTTCATTCCACATGTCAGTAGGTATATTAAATACCTATTCAAGATTACAGGGTGGCTGTGGAACATACTAGTTTATCTAGAAAATATTTTCTTTAAAATGGAATTTTACTATTTGAAAAGAAATTCCCAGAGAATAAATTATTCTTTTCTTTTTATAAAGAAAGGTGATATGCTTATTTGATCAAACTTGCTGGAGTTTTGCTCTGTATATCTGTTAATATATTCTGAAGAATATTATATTAGTAACTTTTACCCATAAAATTTCTGTGGCAAAAAGTAGTTCACTACTAAATAAAGGAATCATGTATGTTTATCTGTTTGTAGTGAAGAAAATTATCACACACACCCCCCCCCCCCCAAAAAAAATGAAGATCAAGGTTTTCCCAGACATTCCTAAATGTAAACTTTTATTTCATTGTTCATGTGGGAAATCAATGTTTCGATATTTTGGGTCATCTACATCCCAACAAACATTGACACACCATTTTAATCCAAGCTTGAATATTTTTTTTTCATCCTGATCACATTAGGTATCTATAGAGAACATTTATTTGCCACACTGTTGATTTTATTATAACAATAATTGGGTTGTTTATGTCTAAGGGGGGGGGGGGGGAGCAATTACTTTAATCTAATTATTATTTTATGGTATATACAATTTAAAGACAAGCAGTGTTACATCATTATTGCACAGTCACAATTATAATCAAATTACAGTCCAGCACAAGGAAAAGTGCCATTGATTGCAATTTTCCTGTGAGTGTCAATTAACTAGTTAGTGTGGATTGGTGTTAAGGTTATAATTTTTCAGTCACCTGAGTCACTCAGGTGACCTATTGCTGTACATCTTCATTTGTCATTGTGTGTCGTCTGATAACAATTTTACATTTTTAGCTTCTTCTAAAACTACAAGGCCAATTGTTACCATTTTTGGTGAGAGCATCTCTAGAATAAGAGGAATATAAATTGTGAAATTTATTACCTTGCCACCTCGGGGGGGGGGGAGTGGCGGGGGGCTCGGCTCATGGACAGGGCCAAATATGCATTAAAAAGGACTTTTATTTTGAAAAATTTTCTCTACTCCCACACACTTGGGAGACAAATGCAAGGTAATGATGTCATGGCCCTGGATCAGGGGTTCAGGCCCTAGGGTGTGGGCAATATGGCCATATAGTGAAAATGTATTAAATCTTAGAAAATCTTATTCTCCTCCCAAATATATTTGAGTAAACTAAATGCATGATTATAATGTCCATGAAGCTTTTTACCTAAATTGTGACATTCATGGCTCCTGGGTCAGGGGTTCAGGCCCTTGGGCAGGTCCAATATGGTCACATAAACAAAATATATATATAAAAAAAAGTTTAATGCTTTAAACTTCCAGTTTTCCTTCTTCAGTAATTGAAGAGGAATTGTATGTATATTGAAAGATCATAAACATGCATGGAAGACTCCACATTGAGGCTTATATGGAAATATGAAACTCCCTGTATGGGCTGTGATACTCAGCTGACCGCTAAGGCTTGTGAACCTCTATTTCAATAAATTTTTGTCTCAAACTCATCATTTTCATGAAATCATAATTGTCCCAAAAACCTTTAGGAAGTTGATGGGCAGCTCAGGAAATGCCGTTATCTGTCGTAAATTTTGCTATTTTCGCTTGTTGCTCATCAGCAAGTTAGTTATAACTACTACTTTTACTTTTTCTTGGGGTCAAACTAGGCAATTTTTCTGGATTATTCTCTGTTACAATATCTACACCCTTATTCACACATTCCAGTATAATGACTCCGTCTTTATATGTCAAATTACTAGGATCTGGCAGTCCATTTGTTGGTAGCAAGGCAGGTTTTCACCATTGTCCACCTGACATGCTAAAATGAAATGCAACACCTTCAAAGTCTAATTGAACTTGAACTTACATTGTCCTTACAAGAGAGATAACTCTAGCTCAGTTTTAACAAGCACAGTAGGGTTTTCCACTTTAATAAAGTATAAAAGCTACTGACAAAATGACATCCTCATACATCCGTAGAATTTTGTTGCACATGAACATTGACATCCATGAGCAATGATGATTCCAAAGTATATTTTTAATGACCATGACATTTGTCATAAATGTGTCAAATTATGAAATTTCTTCAGTCTTTTTAACTGGGACACCAGTGTGTTTTGGGTTAACCTCCAAACTTAGTCCATGACAGAAGACAATGGACTGAAATGATGTGACAAGAAATTGTCCTTGTTCAAGGACGTAATAAAAGTACTCATTCTGGCATTCAAACTGCCAAGTCTTTCAGTTGCCAGTAGACTGCTAAACCATACGCTCCATTATCACTGTCTGCCATTCCATTTCTGTAAGTTTCTTTTTATTTGAGATGCCTTTCTTTCTGTATAAATCATTGATATGAAACCTGTTTAGTGCTGAAAATATTTTTCACAATGGACCACTCACGTTCCATGATTGTATATAAATGTATTATTTTCATGTAGAACATAATTATTTATAAATGTGCATTATCACTATTTCTTTTGTGTGTCTGTACTTTTTTTTTATTGCCGTGTTCAAGTTTTTCATGTAGAGTACACTGAAACAGCCCATTCATCCTGAAAAATAGTGTCCAGAATGTGGACTCAATCTCAGGACCACATGCTTGCCATGTCAAGTGAACATGCTCTCCATTAAGCCACAAAACTGACAAACTTTGTACAGATAATTTATAGTATCAACTAAGGTTTGCAACTAAATAATGTGCCTGTTATGAAGAAAACTTGTCCAAATATTTAATTAGCACAAAAATGATGAGTTATAACTGTTTCTGATAATATGCACCAATAAAATAAGAAACGAATCAATACTGCATTTAAAATTATAACTACATTGATCAACATTGAAAAATACATTCAGAGTGATAGCCCTTTGCTCCATACAAAACCCTAATCATTTTTTTGTATTTTTCATAGGATTGATAAGAAGGGTTTTTGTTTGCAAATAAGAAATTTTAGAATACAAACTGAATGCATAATATAAATATCTGATAAAACCTTCCAAGAAGACTGATGTTGAAGTTCTATTTTTAAGTATTAAAAAAATATTTATGAAAAGCATAATGATGGTTATTTGTTTCTATTTTTTAAGTCTATGGATAAAATCTTCAAGAAACATGTAATTTGGAATATATATATATATATATATATATATATATATATATATGTTGTTTGTTTTAGATTGAATCAAAACCAGAGAAAAAAATACTGATCTCTACCAAATTAAGAGAAATTACTAAACTAATCAAATTGTTGCTAATTTTACGCACTTTTCATCAAGAAATTAGTTTGCTCTATAATATCGTTTAATTTGTAAACCATTTCACAACAAGAAAATTTAGTTTTCTGATTAAGATGTTCTCTGACCACAGCTTTATAATTCCAATCAGATTTTGTTGAAATTTGAAAAATCAAAATATTTCTGAATTTTGGCCATTTTGTTTCAGTTTCTTGTTAAATTACATTCATCTCAGACTGATATATTTCTTTTCTAATTGGCATGTTTCTTGAAAATTTTAGTCATAGAAATTAAAACATTTATCTGAGTCTTTTCGGCATGATATATTAGATTCATATCATGCATCAAATCACAGCAAAATTTTCAACTATAAAATCTTTTATTTGCAAACAAAACACATTATTTATCATTCCAGAAAAAACACAAACAATTCATACAAAATAAATGAGAGCTTATATCCCTCTTTTAATGGTGAAATCATACTATATATTATATGAGGTGCTTTAATGAGCCGTTAAATCAAATTTTGGTATAATGAGCCACTTGAATACAGTAAATGTACAAAAGGACAGACGAGGTAGTGCTACCCTTTCACTTTTTTTACTTTTTTTTTTACTTTTTTACTTTTTACTTTTTTTTTTCTAAAGGAAATATGGGACTAAAGAGCCTTATTAAAATGTTATATGTGTACAAACATATATTTATATACAAAATGTAAATTGTAAATACTTGCCTTTCTCATGGAAACGTTTGGTCCATTGTTCTCTTGAAAAGGTTTTGTTTTCAGTTAGAACTGAAGACAGAGTGAGGAAAAATTCATGATAAAACAGTGATTTAAATAAACGGCATGTTCAACAATTCTGCTGTTTTGTGTTCACAATTGATTTCTTTAATTACATTTTGGCCTGTAAATAGCCTCTTTGGAGAAAGGCACAAATGCTCACATTTGGACTACGGACTGAAGTAATTGTACTTCAATGCCTGCTATCAGTTATCTCTGAGGATATGCCGATTACGATACAGTTCTTGTTAGCCTTGTCTAAAGTGGTGGCAAAAATAACTGCTTTGTAATTTACAAGACATTGATTTCTGGAGTGGTTGGGCAATTTGTTTTGTTCTTCAGTCATAATTTTCGTTCTTTTTATCATTTTGTTGAAGGAAGGTCTTATCTAAGTTCTGCCATTTTCCAAACAAATATTTGGGCTATATTTTAGGGTTAATAAAGGAACGTAGAACTGTGTCAGGTGTAGTTTATCAGGCATACAATATTATTGGATTTTTTTTTTAAAGCTGTATTGTATAAGTTTTTTGTGCAGAAAAATGTATTTTTTACAAAAACTGCAATGTGAGTTTGTAACAGTAGTCATCTGTAGTTGTATGCAACAAATCTGTCTTGAAAATAAATTTCACATAGTCTTCAAATGTGGCACTGTAAAGTGAAAGCTTCACAATTTGTAACAATGAAGAACTTGTGGACTCTTGTAAAATTGTATTATTTTCCAGTGAGTTGAATTCTGCAGCGTACAAAATATCATGTGATTATGTTATCTGACACTCCTAGATTTGTGTTTTATAGAGATGCCACGTCTTCTGATGCCACCCCTCCTTCTTCCCCTACTCTATCTCGACGTTCCAGAGATCGTCCTACAGATGATAATGTGTTCTCCAGGCTGACTAGTAATACACAGCCACCAGCTCTACAGCCACCCAACAGGTAATTATCATTATAACACAGCCACCCGACAGGTAATTATCATGACACAGCCACCCAACAGTTAATTATGATCATATCACAGCCACCCAACCGATAATTATCAACATAACACAGACACCCAACAGGTAAGTATCATTATAACACAACCACCTAACAAGTAATTACCATCATGACACAGCCACCCAACAGATAATTATCAACATAACACAGCCACCCAACAGATAATTATCAACATAACACAGCCACCCAACAGATAATTATCATGACACAGCCACCCAACAGATAATTATGATCATGACACAGCCACCCAACAGATAATTATCATTAACATAACATCCCCACCCACACAAATACCACTCAACAAGTTACTGCTAACTAAAATATCCACACAAGAGCCACCCAGCAACTTAATAGAACACAGCCACTCAAGAAGTAATTTTCTTATCATTTATTTCAGAGGGCAGATTTTACCCAACACAGGTAAAGTACCCCCGAGTAAGATGGCCCCAGTGGTGTGTACACATACAGCTGAGGGACACACTAAGGCGGTGCTTTCATTGGATGCCACCGAAGATCTCCTGTTTACTAGTAGTAAAGGTGAAATTGATGTTTGAACTTTTGTCTGTGTTAAGTGTCTGTTAAGTGGGATTTTATTTCTCTTTCCTCAAGGGGAAGTATTTCAGAAAAGATCTTCAAGCTTAAATCAGTCTTTTCTCATCTAACAGCTGTAAACCATAAATGGTTATAAGTACAAGTGTGCAATTTTTAGGACAACTGTATGTTTGTGCATTTTAATGTAAATGAGTCTCATAATTTATATTATTTCCCCAGGTTAACAAATGTCAGAGTAGGTGATATTTAGATAAGTATGAAACTATTTGTGTCATTTAACATTTTAGATCGTACAGCCAAAATCTGGGACTTGCACACTGGGAAAGAGGTGGCTTCGTTTACCAGTCATCCAAACAATGTGGTGTGTGTGAGATACTGTCCACAATCCAGGCTACTGTTCACTGTGTCTCAGTCATATATCAGTGTCTGGGACACCAGAACCTCTTCTAGACAGTGTGTCAAAACTCTTAGGTACTGGACTGTTTTGTGTGTGAATAAAGTATGACAGAGATCAAAAGATTAGACCTTCATTAATCATAGTTTAATATGTGTGCAATTTTTATCAATTTTAACTTCCAAGCATGGGAAAATTAAGACATTTAGAGAATATATAAATGTTGTACAGGTTTACCTGTGTTTTTTTTCTATAAGAGACTGCTGTAGAGGAGTAAAACTTAAAGTCTCTCATTGTATGCTGATACTTGTTACACTAAGCCTTACTCATAGGGATGTAGGGGTATTTACTTCTAAAGGATGAAGTGTGTTCAAATTTTCCATGGTAAATTATTATGCACTGCTGTTAAGTCCTAGAGAGTAGAGAATTAGAACTAAGATAAATCTAGATAGGGATATCCACAAAATCGACAAACATTCAACCCCCACAAAATATGATGATTACAAAGACAAAAATGGTCTGATTTCTTGTAGTTCATCTGGGTTGACCCATGATGGTTGCGTAAATTTTGGATCCACCCGACAGATTGAGCTAGCTCCAGGAGAGCACCACATTAATGATATAGTCCTGAATCAGGACGGTACTGCTTTGTACAGTGCTGCTGGAAATGTGGTCAGAGTTTGGGATCTGAAAAGGTAATATATTTTTCTCTATAGTCATACCCTGTTAGTAGAAGAAAAATGAATTGAAATACCCCCCCCCCCCCCCCCCCAAAAAAAATTGCCTTTGTGATTGACATTTTCCTATATACATACACATTTGAAATTTCTGGGGGTGAGATTGTGGTTTCTAAAACTTATCCACCCATCCATCTTATCTATGCAAACTTTGCTTTGGTTACAACTTTGAAGATATTCTAGTATAAATCATTTTACAAAGTTCATACCTGACAAACAAATTACATAATACCTGAGTATTTAACTATGTTGTTAATGGTGTTTTAAAATGTAGGAAAGGTAGAAACTTGCTCTTCATTTAAACCTTTTATGAACAAATTCTGTTTCTCAGGTTTATGCAGTAATATTCATAGTTTATAATGTTACGTAAAGAATATCAGTCATCTAAGGACAGTTTTAGTTTATCATGTCTCAAAACTTGAGAGTCATTAATTCTTATAAAGACACGACCAGTTTTATTAAATGCTAAGGTTAAGTGCACTATGGATGATGTAGTCTAGGATTTCTCCTAACTCAGTTTTAGTGCTATTGGTAAATTAAATGGAGGTCATCAGGCGGCAGTGATGGCTATAGCAGTGGACCGGTGGGAGTCCAAGGACATTGTTCTGACTGGTTCCAAGGACCACTATATCAAGGTATCACACAATCACGACATCAAGATACCACACAATCACGACATCAAGGTATCACACAACCACAACATCAAGGTATCACACAACCACAACATCAAAGTACCACACAACCACAACATCAAAGTACCACACAACCACAACATCAAAGTACCACACAACCATGACATCAAGATACCACACAATCACGACATCAAGGTACCACACAACCACGACATCAAGGTATCACACAATCATGACATCAAGGTACCACACAACCACGACATCAAGGTATCACACAACCACGACATCAAAGTACCACACAACCACGACATCAAGGTACCACACAACCACGACATCAAGGTATCACACAACCACGACATCAAGGTACCACACAACCACGACATCAAGATACCACACAATCACGACATCCAAGGTATCACACAATCATGACATCAAGGTATCACACAACCACAACATCAAAATACCACACAACTACAACATCAAAGTACCACACAACCACAACATCAAAGTACCACACAACCATGACATCAAGATACCACACAATCACGACATCAAGGTACCACACAACCAGGACATCAAGGTATCACACAATCACGACATCAAGGTACCACACAACCACGACATCAAGGTATCACACAACCACGACATCAAAGTACCACACAACCACGACATCAAGGTATCACACAACCACGACATCAAGGTATCACACAACCATGACATCAAGGTACCACACAACCACGACATCAAAGTACCACACAACCACGACATCAAAGTACCACACAACCACGACATCAAGGTACCACACAACCACGACATCAAGATACCACACAATTACATCAAGGTACCACACAACCACGACATCAAGGTATCACACAACCACGACATCAAGGTATCACATAACCACGACATCAAGATACCACACAATTACGACATCAAGGTACCACACAACCACGACATCAAGATACCACACAATCACGACATCAAGGTACCACACAACCACGACATCAAAGTACCACACAACCACGACATCAAGGTACCACACAACCACGACATCAAGATACCACACAATTACGACATCAAGGTACCACACAACCACGACATCAAGGTATCACACAACCACGACATCAAGGTATCACATAACCACGACATCAAGGTATCACACAACCACGACATCAAGGTATTACACATACCTGTCATATTCAGAGTAATTTCATATCACACATACCTGTCATATTCAGAGTAATTTCATATCACACATACCTGTCATATTCCTTGTTATTTCTCATTATGTCATATTCATGCTTAATTTTTATGTCCCTGTAATCAGAGATATGGGGACATACAGTTTTTGATTTATCTGCAAAAATTTTAATCCTGGCCATAACTTTAGAATGGATGGTGGTAGGGCTTTCATATTTCACATGTGTATCCCTTGTGACAAGACTCTTTTTTTTCATACTAGATGTTTGAGGTGGTGGAGGAGAGGGCAGGTATTATGACTCCTAAGTACAACCTGGAGCCCCCACACTACGATGGTATTCAGTCACTCTGTATACACGATGACACACTCTTCAGTGGATCCCGAGACATGTGTATCAAGAAATGGGACCTGTCATCTCAGCAACTCAAACATGTAAGTCATCTCAGCAACTCAAACATGTAAGTCATCTCAACAAGTCAAACATGTAAGTCATCTCAGCAACTCAAACATGTAAGTCATCTCAGCAACTCAAACATGTAAGTCATCTCAACAAGTCAAACATGTAAGTCATCTCAGCAACTCAAACATGTAAGTCATCTCAGCAATTCAAACATGTAAGTCATCTCAGCAATTCAAACATGTAAGTCATCTCAACAACTTAATCATGTAAGTCATCTCAGCAACTCAAACATGTAAGTCATCTCAACAACTCAAACATGTAAGTCATCTCAACAACTTAATCATGTAAGTCACATGTACAGGTTCAGCTGCCAGGAAATTTCATACAATAATGTTAAAGCTGAGCTGAAGGCTTGAGTAAACTTTTCAGATTATAGTTTGTTACTGGTACATTTGCATGTAATTTTTTTTCCATATCTTTTAAAGAACTACTGACCAATTTCAACTAATCCTTAATACAAAGCATCTGTATTTAAAGTGAAACATTTGTTCAGATGTAAGAGCCACCTTCTTTTCAAGGGAGATATTTAGAAAATAAAAATTTTAAAAATCTTGTCTTGAACCACAAGGTCAGAAATGACAAGTTTTATACATAAAACCTTATTCATCTTAGATTCATGGTGTTCAAACCATCACCCTAAGTCTATGATGTGCCATGATGGAGGACTGAAAATTTTACATAGAAATATTTCATAAATTATTTTTAAAAATTCTACTTGGAGAAATGATACTACAAAGTGTGTAATTAATATGCAAATGTTTTCATGTTGTAGTGATTCGGAAGCATTTAGATCCTGACTAAAATGATTATGGTGTTTGTTTCATATTTTTATTTCTGTAGTCTATAAACTCGGCTCACAAGGATTGGATATGTGCTTTGAAATTCATGCCAGAAAACAGTATTCTGTTCAGTGGCTGTCGAGGAGGGTTTCTCAAGTTATGGAACATTGAGAACTGTAACCAGCTTGGAGAAATCAAGGCTCACACAAGTCCCATCAACGCCATTGCGACAAACTCATCGGCCATCTTCACGGCTTCCAAGTGAGTGTGCATCCTTTGATTTATGTATAGAAAGCATCAGCATTTTTAGGTCATTGAATCAGATTATATAGTTGCACATTGCATCATCACTTGCATGTGGTAGTTGAAATTAATGTGCAATAGATAAATCATAGAGCTCATGTTACTCTGCAAGAGCATGAAGCCCATATGAATTTATGTACATGATATGTAATATTGATATAGATTAACAATTTATGTTCATTTAAACAGGAGATGAAACAGTGACATGATTTATTTGTATTTCAGTGAAACTGTAGTGAAATTCTGGCAGTACAGGAGAATACAATCATGTGAATTTTACATCTGACTATAATTACAATGCATGAAACGGTTCATCACCAAGGGGAAATAACCTCTACTGATGTGTAGCATGAACTCGCATGTTAAAAATAATACCATCAGTGTATGAACTCAAAGCAGTTTAATAATTAGCCAAGAAACATCTGTACCAGTGACCTTTTGGTATTTAAAGGAATGACTAAAATATTACACAAGAGGAACTAAAGGAATTCTCTATTTATTTCTTCTATCTTTATTTTATTTTGTGTACATGCATTTTATAAACAGTCGTTACATAATCAGCTTGCCAAACACACTTTTGCATTGATATCTTCAATTCACTCCCAGACAAGTTTAAGTACTAATTTGAAAGTTGTTTACACTAAGACGAAGGTTAAACAGCTGTACGTAAATTTTGCATTGAACCAAAATTCACCATAAGAAATCCATTCCTCTCTGAATGTGTTGAACCTCCAAAATTTATTGTTATGGTTTAGTTCCTAAGTATGATATTTTGTAGAAAATAATGATAACCTTGAAAGTATGTTCATTGTTGAGTAATGAAATAGAAAACTAGCACATTTACTTACTTCATGAATTTGACAATGTTCAAATGATTTGGATGCGATAGTCATAAGTGGGGATAATTAATTGTTATCATCTATAGGAACTTTCAACTTTTAGACTCATTTTATGAGATGTTTTTCTTTTGTTGCATTTTAGTTTTTTTGTTTTGGTTTTTTTATTTTAATTTGTGTCTCACTCTCTCTGTTTTCCTTTTGTTTCCGTAGTGACCACACTGTGGGAATCTGGGCCATCAAGTCCGGAACCGATGTCAATGAAAACGGGGAGAGTTTGGAGTAAGTCAGGCAACCGGTTTGGGAACAAGTCTCGTGTTTGACAGCAAATTCAACAATAGACCTTTGTTGTGTTAACTTTCATGCCATGCTTGAATGATTTTCATATTGTGATGCTTTGAATTTGTGTCCCTGTGCACAGAAGTTGAAAAAATGTCATTCTTGAAAGCTTTGGCAAACCATTATAGTGCTTCATAGCAACAGTATCTCTGAAAATTGAATATGTATTGCCGGTATTAGTATTCCATGTCAGTGACTTAGAAAAAAACACAGAATTCATTTTGTGTCGCCTCATGTTGGACAACACTGTTGTGACTTGTTATTGAAACATGTTGAAAATAGAGGTTTATAAACAGAGTTGAAAACAGTCCTGTTCTTCTATTGTTACAGTTCAAGGTTGTGATGAATTTTGCTGCAGCTTTAAATGGTGCTGTTAGCTTTACAGTAGTGAGTTAACAGAAGTGTATTTCTAGGTACCAATGTGAACAGTAGAAAAAAACTCAGTGGTGCAAATGGGTGGAGCACCCAGTACATTTTGGTTTTAGTTGAAAATCTTGTATGGCATGATTTTATATATCCACATGTAGAAGTTGGAAGTCCTATACAAGAACAGATCGTGTATTAGAATCATATTTATAGTAACGGTTGAGTATTTAGTAGGAATGGAAGTCTTCCAGTAGGAGTCAATTGTCTTGTAGCTAGATACGTGAAAGAATTGTCTGCCAAAATGTATATTGTACTGAGGTCCTTTAAACACTTTTGAAGATCTAAATATTTGTATTGGCAAATTGATTCTTTTTTCTTTACTCACATTGTGATTGTAATTAATTTAACTAAACAAAATCAATTTGCTACTGGAAAATTGGAATCATGAACACAAGGTTTCCAAGTTTTTCATCAATGTAAAATGATTCAAATCAGTTTGTTTGTTTGTTTGTTTTTTTCTCCCCTCCCCCTCTGTTTCTGTACATGAGCTGTGCTTATGGATGCTACATTATGTCTTTAAATTGTATGAATTGTGTAGTTTGGTATGTATATATATGTTTTTCTGTTCATATTTAAATTTCCAATCTCACATGAAGCTTTTAATTTGTTGCAAAATGGTAACATTCCAACAAGTTCTTAGTCTACACTTGTAATGGAAAACCAGTCTTCTTGTTATAATAAAGCAGATATTTACCCTGCCACACGGGACTCCCCAGGGAGTGTGTTTTGTGTCATTATTAATATTTTTACATTTTTGTAATTCTATACTAATTTTGATACATCAAGAGGAAGCATTATTTGATAATTCATAATTTGTTGACATGAACAAATGGAAATTGATCTCACAATATAGATTTTACATCGTTCCAAATATTTTTTATATATGAGGCCATTGGATTAAATGAAAGTTTGATTTTTTTTTTCTCACATAATCATGTGATTTTCTCCACAAAATGGATATTTGTCGTTGATTTTAAATTTCCACTAATTGACACAGTCTGCAGTTCTTTTGGAATTATTATTGAAGTACATGTGTGAGTAGTTCATGTAAAAAAAAAATTTAAAAATACACATTTTCTTCTGTGAGGGGAAAATAGCAACTTCTGTCACATGTTTTTATCATATTTTCAGTCTCTCATTGTGAACATTATTTTTGTATAAAACATATTTGTTTAGGATACATGTAACAGATTCTAACAGATCTGAAACAATAACATACACTGGTATTGTGTCAGTTTCACACTTACAATATCTATTATCTTAATTCATTTCGCATTTATTTCCTAGTATTTTGTTTACTAGACCATTGCAAAAGAACAGGTATATTTTTTATTTAAAGATACAGCTTATAATTACCAGATATATGATACAGAAATTGGTTCAAGGTTGAAAGAAAAAATTGTTAAGTATTTCATTGCTGGGATATTTTTGAGTCCTACATAGGTTATGTTCATTGTCTCACTTTCAACAAATTGGTTCTGTCAGTGTATAAGGTAGACTGTCTCAGTTATTTTTGTTAGTACTTGTATGTTTGTTGTCAAGGAGTCCTACCCTCTTTTGTCTCTTGGAGGGATGGAGCTTTGAATCTTATTTCAGGGAATTGTTTCAAGATAATTTCGTACAGGCATACTTTGTTATTATTGAAGTCATTGTCATTTTGAAGCGTTTGCTTGCTAATAAGTAACATAACTGAATAAATATTTTATATTTTATAAATGTTGTTATTTATACACTTGTTTTTCAAATCTTTGTTGAAATTCTTGTCTCAAACATTTTGGATTATCTCCGTTTTAAAAGAAAATGTTTCAGCAAGTAAGACTGCAGTTCAGCTCTGACACAAAATGAATATCTGATTAAGCAAATACTAGCATTTTCACTTGCAAACAAAAAATATGTGGGCATACGACACCAGAGAAATCTGCTTAATGGGTGTGTGGGCATAGGACACCAGAGAAATCTGCTTAATGGGTGTGTGGGCATAGGACACCACAGAAATCTGCTTAATAGGTGTGTGGGCATACGACACCTGAGAAATCTGCTTATTGGGTGTGTGGGCATATAACACTGAGAAATCTGCTTATTGGGTGTGTAGGCATGACACCAGAGGAATCAGATTTATAGGCATGCGACACCAGAGGAATCAGATTTATGGATGTGTGGGCATATGACACCAGAGGAGTCAGATTTATGGATGTATGGGCATATGACACTAGAGGAATCAGATTTATGGATGTATGGGCATATGACACCAGAGGAATCGAATTTATGGATGTATGGGCATATGACAGAAGAGAATTCGGATTCATGGATGTGAATGCTAAATGTTTTCCACATGATGTTCCTCCATTTTTAGTTGATAAATGAGGTCTGTTTAAAAGCAGCTCAGATTCTTGGGTGTAGACTATAGTTTTTGATTTGTAAACTGCAAGTTTTGTTTAGGAAACCAATGTCACTTGCAATGCAAATCCAATTTAATATTCTGTGAATTCATGTTTTTGGATAAAGGAAAGAAAAGATGTTTCTCTGTGAAATTTTTGTTTGTATAAAAGGTGTGGGGGTGTCGATTTAACATGGGGAGGCAGACTGGATCAAGAAAAGTGGACTAAAGCCATTCAAAATTTCCATCAGCGTTTTCATACATGTAATGTTATTTCTGTCTATAACGGTTGTTAACCTGGTAGCATGATCTGAAGAAGAAAAAACAAAGTCATGTTTTTATTAACTTTTCATTTAGCAATAAATAATTATAGCAAAGTAGTGCAAATCACATCACATTGATAATATCTTTTATTTGTTAATACGTGCATAACTATTGTCCCGAATTTAAACATGGAAAACGCTAGTGATCAAGTATTGACTGTTCTGTAGTTAGCTGTTCAGAAAAAAGGACAGTATGGAATTGTCTTGATTCGTCTGTTGACAGCAATAAGGTTCAATGCATCTCCCTGAGAGTGTGCAGAAGCAGCGAGTGGTTTAGCCTGTCTTGGGGACATAGTCAAATGCAAGTAACTTTTCACTTGGCCCATTGTGGAGAAAGTCCACTCGGGTTTGGCTGACATCACTAAAATAAGTCTGAGGAGGTAACGATGGCATCACTAAAATACGTCTGAGGAGGTAACGATGGCATCACTAAAATAAGTCTGAGGAGGTAACGGTGGCATCACTAAAATACGTCTGAGGAGGTAACGGTGGCATCACTAAAATAAGTCTGAGGAGGTAACGGTGGCATCACTAAAATAAGTCTGAGGAGGTAATGATGGCATCACTAAAATAACTCTGATGAGGTGACGGTGGCATCACTAAAATAATTCGGAGGAAGTAACGGTGGCATCACTAAAATAAATCTGAGGAGGTAACGGTGGCATCACTAAAATAATTGTGAGGAGGTAACGGTGGCATCACTAAAATAAGCCTGAGGAGGTAACGATGGCATTAAAATACGTCAGAGGAGGTAACGATGGCATCACTAAAATGCGTCTGAGGAGGTAATGATAGTATCACTAAAAGAATTCTGAGAAAGTAGCGATGGCATCGCTAAAGTAATTATGAGGCGGTAACGATGACATCGCTATAATAATTCTGACGGGGTAGTGATGGCATTACTAAAATAATTCGGAGGGTAACGATGGCATCACTAAAATAATTCTGAGGAGACAACGGTGGCATCACTAAAATAATTCTGAGGAGGGTAATAATCTCGAGAACGTACAGGAGACATGTGGTACACTAACTTCACAGAAACTGGCTCTGTCGACCCATGGGCGTAGGAACCGGTACGGTTGGTACTGCTACGACCGTACCAATATTTTTGACAGGTACGGCATGCCGTACCAATAATTTTCATAAATATTTTTTTTTTCTAATGTTTTTGTTGGCTTTTATTGCATTTTTTGTCTTGTCATACATGGAAAATTATTCCCAGATGTTGTGTTACTGTACATAAACAAGTTCAGCAGGTGCATCAAATCTTGGTCATTTAAACGCAATTAAGCGTAAGTAGATATTGTTTTCAAGGGATTTTAGGATGCTGAATGGAATTTCCAAAATGCTAAATATAATCCATCAACAGCAGCATGGAGGAGTTTTGCAAGCTGAAATATGCAATTGACAACAACAACTATGAAGATGTTGTAAATCTAAATTTTTCTTATGATTTTTCTGTAAGATCAACATGTCAATCAAAATTGACAGTCGATGAGCTTTCGCAAGTCCTGATTCCAGATGATGTATCTGTTAATAATTTAACTGCAATAAAGACCACTGGGAACGGCAATTGTTTATATAATGCAATATCACTAGCAATTACAGGTAAAACATGAGTCAATTTATCTTGAATTTTATTACATTTATTACATAACATCTTTATTTATGCTGACCCCCTAAAATGATCGTCGAAGAGTTCTGATTACAATTTACTCCAATGATTACCAATAAAGAGGCCCCTGAAATGCAACGACATATAACAATATTATAATAAATAAGTCTGGAGCAATGCATTATAAACACTACAATAAACATCAAAGACATATCTAAGTGTGTCTCCCAGTGTAAAATCCAGAACTTCGAACAATTCATATAATTACTGTAAGTACAATTATTACGTATGAATTTATATAGCTCACCAGGGACAGTAAAATATTGTCCCTGAGCTCACTCAATACAGTTTTGTTGTCCCAAAACATGAGCCAAAACGCACACACACACAAAAAATAATAATAAAAGGGGGAGGGGGTTACCATAGAGCTCCGCTCCAGATAGGGTCCTGTCCACAAGTACCTGTGCCTGGTATCTACCATGTAGACGACTCAATTTTCTAGCCTGTGAGATGATACTCTCAGTTTGCTCAAAGTTTTTATTTCAATTAAATAGGTCTCAAAACCAAAATAGGGCTTATTACAATCAAGTCTGACTGAAATCAGCTCTCTCACTGCTCCCCTTTATTTGCTTTGTCGCGTGATTTTCGAGTTTCGTCGTACTTTCGATATAAGAGGAGCTCACTGCTAGGGACATAGCAGCGATTATCTCCCTATTTGCCTAACTTCAAACAGTTGTTGTAACAAAATAAAAGGACCTATAGATCAATAATTTTTTGGATGTGAACACTCGTGCTTGGAATATATTCATTGGAAATTAAAAAATATTCGTTTATAGGTGACGAATCTCTGGCAAACAAATTAAGATTTAAATGCGCCGTGGGAATGTATCTAAATGCATATAAATTTGCAAATCATGCAGTTTTTGGGAGTGAAGATGACTTTGGAATGGCATTGTCTGAAGAAGCTGAGGGGGTTCTTACACGAACAAAAGACAGGTATGTAACATCATATGTCATAATACTTCTGACAACGATTTTAGAATGCATTATGTAAATGTGTCACGTATTTGAAACGGTTTATTTTCTTGTCAATGTGTTTTTTACATTGGCCTCATATTAACGATTGAGTGACTTTGATGTTTTTAAAAACTTGGAACAACCATATTTTGTCTTCAGGCTCTTGATTAGTACATGTCAGTCAGTCATCTGTCGTCCGCTTGATCGACTTTGTTATTTTTTTTTCTAATTTAAATTTTGCAATCATATGATGTTTTAAGCAACTGTGAAACATTTAGATGATCTTTATGAAAATGACAGGGTGCTTAATGCATGAATTCTAATATTTTATATAAAGAAAATACATATGTATTAAACTACAGTCAATCTACTGGCAGGTGAGATATACTTTAGTGTCCATTTTTGCTTTAATTACATGGTAAATTAAAGTCCCTGTTTTAAATATATAGGTTGCAAGCGGTTCTTAAGGAAGCTAGCCGAACATGTGAGGTTTCACCTTCCCCAAAATGGAGCAATTTATTGCATATGGCAGTGCTGCCAGATGTTCTAAAGAGACCAGTGTACTCTGTATATCCCCAAAACGTGAGTCATTTATCCTTTAAATAATTCAACCGTTTTAAAATTGTATTGAATGAGAATGGGTCAAATTTGTGTAAAGATGGGGGTAAATGGTGCAAAATCCTGCATTCTAGGCATATCCTGTAACTATTTTCATGTCTTGAAAATAGATTTTTGGGATTTAAAAATCGTAAAACAATAAACAAAAATTTATTGAAATTTCATACCATAATTACTTATGGTATAAACCTCCATATGCAATGAACAAAAGAGGGATATGGGGTAAATATAAGTAAGATTTATGTCTTAAATAGAGCTAAGCGGCAACATAAATGTAACATTTATTATGATGACATGTAAGCTTTTAAAGTCACTTAAACTTTCCAAATATATTTTGTCTGTGCTCTGAAAAGTTAAAGTCATCGCATACATCAAGTTGTCGATGTGGTCTTGATGCACATGTAGGACCATCAAGCTATTCAGTCTTGTTTGTGTCATTGTAGAGCGAAGGTAGGTCTTTACTACTTATAATTCAGTTGGGCAGTACCAATATTTTTTTGCTTCCTACGCCTATGTGTCGATCTATCACTAGATTTGTTTCTCTTGTGTGCCTTGAAATTTCCATTTGTGTTGAAATTTAAGTCTTGTTTAATTAAGCCATCTTTGTAAAGGTCCAAGACGAAATCTAAGTCTTGTTTGAATGTCGTTTCACTACACACGGACGGGCGTCCTCTTGATGGCGGCAACACACGATAACTGTTTGCTCAGTTCACCATGAATTTCAATGCCTCATAATTCTGTTGTCTGTAAAGTTTGTTCGCTGGTGTTGCGAACTCTGGAGGGGCATCCCCAGTTTCAGATCGATTCAGCATCCTGTCGCGGTAATGTCCAGATCGTAAAATTGTTCTGGGGTGCATCCCAAAATGTGCTGAATATCACGACGCACCCAAAATGTGCTGAATGTCACGACGCACCCAAAATGTGCTGAATGTCACTACACATGTCAATGAGCGGTGACGATGAAAGTTCAGTAATGTGTTGACTCGCAGCAGCTGATAGCCTTCTTTTGCAGAGTTCGATTTAGATTGTCTTCGTGACGTAGAATTTTGTATCCCTGGGAAACACCGAAGAGAAAGTCGAAACTTTTACATCTGAATTTCACACCGATGATCCAAAAACGGGTTTTAGGATCCTTTGTAGATTTGTAGCAGGCCTCCCACAGCGACTGAAGAACGGAGTAATTTTCAAAGTGGCAGCTCTAACAGTTTTTCGGGTTGGGTATACACGAAATCCTGGTATATCCGGTGCCATCTGTTGAAGAATGCTGTCCTTCCAAGGCGAATACTTCACGAGTTTTGACATCCAAGGAATCACGCATCACCTTTTACGTTTTCGCAGTATATCCGACAGTCGGGTACATGTCCATAGCCTTTATGATAATGTTAGCAGCCACGCCCCTTTTTGCTCCGGACATTTTGTTGTCTCCATCATAGCACCGGTCACGGCACTCGAGGAAATGCTCATCCTTTCTAGTGTATCCAGAACTGTATTTGTCAGCAGCTTCGATGGAAGACATCATACAAAGACTAATAAACTTCTCATATTCATTGAAGTCACTGTTAACAAAAGGATAGTCTGTCGTCTCATCTACCATAATGGACAAATACCTGTCCTCCCTGATCTTAGAAGTGACGTCACGCAAGATCTTTAAGGTAGGTCACTAAAAAATCATGATTTTCATCAAAGATTGCGTATTTCACCACCTTTTGACGTATATACTTCTAATATATCATATCTTTGATAATCAAATCATTTCGTGCTGATTTGAGCAACTTTCAAGATGTAGCGAGCCTCCTTAAAGCCATTGTTAGTAGCATTTCATTCTGCATATATCTGCTGATGAGAATTTGTCAGATTTATTATCCAGCCACTACAGAATTGATGGGTAGGATTCATCAGGGAGTTCAGAGGCAGAAGAAAGTTGTTCTGTTCGTATCCACGGAATGGTAATTCTTGTCTGGCAAAACATCTGATGTTGCGTAGAATGGTTAAAAGCGGCTGCCTGTTGCTGTTGTCGGTGGCTGAGAGAATTTGACCAATGTTCTTGGTCTCGCGGAGGAAGGCTCAACTTCTATCCACGGCTTCTTTGCGACAGTCGGAGTCTCGGATCATAGTAGCCTTATTGGCCTTTTTTTCTAAACAGTCCTTTATGTTGCTGAATCCCGATGAAATAAAACTGGCGTCGATTTTGGCATTTGAAATCCTGCCCTCTTTTAGTACACCCATACACGGAAAGCAGAAGGCCAGATCTTTTGTCTGGAAAAAAGTTATTGGGCATAAAAATATTATATTAAGAATACTGCATTTATAGACTATTTACACGAAACTAATGCATTTTGAAATTCATTCGAAAGTAACGCAGAGATATAGTCAGTAGTTCCCTCCCGGCTTTGCTGAAGAGTATTATTAGTTTACCCTCGGTCCGTCTGTCTGTCCGTCCGTCTGTCTGTCCGTCCGTCTGTCTGTCCGTCCGTCTGTCTGTCATTCCGTATCAGATTTCTGGACTTTTCTTCGCATTGGATGAAGACATTTAACTTAAATTTTATGTACGACTTTGTCTTGAACAGTTACATATCAAATTTAAATTTGAGTTGCACTTGACCTACTTTTGATTGAATTATGTCCCTTGAAATAATGCGTGAGGTTTTCCGGACTTTTCTCCGCATTTGATGAAGATATTCAACTGAAATTATATATATGGCTTTGTCTTGGATAGTTACAGGTCAAGTTGGAGTTTCGTTACGCATGACCTCGTTTTGACAGAATTATGCCCCTTGATGAATTGCAAGTATCAGTTTTCCGGACTTTTCTGTGCATTTGATGTAGATATTCAAGTGAAATTTGATATGTGGCTTTGTCTTGGATAGTTACAGATCAAGTTTGAGTATCTTCATGCTTGGCTTACTTTTGACTGAATTATCCTACCGGCAGGGAATTTGTGTTGCCTGTAATACACGTAGAATGTTTGTTTATAATAGCTGTGATAGTTTGATAAAATCTCACGAAGAGTTTGAAGTTTTACATAGGAATATATTAAAAATTCTTTTAAGATCTTCTCTAGAACAATCAGGGTACAATGTATAAAATTGATATGCAAGAGTCCTTACCCCATAGACTCAAGGGCCACGGTAGAGTTCAAAGTTTTACATAGGAGTATCAAGGAAAAATCACCAACGTGGTAAAATATGTCAAATTAGATATGTAGCATTCTCATATAATTTAAATTCAGGTTTATACACACAGTGATCACCAGGGTCCAGACGTGGCTACAAGATAGCTTTTATTTACAAGATAGTAGAATTTAAACTTAGTACGTGTATTTTAAAATTTTGTCCAGAAGCAGATATACAAAAGTACATCTAATCGAAGCGATATGCAAGCATGTAGTGAAGATTCATGTTTCTGAGATACCATGAGCTCAGGGTTCAGGTTGGGGCAATGTAGGTATTCAAAAATTTGACATGGGAACATATGATTAGATACTTCTGGAATGTTCTCAAGATATGCAAAACTCTTTTTATGGTGTAGATTCAAGTTTCCTCACACCATGCTGTGGGGTTGGCAATTGCTCAGGTGAGTATTGAGGCTCACGGGCTTTTTATCCAAATTTGTTCATCATGTGTCTTCCATTTGTACACGTTTCACATACATTTTTCACTTTTAAAGAAACACTGGGCAAACTTCAACCAATCTTGCTATATGACATCATTGGGTAAATTTTGTTCAAAGGAAGGGTCAAATTCTCTTCCAAAAATAAGTAAGAATGGGATGATACGTTGTATATAACGAGCATACAGGTTTGCAAAGAGTCCCGGGGACGTGGTGTGGCCCCCATAGTGGCAGCTCAATTTTTTACTGTAGAATTTGTATTGGGGAATTTGAAATATCTTCTCGAATACCACAAGGTGCAACACCGTATAACCGGTGGTTGGTGGGTATATAATTTTTGCGACTTTTAAAGATTCACCAATATAAAAATCACTAAATTTATGTGCATTAGTATACATATACATTGTAGAAATAGATAAAAATGAGTTCATCGAAGTTTTATCCACCGAAATCAATGGTTTACTTTGTAGACCCAAATTCGCCAAATTTGTTTCCCGCTATAAAAAAAAGGGGGGGGGGGGTATACGGTATTGTGCAAGCATCCTTAAGTTGTGTAGATTCGTGTTTGTTTACACCATGTCCCATGGGGTCTGAGTGGGGCCACATAGGGGGGTATAAAATTTTACATAAGAATATGTAGGGTTTTCCTTTAAAAATATTCTGATGAAGAACTATAATGATGTAATTATCATGGAAGTATCTTCATGTAATATAGACGAAAATCAATCCATACTATCGCCCCGGGGATCAGAATAGTGGTTTCAATTTTTATATAAGAAAATATTGTAATATTCTTTAAAAATCATTTCCCCCAGAACTACAGGGTTATAACATCTCAAAGTGATATGCAAGCATCCCTTTGTAGTGTATACAATTTTTTTCACATCATCCATGGTGCCAGGGCGTAGGCACAATATATAGTGAATTTCTTATAAGACTATCTCCTTAAAAACCACAAGGGTAACATTTGTCAAATTAAGATTCAGGTTTGTTCACACCTGGGATCTTGGAAGGAACAGAAGGCGGTATGAAGTTTCACTAAGGAATATACTTGTTGGAAATTTCTTTAAAATAATTTTCTCAAGATTGAATCAGGAGAACATGATGTGTCAAAAATCGATGTGTATTGATGTAATATTTACATTTCCGATGTTTTTGCCCTTGATATTTCTACAAATAGTAATGATAGCCATTTTCTCATGAATGCGTTGCTGTTGTGAACAATGTGCACATGACTCGTGATAAATATAGTACGTCGATTTTTCCCACAGAAATGAAAGTAGAATGTGAATATAAGAAATAAACTTCATTTTTGAAATACATGAGGATATGAACTGCAACGCTTCACGCTGGTGTAAAAAAAGAATATTGACCCGGGTTTAAAATTGACCCGTGGGTCATTTTTCAACATTGAATATTGAATCAGGGATGCTTTTTCTCCGTTGAAAATTGAGACCAAAAGTCGTGAAATTTATACCTGAACTCATTTTTCAACAGCTTGGTAATTTTTTCTTCTTCTAATCTCTGATGCCCTCGACATGTTGAAAATTAACCCTGTTGAATACTGACTCCAACTACAGAATTTTGAACTTTTTTTAACTGGAAGTTGTTCTACACGATTTGTTTATTTCATTTTCGAAATTTTCATTTTTCAGAATGATAAAAATTGGTGTGAGATCATTCCCTTGTTCATCAGTACACGATTATCTTATTTTCATGTTTGAGGCCACGGTTGTCTATGACGATCTTACTTATGATGTCACTTTTTTGATACCCCTCCCCCAAGACAAAAAAATCAACTCTAACAAAAAACAAAAATGAACAAATCAAAACAAAACATGTAACCGATCTTGAGAGTAATAATAATCCACAAGATGGTTCAGGTCGTAGATTTGTTTTATTGGTGGGAAACAATGAACAACCCTAAAACAACAATAAAACCACAAAGACAAAAACTAATACATAGACATCGAACATATGCCACATATAATATTGGTCATCGTTATGTCTCCAAAGGAAATAATTCATTGAACCAAAAATTACATGTACGTAATTTATATTATGAAAAATAAATATAACTGTAGTTAATTACTTTGGTACATACCAGTTTATGGAACTGGGCTACAGCTTCCCAAAATAAAGGTGAAATTGCCTGATAACTCCCTTATGATGACCTATTTAAGTAATTTACTGAAATACTAAATTCTGTACATTTATATCACTCTGAGCATTAAACGAAATGATAGAACAAGTATAACCCCTAAGAGTATGCTTGAACTAATCCAAGTTATGTTTTAACTGGACCTATACGGATTAAACCATTATATTTAAAAGGGGGTGTTTAGGTTTCTTTAACGTACAACACAAAGTTAGTAGGTAGTGCAGCGCAGTATGTATTGCAGTAAATGAATGTGAAGGACAATCTAAAATATATCAAACTAAACAAGTACAACTACCACAAACACACGAAACAAGTCAACAAAAAAGAAATAAAAACAAAACAGACACTTTTGGGGGGTTAGGGGGTTATTGAACAATTCTGAATCACCAACCAATTTCCTGCATAATCATAAAAACTTACAAGGGATCCGCGTTACTTTGGAGAGTATTAAATCAATTACTATAGATCTTGTTTTGGTTTGAACATATTTTATTGATATAATCAATAGGATTGGGAACAAGTTCTTACAACTTACTAGTCCCTCTCCTAAAATTTATAACAATATGCCATGCAAAATATCGAACAATTTCTTACAAACATTAATCATGAAATTTCAATGTGTTAAATAGCAGATACATGTACAGTAATTAATTGTTAAATCTACAAGTTGCATCAATGAATTTATGAACAGCTATAAAAATATTTATGTTCGTTTGTACAGGTAAAGCAATATTACTATAGATCTTAAACTCTGAGAATCCCAAAAGGGAGGATCCGCCACCCCACCCCCGGATTATCCCCCACTTAACAAATAAGCAAGTGTCACGGAGTTCGTCGATAGACTGTTTGGTGAACTAGGCAGTGAAAGTCCTAGAGAGATCACTTTCAGCTGTTATAAAAAAAAAACAACAAAAAAAAACACCCCGGTTTTCAAGATTGATATAGTTACTAACAACAACAATGATAATGGCCCTTATATATACATGATTGCACAATTAGTTATACAATTATTAATTATTCAATTGTTACATTGTGGTCCTGTCTTTAACTTACGTAGCACTGTACATGACCGAGTATGCATGAAAATGTACATGCATCGTGCCTCTAACCTCTAACATTTCCCAAATATTAAAATTACCAATTTTAGGAGGGGGGGGGGGGGACCGGAGTGCTGTTAGCCTATAGCAAATATAAATAAACGCATTTCTGAACTAAATAGTATATGTGTAACCATGTAAATTAATATTCTAATTTAGACATATTTTTTAAAATATAAATATCAAACAAAACAATGTGATTACAAGCGAAAATATATATTAATATATATAAAGAATAAGTATTAATAAACTGTAAATATTTGATTGAATAAATCATAGTTGTAAATATTAATTCGTTAATATGTGTTTTTATGTTGTTGAATTAGAGAACAGGTTTAATGATCAAAATGGCACGACGTGGCTCAATTTTCAACGGACTAGGGTCTGAATTCAACGCCTTTGGTCTCAATATTCAACGTTGAAAAAATTAATGCCAGGTCAATTTTCAGCCTGGGTCAAAATTCGTCGTTACACCGTCGTCGACCCCTTGTGTGTTTTCAAAAATAAAGTTTATTTTTTATATGTAGATACAAGATACAGTTTGTAGTCTGACACCTCATTCTCAACCATATTTAATGAGGAGTGAAAAAATTGTAAATGTTCAGGTGAACGATATGGCCCTGGGACCTTTTGTCAACGTAAACTAGTTACGGCACACTGTGAAACTGAAAGATTCGTCTGTTTTATATTTTAAGATATGCTCCACTGCACTTATGATTTAAGAAAAAATCTCTCTCTCTCTCTCTCTCTCTCTCTCTCTCTCTCTCTCTCTCTCTCTCTCTCTCTCTCTCTCCACTAATTAATGACATCATAGCTAGCTAGTACTTTTAAAACTTTAATTTCTCAATACGATTTGGGCGCTTTAAATAATGAGTCCTGTCTCATCCTTATCCTGAGAGGATTAAATAACCTGCGTTTAAATGGTTTTGTTAATCGTGATATTCGTTGCTGGAAATGTTTTTACATTTTTATCGCAATAGAAACAAAAATATGCGAGTAAGAACACTTGTAAAATAATATTCACTTATATATATAGAATATTTTTGAAATATTTCTTTAAGCAAAAATAAAACTAGATTGCTACTTGTATATATTTCGGTTTCGTGCCACGGGTATGATAAGGGGGTTTGTTTACATTTGCTATGGCGATCAATGAGTTTTAAATCTATCGTACGAAATAAAATATGGCGTCTTCAAAACACACTTTATGACGGAGATACTTTATCAAAATCAAAAGCTGATACACAGACTGCACGAATCAGTTAGAGGAGTAATTAATTAAACTAGGTAAGTCATTACTGTTAATTAGTGCAACTGTCTACTGTTAAAAAAAAGTCTTATGCGACAATTTAAAAGAAATTTAAAAGAAATTCAGTAAAGGATGTGCAACGTCATGATTTTGTGGGATAAAATGTCCAGATTTTTCTGATTGCTTTTTTTATGCATGTTCAAATCGCTGAACTTGATTTATTCTTCTCACCTTCCCCAGGGGATAACGCTGTTGCTCTCTAACAAAGATTGGTGGATCTGTGAATTAATTGGTCAACTTTAATCACAATTCACATCTCCGTCGATCATGCAGATATGTGCTATTATTGAATGAAAAATGGAATAAGGAAGGGGGCCCCCGATTTGTATACAAATGGTATACAATTTAATCACAGGGGTGTGTAAACGCATTAGATCTGCCAAAATCTTGTCAGGGTAGATCCGAAATACGGAATTAGACATGTTTATAGTTAAAGAGTTTAAATACGTAATCCGTAAGCACGAGTGCCTTGCGATCTCGGGGTTTCCCTGTGCATATGTGTGTATCAGTTAATTTCTTCTTGCAGAAAACGGAGCAGTTGCCATGAAATGGATCTAGAAAACATCACAAACAAGGTATTTATTTAATTTGAGGTTGTCTCTATTGCTAACAGTTTTACTGACAATCTTCGCCATTTTTTGATATATGTGAAGCATACTTGCTTAAATGTATATTTGCATTCAGAAACCGGTCGCGGTAGATCAGTGGTCAGACCGTTCGTTTTCGTAACATTCCTTCGCTGAACGCACGGCATTACGAGTCTTATAAACGGAGGTCCCGTGTCGCGACAGGCGTTGGCACGTTATAGACACATCACTGTTACGGTCCTGAGCGCTAAGCATAGATCTAAATTTGTGGTACTTCACCTACAGCTGGTGACATCTAAATACGAGTGAAAAATTCTCGATGGGACGTAAAACAAACAATCAATCAATCATTACATTCAGAAATGTTTTGTATGCAATTAACTTTGTTTCAGTGTTGTCCTAAGAAGGCACCGTGTCACACATATACGGACACAAGTTTTTAATTACTAGTACATTGCCACAATAAATATAAAAAAATAAAGTTGTTTAGAACCAAGTTATGAAAACAATGTAATTCTTTAAATGTGACATCATTGGCGAAGGAAACAAATTTCCGAGTATGTATGTCCAATGAACAAAAGTTAGAAATCCCTGACTAACTAAAGGTGAAAATTCGTTTCAAACACGAGTTATTCTTAATTTATTGTGAAATCCGCTATTTCTGTCCTATACTTACTATCAGACCTAAATTTTAAAACTTTATCGCTTTTCAAAGGTATCTGTATACAGAAGAAGAAAACGAGATCGATGTTTTTTTTATACTCCGGATAAATGGAACGTTTCGCATATTAGATTAAATTGATTTCACGCTTTCAAATGTTTGCAGAACCTGCTCTTCATTCGAATACCTAATAATTTAATTTTCTATTAACCGGCACCTGTTATGTATATTTGCCTTTGTTGGGGTTTATTGTGACTGTACAAATAACCCAACATGGCTTTCAGTCACAATGAATCACTAAATTTCATACAATAAGTGTACAACCGATTGTGCTTAGAATTTAATCTGTCGATAATCTCACTAAAGTTAACAACTAACATAAAGGGTGGGGGAAGTGGAAACAAACTCGGAAGGACAATGTCTGAACTCGGATAAGGTGGGTTCAAAATTTGATAAACGACAATGCTGACCATGAAGCGTTAATTTCTTCTCCTTGGAATTAGCTCCATATATAATGTACAATACAGTACATTTATAATGCTGTAAATTTGTATGTTAATCCTCGTGCAGAAAGGGTATATATAACGGTAGTTGATTGACTGTTTTATCATTCAATATAGCCTCAGGACATATTCAGACCGCACGTCATGCTAGGTAAAATTTCTTCCTAATAGTTATAAATGGGATTTGTTAAGATATCAATAATCTCCCATATCTGCAGGTCATTTCATTTATTTTGACAAAGTTCTTTATGTATCACAGGGGATCAAAAATGCATTCTTCAAACACGGCTATCAAACTTCCCAGCAACGTACCTTAAATATAGATAACTCCATGCCGTTAGCGCTTTCACCTGAAGTAGAATCGAACTCATTTAAAAGTTATAGATTGAAACTACTGGGTTTACTCTTTGTTACTGCTTAAAGGTAAAAAAAAAAAAAAAAAAAAAAAAAAAAATCATTTACTTCTAGTACTATGTAACCTGTCTTTTAAAAATTAGTATTTATGTAACCTGTCTTATGATTTATGATGTACAGCGCTTTAGAGCGATTATTTTGATCGAATAGGGCGCTATATAAAATGATTATTATTATTATTATTATTATTATAAATAAACTGTTGTAGCTTCGTTACCACATTGAAGAGGGAGAATTAAGAGATCTACAACTTCTGCTGGATCCCATAGTAGAAAAGGATGTCATTCAGCGGATAGAAGAGAAGGTAAGTGTCGCTGCTTGTATTAACCAAGGCTGCACGTGAATTTTGATTGATTGATTTTTTTTAACTCATATTGCTGGGTTTTAAAATGATCTGAGTCACGAAGAAAGGATTATAAACATTAAATGTTGTAAAGTTTTAATGTGATCAATACTTTCATTATCCTCAATATCAGAAGTAAGTGGTGCAACTGATTTCTAAAACATCCTTTTAACTAAATTGGAAGGAAAGTTTTATCATTTTAAGTAGTCTTATTCCGTTCAGTATTAGTTTCAACGGACAAAAACTGCTACCTCCTCGCGAAAATAAAATAAATTAATGATTGAAAAGCAAAACAAAACAAAAAAGCAAAACATCCCCCCCCCCCCTCCCCCCCCCCTCAAACCAATAAAAACCAACGTACTTTCCAAAACCAAAACAAACTCAAACCAAGTGCTCGCTTTCAAATATGAAATGAATCTTCATGAATTTTAGCATCACCTTACTAAAATCAAACATTCATATTTTGTTGTGTTTTATAATTATGAATTCCCCGTGTGCTTTAAAAATCGATCAGAAAACAAAGTGTATTTGTATCTGAAATGTCACAGAATAATTCAAAAGTTAATGTATTCAATATTGACTCGTGGATGAAATTTCCCTAACTCAACATAATAGTATACATTGATCTTCTATGACATCATTAACGGAAAAAGATAACACAGAACAATTAAATGTGGGCACCATTGTAGTTTCATCTCGTTTTCAGTTTTTGCAACGGTATCCTGCAACAGACCCAGTCAACCTGGCAATATCGCACAAACACGAACAGATCGCGATCTACTTAGTGGAGAAGGAATTCTCAATAGACAGAATATTTCACGTGAGTATATTTACACCATACATGTACATATGATTAATTCATATCGTTTTCCGTGAGGTTCTCGTGTTCTTTTAAATTTATTACACATAATTGTAAGTAAACGCAAAAGAATTTTTTAGATACAAAATTATAAATTTCAGCTTCCAGGATGTATTGTTGTGGGTATAGGATAAAATTTTGATAGTTGTACGAATGCTGTGAGAATAATAAGATTTGTATCACAAGGAAGATGACAGATTGCTAGATCTATATCAAAAAGTGTTGCAAAAAATCAAATTTGTCTGCTTCGAAATTGTTAAAAAAAAAAACAACCAACAAACAAAAAAAAAAAACAACCAATATCTACATCGAAGAGAAATGATTACATTTAAAGCTTCCAGGTCATGATTTTTACCGGAGTTTTCATCATCGCTAAAAGTGTAAATTGTAAACAAAATCAGTCGAGATTTGTAAAACGAGGGAAAATATTCGCCCAGTATGAAAGGCAACAGGACGACTTCCAGCCAGTCTAGTCTTACCCAATCTTCATGTATTATTTAAAACAAGGAGACAAGATTGATAGCCGCATGCAATGCTTGGTACAGTATTGATTGTGTTATCCGAGGCATCCGACTATACAGCTTGGTTAATTGTGAGTTTTACAGAAAATAGGTGTTTTCTCCCAGTAAATTCATCAAGAAGAGCACCTCAAAGTTAGGGAAATCTCTCCACCAGAACTACATCGCCATAATGGCTGACTTTCTTTTAAAACATACAACATGAAAATATAAACATCAGCAATACTGTATATTCCTTTTAAATTTAATTACCTAGCTGGGTAAGTAATGCCTTATTAAGCTGGGTAGCTCAGTCGTTTAACGTGTCGACTGCTGATCTGTGGGTTCAAGTTCAGCCGGGGTTTTATTTTTTTCCAATAAATTTGAAAGTTTTCAATTTCAAAATGTTATTGTTCATATCTTCTACTTTCCATAACCCTGTGGGGATCCGGGTTGTTAGAATAGATCTTCAGCACCCCTTGCTTGTCGTAAGAGGCGACTAAATGGGGCGGTCCTTCGGATGAGACCGTAAAAACCGAGGTCCCGTGTCACAGCAGGTGTGGCACGTAAAAGATCCCTCCCTGCTCAAAGGCCATAAGCGCCGAGCGTAGGCCTAAATTTGCAGCCCTTCACCGGCAATGGTGACGTCTCTTTGTTTTGTTTGTTTGTTTGTTTATAGCCGCCTGAACAATTTTTCAGCTATCCGGCGGCTGTCACCATTACCGGTGACAGGGCTGCAAATTTAGGCCTATGCTCGGCACTCAGGGCCTTTGAGCAGGGAGGGATCTTTATCGTGCCACACCTACTGCGACACGGGACCTCGGTTTATACGGTCTCATCCGAAAGACCGGCACCCACGTCCCACAGTGGGATTCGAACCCCCGACTCAAGGATCATCAGATCTTTGAGCCCGACGCTCTAACCACTGCGCCACGCGGGCGGCTGGTGACGTCTCCATATGAGTGAAAGATTCTTGAGCGGGACGTTAAACAATATCTAATCAATCAATCAATCTACTTTTCATCCATATCAGATTTCTTTGGTGTGTTATTCTTTCTTAAACGATTATATTGCGTTTACAGTGGGATAACCAGAACTGTGATCAGTGGTGCTATTACGATCACGGGATTGACATTTGTGCCTCGGAGTACACAGCGGCGGATCATGCTGAAAAACAGAACCTGTACAAACTAAATCAGCTCATCAATGAGATCCGCCAAGGAAAGAGAAAACCGGGGCAAAGTCTGACAGTGCTCAATATACCGAACTATGTGACCAAGTCCGCGGGCAAATCTCACGAGGCTAAGTCAGAAAAGGTACAAAATGGTACAGATTCTTGTTTCTGAAGATTGTAGGTTCTCTAATGGCTGTAATTAATATGATTTTTAACAAGTATATATATAAGATAAAATTTTCAGATGCAAACTCAAATTTTAAATTGATACCTGTAATATTTGGAACGCTTTCGATATTTTTCAGCATTTATTAAATATGGAAGCACCCAGGAAAAAGGAAGTTGAAGATGCTCATGAAATACTCGAAAAATACGGGAAACATTTCACTACCAGGGTAAAGTTTTGTTGATTTGAAATTCGTCTCTACAACTGGAGATAACTTCAGTAGAAAACGTTGTCATGGAATGTTTTTATTTTGATTCCCCAGGAAGGAAACACCCTCCTTCATGTGTATCTGGAAAAACCCAGAGTGTATATCTATATTTTCGCTAGTGCTGGTGTCCCAGTGAACATACAAAACACAGTGAGTAACGACGTCCAAAATTACTGTTAGTAAAACCATTTTACTCTTCCATTTGAGTGTAAATATATTTACATTCATCTTCAGTTCTGCTTTAAAAAAAAAAAAGGTAAAGGGGGGGGGGGTAAGATAACGAATGTCTATTTCACTTACAATTGTTTTGAAACTTTTAAATCATGTTTTATTTTCACTTCTCAATACTCAATAGGACGGTGATACAGCCCTTCACATTGCTGTCCGTCACGGACTTTTGGAATCTGCAGAGGCTTTACTACAATGCTGTGCAGACCTGAACATCAGAAATAAAGTAATGTTAACAGCTGAGTTGTATACTATTTCAGTGTACTGGATTAACAACCGATTATTGTACAGTTGGAATTTTTCGCGAATCTTTATTTTCGCTAAATGTTGAGAGAGAGAGAGAGAGAGAGAGAGAGAGAGAGAGAGAGAGAGATCTTATAAGGACAAATGAAACAAAAATGGAGAAAAATGTTTGTGAGTCTGAATTCTTGCTATGTTAGTATACCTCGTGAATAAGTCTGACCTATACATTGTTATGTACGTCTTATGTATACCGGATTAATATCAACCACGTATATAAGTTGGTCTGTTTGTTTTATTGTTCAGAAATACAGGACAGAAAAAAAAATTACTGCTCAAATTTGGCCTCCATTTTAATTGACAGATGGGGATGACGGCAGTGGACGAGGTTGATCCCAAACAAGAGGCCATGGCAGCCATGTTAAACACGTTCAAGGTACGTCATGATGATGAAAGACTTAATCACAATTAGGGGTCTATGAATTGTGATATAATGGAAAGAGAAAACAGTGCTGTCTAATTCTTAAAATCAAATATCATTATCCTTCAGAATAAAGTAACATTTGAACAGTTTCTTGATAGTGATGAACACGAAAGAGGTATATACAATCACAGGCACGTGTTCTATATATACTAGACAAAGTAGTAGACGTTGGTTGCATGGATTAGTTGTTACATGATATATATATACAGATATCTAATCAGATTTCTTTTAATCATACAGGTCTTGATCTGCTTTGAATTTGCTTATGCAATACAATTCACAACTTGACCTTCTATACAATTTAGTAGATAAATTCTGTTATCAATAAATTTTGTAGCCTAAATCGATTCCATTGATAATCAAGAATTACAGATGTTCTAAAGTAATGTGATATTGTTTAAATTTCACCAGCCCGGCATAGTGTCTGCCATTTGCAAAGGCAATATTAGGAGCGTAGAGATATACAAGCGCTTTTGGGGTAGCACAGAAGCGGTGGCCAACAAGGTACAAAGGGAACCAGATTGCTGAAAACAGCCAAGACTCGATGTCAGCGCCATCTAGAGGACATATTTTCATACAAAATATAAAGGAATCCTAAGACAAACTTGAAAGTGACATTGATGTTTATGCAAGCAGAAATAAAATGTCGAAACATGCGTCCATTTACAATTAATTGTTGTTTGATATAAAATTACGTATGGAATTTTTAAAAATCTAATTAATGAGTCCGAGTCTGAGCATGGATAGACATTTTGTTTCCCGTTAAGAAATATGTCCTCGCTCTTTCGATATAGGGGGCGCTGACAAAGAGTTGGGTTGCTGCACCACTAATCTGGAACAACTTTGCTATGCCCTCACTCTGTAGCATGATTGTGTAGTTGTTTTGTCTTCACCGTCGTCCCCTGTTTGAATGGCGGGAAATGCTTTCCACGTCGGTGGAGGACGGTGGTGCATGTCTGAAGAAAGTTTTTATGTTGTTTTCTGTGTCTAATTTTGTAGAAGTGAAGTTTGAATTCCGCAAGCACAATGCTTTACACACAAAAAACTTACAACAAAAATTTTGTTGTTTTAGAAATTGTAATGGGTAGCATACATTGTCATTGCCGATGTTGTGTTCTGGAATGTTGTTCATGATATAAAATAGGAAAATGTAACATCTGCTGTTTTAGTCGCCTTTGCATGTAATCCTAAACGTGGGCAATACAATGCAACCATTGTTAATTTAACTAGCAAGGTTCGAGAAAGAAAATGATCAGTAGGTCACCAAAAATATAAATAAATAAATTTATAGCCATTTGTCACCGGAAAGCATTGTGGGTGTGTCGTTTGAATGTGTAACTTTTCTAACCATAGCAACGAAGTGAACGCCACTGTTGGCGGGAGTCTGCGTTTGTGCATTTTAGATTTGTCTGTCAGTGTGTGTTTTATATACATTCTAGCCCGGGATAGTGGATGCTGTATGTTCAGGAAAGAACCAAATATTAGATCGATTACTGAAACGATCTTGGTGCAGTTTGTGCAGCATTGTCAAGGTAACTGCAGAACCTTTGACCTTTGACTTTCGACCCGGTTGTAATTTAGATTTACCAGTAAGCTACATAGCTGTGTTTGTTAAATAATTAAAAAAAAAATAGATTACATGTCATTCATTTTGGATAGTTGTAGATTTATCAGTAGACTAGATGTAATGGTTATAGGTAGGCTAAACCAGTTCATGCTAGGTGGGCGTCGTGGTAGAAATAATATTGATTTGATGTTAAAACATAACTTTCCCTTCATCCTGCAGTATCATTATTTGGTAAAAGCAGGCGATTGAATAAAATTTTATCTAAACTTTATTTATTGAATTAATATTCAGCAGTAATATTCTGAAGCATGTGTTCAAAATCTGTTTTTGGAATTAACATCTAACAAATGTGTAATGACATAATTTATTGAAGTGAAACGTAAATAACGGGTATATGTCGCATGGATTGGGTAACTAAGCTAACAAATGAGAATCAGCTGATTATAGATTTCATTCAGTTCCACGTCAAAGAAATTCATTATGAAAAGTCTGTTTTAAAAATGATATACATCTGTAAAACCTTTATTGTTTGAATATCGTTATCATGGTTATCTTTGGTATACGTTAATAATACTGCATATGCTTTAGATCACTTTTATTTCACGAGATCTTATTTTTGCGTGGCTGCAATGATGTATTTATTCACGAGACATAACTTTCGCGAATCATTTATTGCTTTAGTCTTCTACATGTCAGAGTTTATTCGCGAGAACTAAATTTTTGCGATTGGCAAGTCTAGTGAAATTATGTGTGAAGAATATTCTCGCTAATAAAATGTGATTTACAGTATGTATATATAATCAATACTTCGTACTTCATAAGGTGTTTTCTTAATTTGTATATCAGGAGGGCAGAACTCTCCTAGAACTGGCAGAAGCAAAGGCCATGGCGGTAAAAGGTGCAGTCGCCAGCTGCTTCCGAATTCTGCAGGAATACAGAAAAACGAGTGTTAGTATATTATATAGTGCCTGTAACCCCACCCCCTCTCAACCCCACCCCCATCACCCCCACCAAACAAAAAATACCATTGTAAAATTGTTACAAAGGACGGATTCTTCAATTTTGCGGTTTTAATTCATTTATGGATTTTTACAGGAGCTTACTCACGCTGTTTTGTGTGAAGATGTAGACACGGTGAGAAGCATCATTCAGACAGAAAGAGGCTGGGCCGTCAACTTCAGGTTTAAGGTAGATCCTTCAAATCGCAAAAATTATATAGTTAAAGCCTAAAACGGAATATTATGCAATTTCGTTCTCTTCATAATGCTTGTTGAATACCAATTTTCGTTGTTTCGGGGGATTGTTCCAGATCATGACGTTGTTCTGAAACAAAGAACAAACGTAGTTTTCCACGAAATAAAGTACCAACAAAACAGTACTTTTTAACAGATTGACGAAACGTTAGTTATTTTTAGCTTTTTTGTTATACAACTCACTTTTCAGGTCGCCAGTAAAATCTAATATGTGTCAGTATGTTTCAGCTTAAGGTGTCTACATGTCCGATTAGCCAGCTTGTTCGGGGGACAGAAACTATCTAAGATTCTGTCAATTTTTGGTATTCGTTGTTTATTCAGTATATTGTTGATTCACAGGATCGGATTGGGAAGACATTGTTATCACAAGCCATCGAGGCTAACAACCTGGAACTGGTCACTCTTCTGGTGGACGCCCGGGCCAAAATAAAGGAGATTAGGGTCAGGGAACATGAAGGGGTAAGTTGATATTGAAGTTCTTTCAGTCCTGGTCAGTGTGTTGATAAAATGAACATGTTGTGGTAGTCATTTGTCGGTTATATTTACGTGAATCACTGTAACTGACTTGGGTAACCTCATAATTTCGTAATTTTCCAGACAGATGTAACGGTGCCATTATTCCATAAGGCTCTTCATCCAGACATCAACATCGACATAGCTAAATATCTCCACTCCGTCATGAAGGACCCATCCGAACACTCCGAAAAAGACAAGGTCGGTGTGGTACTGACAGTCTGTCTCTTCCTCAGTGAATCAGTGAATGCAATGTGTTTAGTCAACACTAAAGTTATATGTTATACCGTGTAACGGGTATTTTCTGCGGTCATCCATTTTTTGTGGATAGGAAAAATTACGATCGCAAAAAAATATGATTGATTGATTATATGTTGTTTAACGACCCGCTTGAGAATCTGTCACTCATATGGAGACGTCACCATTGCCGGTGAAGGGCTGCAAAATTTAGGCCTATGCTCGGCGCTTATGGCCTTTGAGCAGGGAGGGATCTTTAATGTGCCACACCTGCTGTGACACGGGACCTCGATTTTTGCGGTCTCATCCGAAGGACCGCCCCATTTAGTCGTCTCTTACGACAAGCAAGGGGTAATGAAGATCTATTCTGACAACTCGGATCCCCAAGGGGCTATGTACATGCATATAGGTACATATAGGTATGATGAAACCGCAGAAATTGGAAATACAGAATATAATTTGCTACCATTTAAGGATCAAATCGCAAAAATTTCCAGCTGCAGAAAATACCCGTTATACGGTAAGCAAAGGACCGCGAACGATAGTACTGTACCGCCGCTTACCTTTCTGATAAATTTGTTAAAGTTGTCATTTTTGAATGATTTTTTTTTTATGGCAATATAGATATATATATATATGAATTTTCATAAAAGTTGATTTAATAGACAAAACAAGGAGAGATAACTAGGGTAAAATTACGTATATCACGATAACAATCAACGGAAAATGGGAAAAATGAATTCCTTTATACATGTATTAAAAATTGTCATTTAGCAAATTTATACCAAATATTTCGTTGTTTCACGGGGAGAGGGATATATTTGCGACATAATATAGCGAAAATATTCATATGTATTCTGTATAATTTTGATTTGCATTTTAGTATAATGTAAAGCGCTTTAGAGTATATTTAGATAAGGATATATAAGTGCATTATTATTATTATTATTATTTAGAACGGCAACACGGCAGTGTTACGAGCGATCGAGAATGGCTGCTCTGTCAAGTTTGTCCAGTGGTTGATTCAGTGTACAAAAGGTTTCTGTCTGATGGACAGGAACAAGGTAAGCTCTCAGTCTGTGGAAACAAGGTAAGCTCTCAGTCTGTAGGAACAGGACAAGCTCTTAATCTGTGGGAACAAGACAAGCTCTCAGTCTGTAGGAACAAGGTAAACTCTCAGTCTGTAGGAACAAGACAAGCTCTCAATCTGTGGGAACAAGACAAGCTCTCAATGTGTAGGAACAAGAAAGCTCTTAGTCTGTGGGAACAAGACAAGCTCTCAGTCTGTAGGAACAAGGCAAGCTCTTAGTCTGTAGGAACAAGACAAGCTCTCAATCTGTAGGAACAAGGCAAGCTCTTAGTCTGTAGGAACAAGACAAGCTCTCAGTCTGTAGGAACAAAACAAGCTCTCAATGTGTAGGAACAAGACAAGCTCTCAGTCTGTAGGAACAAGGTAAACTCTCAGTCTGTAGGAACAAGACAAACTCCCCAGTCTGTAGGAACAAGACAAGCTCTCAGTCTGTGGGAACAAGACAAGCTCTCAGTCTGTAGGAACAAGACAAGCTCTCAGTCTGTAGGAACAAGACAAGCTCTCAGTCTGTGGGAACAAGACAAGCTCTCAGTTTGTAGGAACAAGACAAGCTCTCAATCTGTAGGAACAAGGTAAACTCTCAGTCTGTAGGAACAAGACAAGCTCTCAGTCTGTAGGAACAAGACAAGCTCTCAGTTTGTAGGAACAAGACAAGCTCTCAGTCTGTAGGAACAAGACAAGCTCTCAGTCTGTAGGAACAAGACAAGCTCTCAGTCTGTAGGAACAAGACAAGCTCTCAGTCTGTGGGAACAAGCTAAGCTCTCAATGTGTAGGAACAAGACAAGCTCTCAGTCTGTAGGAACAAGACAAGCTCTCAGTCTGTGGGAACAAGCTAAGTTCTCAGTCTGTAGGAACAAGACAAGCTCTCAGTCTGTAGGAACAAGACAAGCTCTCAGTCTGTGGGAACAAGCTAAGCTCTCAGTCTGTAGGAACAAGACAAGCTCTCAGTCTGTAGGAACAAGGTAAAATCTCAGTCCGTTGACGGGGATGTCCTCGAGTTTACCACTTGAGGACTACGGTACATGACATATTCAGCTTCACTTTAAAAAGTCATAGCGTACTCCAGGGTTTAGGGACGGTGGTGTGAATTCTGAGTTCAGATTTAACGCTCTATTTTCATGTTTTAACATGCAAGTTAATACAACATTGTCTGATTTTAGGATGCCTTGACCCCGAGGGAACTAGCAAAAGTTCATGATAGAGAGGACATAGTTAAAATGATAGACAAAGTAAGTTTTTAGTTTCTGAGTCAGAAAATCACAAAAATCCTCATATGCAGAAGAGGACATATTAAGACCAAGTCAAACCTTAATTTATGGATTTTATATTTTCAGTATATAATAGAGAAACTTATACCAGTAAATATACCCAAGTTTTCCGGATGTTTTTTCAAAGAAAAAGATTTCGTTAATATTACAGATGAGGTAGGTATATTTTATCATTATATAAAAATGACTTTGTATCATTATTATTATTTTTTCTTTAATTAAGGCTTTTTATGTTGCTTTAATTTCTTTTCTGCTCGTAGCAAACTGGAAAGACTTTAGCTGAAATAGCTTTAGACGATGATCGCTTTGATGCGCGAAAATGGCTAAATTTTCATGATGTACAGGTGAGTAAATGAATTTTATAGCAATATTTCTAATTTGAATTATTACGATTTGACATTTATGATAAACCGTTTGGTATTTTTAGAACCATGCCATTCGGCTTTTTGAGGCAGCGTGTCTTGGAAATGTCGACATCGTAGAGAAGACGTATGATTCCAATTACAAAGACAAGGTATGTTGATTAGACAGCATCACTAGCTCCACAGTTTGAAGCAAACTGAGTGAACGAATGGCGTGTGCGCAAATGTCTTTTATCTAGATATTTGTAAAATCCTTCGTCCATGCATTGTGTTTACGTAAATTTAGTTATCAGCAGGCATGTTTACGAAAATATCCTAAGATAATAGATAATTAGATAATAAGATAATTAGATAATGATCGTAATAATTTTAGGAAAAATTTAAGACCATCCTAAGATTATCTTAAGGTGTTTATCAAAGCTATCTTAAGAGTATTCTAAACTAAGACGTCTTAAGTCAATATGGCATAGAAATACGCAAAGTTTAAAGCGTTTTCAGGAATCAGATATTTGTCATTTTTGCCACATGATGCTACACGTTACGATGATCATCACAGAGAGAAAATATTTAAAAGAGCAAAAATCAAATACGATTCAAACAATTTTTAAATCTATTATTATCAATAATGTTTTTTATAAGAAATAATTTTAATTCGCCAACAAAATAGTGGTTGCATTTAAAATCTTTTTCTGATCATTCAGAATTCTTGAACCATGAAAGGCGCGCCAATTTTCTCCGTGGAACTCTAATTCACTGAAAGTTCAACACGAAAACACCCAGCAGGATGAGTTGAAAAAGAAGTCCTAGTTTTAGGAAATTGAAATATTACTTGATGAAGTGGGGGAAACCGAACAGTTTTATTTTCAAAAGTTACTACAAATGTTTCAAAGGAAAGGGCGTGGGAGTCAATTTGTGAGAAAATTGACAAGGCAAATACATTAACCACAGTAGGACAGGTGAAAAGTGAAAAAGAAATGGTCCTTATATAGTTTGCACGTACTCCGATAACCTCACTCTAGATCCCCAAATGTAGGGAATTCTCAAAACACCGCGTAAAATGTATTTACATCCTTTAAAGGATATGCTATCTTGTTTGCTACTAATACAAAACGCATCCTCGTTAGTCAAATGTCCGATTCGATGATGAGAGTAAGCGAATCGGACACTTGGCTAGCAGTGATGTTACTAACGTTGGAAGGGGGAAATCCTACTCTGATAATAACAATGGGGAAATGGCTCTAGATTGGGATTTCCTTTCAGGGGAAAGTCTGCTCAAGAATGCGATTTCTCCCACCCCACCCCCATTCCCCCAGGGATCCGACTCTAGAATTTCCGGGGAGAAATCCTACTGTTATATAACACTGGTTCATGTATTGGTGCACATATTCAGTCATGAAAAACTCCAAATAATAAGAAAGCTATACAACACTGATGTGGTATTCTACGTATCTGAGTATCAGATCACACTCCACGTGTTGATTTTCTTTTGTAGAATGGTTACACAGCAATGATAAGGGCGATCGCCTTCCAGCAGTACGATGTGGTCCGCTTCCTGTGTATCACTAGACCCACGCTCAAGTCCATCCCCGACAACGTACGTCACACCGCGCTATTCCTGGAGTCAGTAAATTTATACTCCAGAAACCTTTCACTGGTGTGTTGTTTTTTCTCTTGCAGTGCAATAGATACCCATTACATTATGCCTATGCACTACCAGAACCTTATGGCCCCGAATCTGAAGGTGTAAAGTTAATTAAATTGTTATTAGAACAAAATCCACAGGCAATAGAGCAAAAAGTAGACAAAGTAAGTCTCCCTCTCTCTCTCTCTCTGTGTCTCTCTCCCTCTTTCTCTCTCTCCCCTCTCTCTCTTTCTCTGTTAGTGTGTATGTGCGTGTTAAATCAATTTTTATTGCCCTTTTGTTTTCCTATCATGATAAGTGCGTCTGTCTCATTCTTAGGACGGTCGCTCACCTGCGGATTACGCCAAGATCAGAGATACTCTGGAAATACAGAAAATGTTGTATGATGCCAGAACTTTGGATCTCTATGGAAAAGTAAAATCAACATAATCAAAATTTTATACGAGTAGATATTATAATATTCTAAGTTCCCCTGATAATTAATGTTTATTTTCCTTTATAGAGAGGTCCACCCCTAGGTCCCTGGCCAGACGGTGCGAGTCGAAGGCCGCCAGACGAAAACCAACCGATGGACTACCTTGACGTCATGTGATCTAAACATCATGTGATTTGAATCGAAACATCACTCGGCCTATTCCGGAGAAAGGCCAGTGATGATCCGATTGGTGATTTGGACATCATGTGAACAAGACAAATCAGTTTTGTTGTGATTATAAATCAAGCTCAATGTCTTAGAATGTTCTTTCTTTTCTTTTTTTTTTTTTTTCCTTTACATTTATAATAAAAGTATTTTTTCAATACCTTGCTGTTCGTATACCAGTATTAGGGCACTATATGGAATTCTGTATGTCATTTTGTTTTTCAAAAGAAAAATATATGTAGACGTACAGTGTGCATTTACTATTACCAAAATGCAAATTTTGTTGCAAATGTGTCGCAGGTTTGCGGCAAACATATTTGTGTGCAAGAAGTGTGCTGATAATGCAGTTAGCAGTACATAGACTGCCACTAGCGGTACACAATGAGCCAGAAGTTCACCACAACTTTTTCTTTAGTATCTAGAATTAAATCATTGCGCCAAAAGTTTGCCACAACTTTATCTTTAGCATCTAGAATTGAAACGGCGCGTCAGATTGATTGTTAGTTTGTTTTACGTCCCGTCGAGAATGTTTCCCTCATATTGAGACGTCAGAAGTTCATCACATGTTTTCTAGTGCATATAGTTCAACAGTAGTTTTGAACAAACTTTATTGATCTTTAATCAAAATTATTGGCAACTTAGTTCCTCTCCTTAATAAATGTAACAATTAGATATCTACCATACAAAAATTTATTTCAAAATGTCAGATAGTATATACTATAAGTACCACAGAATACAGGCTGTGAACTTCAAATGACAGAAAAACATACGAAGGGGAAAGGGTTATGATGGAAGATGTAAGATACAATTTTTAAAAAAAGCCTATTCATGGGACGAAACAAAAACTAGGTACATGAATTAATGAACTTAATTAAATTCACTGTGTTATACATATGCCTATTTCTAATATTAATTTCCTCGTAAAATGTCTACCGGTAAATTGAATTGGTTTTCGAGCAATGGAACTTAATTAAGATATTTACTAGCATCAATGCATCTTTTTTTTGGGGGGGGGGGGGTGTCAATGTCAAAATCAAGTTAAATGTGCAGTGAAGGAACGAATTAGTGGATTTTTAGCATACTGTTATTAGTGTACCAAAAAAGTAAAAGATAAAATAAATTCGTATTTATCGCGCCATAATGAAATGAATTGAATTAATGAGCTCATCAAATCAATTATTACTCTCAGAATTCAGTGGATGCGCGCATCAATGTGGTGGGGATGTTGCTTTAGAGCTCGGTATAAATGATTTGATGACCTCTTTAAGGGGATATACTACATCGTTGTAGTGGCTGGCTTCCTTAAAAAATTGAATCAAAACATAAATGTCATCAATCTATGTCTATTTCTTTCAGATTCAGATTGCCTAGATGAGTAGCTCAGTAGATCTGCCGTCGACTGCTGAATTATAGATAGCGGGCTCGAGTCAAAAAAAGGATCTTACTGTTTTTCATATTACATTCTTCTAAAACTGCACTTTTTGACTAAATAAAGTACAATTTCAAAATACAAAAAAAAAAAAAAAAAAAAAAAAAAAAAGGTATTGTGGTACATATCTTACACTGTTCATCCACATGAAATTTCTCTGGTGTAGTATTCCTCCTTAATTCAGTGGCAGATATCCTTAATTATTGCAACTATCTTGTATAAGGAATTAATGCGCACATCAATTCTTTTAAAGAGAGCAGCAATTCAATTAAAGAGATTAATAATTCAATTGTGAATAAACTGAATTGAAGATGTTTCTAATTAAATAGTTGCTCTCTCTAAAAGAATTAGTTCGCGCATCAGTTGAATTAATGATATCGTTAATTCAATTAAAGAGAGGAACAAATGAATTATTGCGCGCATTAATTAATGCTCGCATTTATTGAATTATTGCTCTCTTCAAATGGCTTAGGTATTTTCAGGGGGCTTTTTCCCTTGGACCTCCACCAGGGTTTTGTCCTGGATTTAGTAGGGGTCGTGAAGACAGTTCCCAGACACCCAGTCATGTACTGCGACACCCCCCCCCCCCCCTCCCCCGTTCAGAAATTTTAAACGATTTAAAAATGTCCGTGGAATGATTAACCCATTTTTTCTACGAATTATATTTTGTACATGGTAAAAACATAATTTATAAAAAGTATTCACACAAATTAAAATCAATATTATTACAAAATGGCAACATGGAATATGTGTCAATCACCATTTGATTTTTCCCATCATTGATTTTTTCCCCCAAAAAACTTATTTTAATAATCATATACCGTGCACGGGTTATTCTTTAATTTTAAAAAGTTTTAAAACTATGAAATACAGAAATGTAGTTTTATAGTATTTTTCAGTGTAAATTAACACAGTTTTTCTACTTCGAATATTGATAAATCACGTGAGGGTTTAGCTACCAAGATATATGTAAGTAATGTTAAGAACGAATTAGGGGGACCAAATTAAGGAGCTAACTCAAGTTTCATCTTTTGAGTACAACCGCGCTAAATGCGATATAGCTATAATTATGTAAGAGCTAGCGGCTAGTCCAATACTTACTGCATTAACCTATATATATATATATATATATATATATATATATATATATATATATATATATCTATCACATATTTGTTACTAAACCCATAAGAGATGAAATTGCTTGCATCAATTCAAATTTAGAAGGGGTCTGGGAAGGACTAAATTTTATGGCAGAAATATTTTGAACAAAAAGCCTATAATTTACCATTTCTATGTCAATTTGTATGGTTGTGTACGATGGTTGATTTAGGACGAATTGAATAATTTTTTTAGTTTTATTTCGTAGGAACAAATTTATTTTTCACTTCGCCGGAGCTACTTTAATTTCCTTGGAAAGAATTTTATTTCTCGTGGAAACATGCTTGATTTGTTTGTTTATTTGTTTTTATTTTATTTTTTTTTTTTTTTTTATTATTTTTTTTTTATGGTCTAAAAACCTACCCCAAAGCTGGGAAGCAGCAAATTTTCAGAGCTTAGAAAGACTATATTTCCTTTTCATTGAAAATTCTATTATACTGTAGATTTTCATTGTCACATCTCCTTGGTGCTTTACAGTGATATATATATATATATATAGATATATATATATATATATTAGATATAATAACGAATACACGTCTGTCAATTAGACTCAGCCACCATCAAACCTTTGAATGATCTAGATCTTTATTATGATGTATTCTCTTTTTTGATTGGTTCAATGTTTACTTATAAGCCAATGAAATAAATTGACTCATGTATTCTATGTCCTTTCATTCAAAATGGCTAGTGGACGTGATATAAAATCCTTCACCAGGTAATAAAAGATATATGACACAAACCGAGGATATTACGCATATACTATGTTGCACTACAGTATTAAATTCTGATCTCTATTCTTCATAACACTGTGTAATTTTCAGTTTATACTCTGAACTAACAGAACACTTTTCTTATTGGAGCACAGGGACTTGTCACGAACTTTTTGTCTTATCAAAATTATTACCAACTATATCTATAATTACACAAGGGAGGAATCCGGAGTCTCAAAAATTGCTACTTAAAATTTTTATTCGTCTCGTTTTTATATTTTACGGATGTTGAATTTTACAATCCTGGTCTCGATCGATTGGGGAAATATCATAGTTAGTAAAAATACCTATTACCTGTTTGCACCGGCAATAAGTATGAAGAAGCAATGCATTTTCTATTGTTTTTGAACCTCGGAAACTTTTCCTCATTCACCCAAAATGGCATACGCATTCTCAATAATAATATGTAGTTATATGAATTCATATTTGCATATACAACTTTAGTACCACTTCCTGCCACCAGTATTTTAGAATTGAGAAATTCTGACGAAATGAAAATATTCTGAAATTAATGATAATGAAATGAAATTTTGTGGGAGTTTGTGCATTCTACATATGAGGTGGGTATGTGTGAGTTTGTTCTCAAATTTGTAGCATGATTCATATTGATTGATTATATATTGTTTTACGTCCTGCTCGAGGATATTTCACTCATATGGAGATGGCACTATTGCCAGTGAAGGGCTGCAAAATTTAGGCCTATGCTCGGCACTTATGGCCTTTGAGCAGGGAGGGATCTTTAATGTGTCACACCTGCTGTGACACAGGACCTTGGTTTTTGTGGTCTCATCCGAAGGGCCACCACATTTAATTGCCTCTTACGACAAGCTAAAATGGTTTAAATGAATATGAGCATAATGAAATTATAAACTTATGTGATGTTTCTCTAGTTTAGGATTAAGGGCAGTCTGACTAAAATCAAACCTTCAATAGCTCTTTTTTTATTTTGATTTTCACACTACAATCAAAATAAAATAGAGCTAGTGGAGGTTTGATTTTGATTTGAATCAGCCTGGGTTAAAGGATATTCAATATGATTTTAATCTTCATAAAATTTAAATCCTCAGATATTTGTATTATGTCAATAAGAAGTTACACATTTTGGGTTTTTTTTTTCAGTGAAGTTGTTGAGATCGAGAGTCTTCTTTTGAATCTAAAGCAAAGAAAAAAGAGGAAGGTGGCAGACTGTGATTCAAATTTGTATTCACAGGATTCCAGGGACAGAGATGCTTTCTTTCATCGAGTTCAAACCTTCTCAGTATCCTTAACATTTTTCAATTTACTTCATTGTCAAACACTCCCAAAATTCACTTGTTTTCAGAAAAGCCATTTTCTATCAGATATGATTACTAATGGTCCCGGACACATGTAATTTAGATATCTTGAATCATGGTTAGGAGTTTTCTTTCTCCAATTTATGAATGTGAATTCATTTTAGAGGGCACCTATTTTATGTAGCCACCCCACACATTTTTTTCAACAGATAGGCACAATAAAGTCCATATTCAGACACTGAATTTATCCATGCTCTCAGTTGCAACAACAGGACCCAGTTATACAAAAGTTAATGAAGTTTAACGGACAGTTAACACCATATACTAGTAGTATATAAATGTCAGAGTTAATGACACATTAACTGTTAAAAGTTAACTAACCTTCATGCAGCTGGGTCTAGCTCTTTTGGTATACTGGGAAAAATCACAAGAGTATCATAGAAAAGTGATTTGATCATTATCCATTAACGATATTTATGAAATTGATCTTTTTCCCCGTCAAAATCTAGAAACTTCATTAGTGGTGATTTTATACTTTTAAGTGCTAATCTTAACAAATTCTTCTGTTTTCTACATCCTTTGCAAAACAGAAAATTAAAAATCGGCCATTTTTGTGATGTCATATTTCATACTCATAAGAAGAAAAGAAGTGATGCTATATTGACCTTTGACAAATAGCTTCACCATAGCTATATGGATTACTTTATAATTTTTGTAAACATTAAATTTTCATAGACAAAAAACAAAAGCCAAACCAACTTCTGTGTCATATTACAATATAATTTTCGATGACGTATTCATTGTTCCTTAAAATTATCATATTATCACATGGTTTGGAAAACCTTTAGGGCTGTCTCCTCTACAGTGTGCAAAGTATGGCTGGATAAACTTGGAGTCAGACATGCTGCAGTGTGTTGTATGTCGAGCTGTGATCTGTGCTGCGTTACCTGTGAACTATGACCCTAAAGTCTGTAAGTTATAAATACCATATCATGTCCCCTGAATCAAAGATTGGGGGCTTAGGTGTTTTGTCCATTTGTCAGTGGCAAAACACTTGAACATTGCTTGGCAAGGTCTTTCAAATGATCCCATGTTTGCCAACTTTGTAACCATGGCATTGACCTTGACCCAATGTTAATTTTAGATTATTAAGTGGAAGGACTTTGATACTTAGGTCAAAGATTATTGCCATTCTCTAACTATGACATAGCTTTCCAAGTTTATATATATTAATATTAAACTTTGTGACTTGCATTCATAACTAACTTGCAATTTAAATTAATCTGTAAATTCGGAATTTATGTAAACAGTTGTTAGTTTTAAAGCTTACATAACACTTACATAGTTTTGCCTTCTCTTAGTTTCTATATCAAAGTCAGTTTAGTATTAAGTTATGTCTGTATTTTATGCATTTGTTGTTCTGTTTTATTGTTTTACATGAAAAGGGGTTTGGGTAATCGTCTCAATCAGATAAAGTGCTATATAAATGTAGAATAATAAAATTTGTTCAGTTACTTCACTTAATTAAAGAAGAAAATGAATTTTTGCAGATCAGACTTGTGTAAAAAAGTTAACAGACAAACTTATATCTGCTCATGATCATGCTTGCAAATGGAGGTCAAACCCAACTCCAGGTGAGAATTTTAAAACAGTAAAGAATATTAACATTGCAAATTAGTTTTAGAATTTAGCAACTGGAAAATTCTTATAGTCACACCATCAGTTGTAACAGAAGCAAAGAACCAAACAGTGATTAAAATGATTGGTTCATTGGTATTTAGATTTTATACTGGACAAAAAAAGTTAAGGATCATGATTTCAGAATTATTTTATTCATAACAAAACCAAATAAATTATGTTCAATATATATACTTAAAATGTTCAACGACAATCGAACAATACATTTTAAACTTGTTTTTACAAATTCATCAATACGTTAAGCAGCCAGAGCAACCATTGTCAGGTAACCCCCCAAAACAGTTTGAAAATCGGTATGAGCAACAATAACAAATTTCATTACAAATGATTGAATCTTTATAAAGGCAATATCAATAGGGTGTATGTCTACCCTGAGCCTGTATAACGGCACGACAACGCCTCTGCATACTTCTGATGAGCCTGCGGAACGCAATTTGTGGCAACCTTGCCCATTCCTGCTGTAAAGCTAACGTAAGCTCCTGGTGGTTTGTCGGAAGTACAGGGCGTCTGGAAACAGCTTGCTGCAACATGTCCCAGGAATGTTCTATTGGATTTAAATCTGGAGAACAACTCGGCCAATCCATACGTTCAATTGTCTCTGTAGCAAGGTAGTCTGTCACTATACGTGCTCTGTGGGAACGAGCATTATCATCCATTAACACAAAGTCGTTGCCTATAGCTCCCGCATAAGGTCTCACAATTGGATGCAGTATCTCGTCCCTGTAAATTGCATCGGTAAGATTGCCATTAATCACGTGCAAGTCAGTACATCCACCAATACTGATTCCGGCCCAAATCATCACAGAGCCACCTCCAAAATGATCTTGCTCTGCTACACAGCAATCAACGTACCGCTCTCCATGCATGCGCCATACACGCCTACGACCGTCATGAAAGTCCACGCAGAACCGTGACTCGTCTGTGACAAGAACAGACATCCAATGACACAGTTGCCAGTTTATGTGATTTTGAGCCCAATTGAGTCGTGCTACACGATGTCTTCTCCTCAAAATGGGACGAACAGCAGGTCGATGAGCCCGAAGGTTAGCAGCATGAAGTCTCTGTCTGAGAGTTTGTGGTGTTATGCGCACCCCACTTGCTGCATGAAGGTCAGCATTGAGTTGGACAGCACTCTGAAACCTGTGTCTACGAGCCATAAGTGACATATAGAGATCCTGGCGAGCGGTTGTGGACCTTGGACGACCTGATCTCGGTCTCTCAGAAACATTACCTGTCTGCCTAAAACGATTCCACAACCTTGAAATCACACTTTGGGACACATTAAAATGTATAGAGACAGTTCTCTGGACTTGGCCAGCTTGAAGCATACCTACTGCTTGACCAGTTTCCAGAGCAGTTAAATGGCGCCTCATGGCTTTTAATGTCAATAATTGTTCACCTAAGAGTCGATTAGAGCAATAAATACCCACAATAAAATGAAAATCACAATTTTTCAATTTCAATATACACGTTGGCACACTTTGATTTTGACCCCTTGCTTGTGTTTGGGCGAAAAAATTGTGCACTTATGACGTCAATATGAAACCAGGTAAATCTATTGTGTTAAGGACACATTGGAGAAACTATCCATGTTAAAATTTGTCAAAATAATTATTTGGTTAATAAAAATTTTTGAGGTCAAAATTATGATCCTTAACTTTTTTTGTCCAGTATATAATGGTTAATGTTTTCTTGAACTGGAAATGAGATGTTTCTATTTGTCTGTGCCTGTGTGTTGTATAGAATGAAGTATTTTAACTATTTGAAATCAGTTCTGTATAACCATTTTAAATTTCATATATTTTATTAATTTCAATGATTAATGATTTATTGATTATCAAAGTAAATAATTGTTTAGGGGTTTTTTTTTGTATATTTAAATTTAAGTATTCTTGATGAATGAAAGAATTTAATTTCTTCATAATCAATAGCTTAATTGTCGATAATCAATTATTGTAATTTAATTCCATTAACAACTACTTTTTTGTATTCATCAAAATGGGAAGACTCAGTTCTAAGTAATAAATTACAGATTCTCTGATTCGAGTACCAACACACAGTAAAACAGACGTTAAAGAGGCATTCAACAAAAGGTTACAGAGTCTGCTGCCTTGCGGAAATAAACTTCCTTATATCAACATGACAACAATGGAGACACAGGTAAAAGAGCAACACTAAAACACTCACATGCTTTCTTTGTTTTTTTAACAACCAACCACTTCTAAATATTGAATTATATATATATACAGTTGAACTTTAACACCAATATCTTGAATACCATGGATATATCGAAGTGATTCGGAAGTCCCAACCACTTATTCTTAAAGTATTTTACCCTCAATATCTCGAATCCTTGGATATCTCTTAAGTTTTATTTCGGTCCCTTCAAGTTCGAGATAGCAAGGTTTGACTGTACTTATATCTTAATTTACACGTATATATGTATATGTCTTATGTTTCGTATATTACTTAATTGATTTTCAGATATTTTTGATCCATGAATTTAGATTTTCATTATCATTCTTCATTTGTTGTAGGGGGTCCCGGATGCAGTGCTAACAACGCTTGCTCAACACTGGTGGACTAGTTCTAGTAAGGAGTGGACGGACGACTTCGAAATTATGAAAAGAGCTTCAGCCATGTCACTTTGTGGATGGAAGAACAGGTATTAAACAAATTTCAGAAATCACATTTACCAATTTTCTGTCGTATTATACCTCACCTTTTCCATTGAATTCAAAAAAAAAAAAAAAATGGAAAAGTCTTAACATTTATGAAGTCATATCTAAAGATTACCACAAGGGTGAAATTGGGCTGATACCATATAGTATTTTTGAAAAATATCCAAAAACTTGCAGACCTTGGTGCTTTAATGTAGATGTATACAGTAACCATCCCCCAAAATAACAGCCACCCCTCAAAACAACAGCGACCCCTCAAAACACAGCCACCCCTCAAAACAACAGCCTCCCCTCAAAACAACAGCCACCCCTCAAAACAACAGCCTCCCCTCAAAACACAGCCACCCCTCAAAACAACAGCCACCCCTCAAAACAACAGCCTCCCCTCAAAACAACAGCCACCCCTCAAAACACAGCCACCCCTCAAAACAACAGCCTCCCTTCAAAACACAGCCAACCCTCAAAACAACAGCCACCCCTCAAACACAGCCATCCCTCAACAGCTTTTAGAATGAATAAGATTTTTTCCTAAGTTAATGTGTCTTCATATTACCCACATTTTCCTGAAGTATTGATCTCAACAATGAATGCCTTGCAGGTCAAATGATGTAGAAGATATCTTGTTCTGCGACTTCTGTCAAAGAAATATTGGTTTGTGGAACTATAAGTCTCCATATTGGTACCAGGATTGTCAAGAGAGTGAATGTGACACTGTTCAAAATTCTGATCAGAATCTGACAGAACTTGTACAAAGAGTTGGGGAAGTCAGTCAAAACAAAAATGGAGATGGTATTGAAAAAGGACATGTGAATTCTGGTGAAAACAAATCATCTGACTTTGTACTCGAGTCTGGTGCTGTTGTGAATCAGGGACAGAGTGAATCAAACATTTTAGACAATGGAGCTTCTGGAAATGATGGACAGTGTGAAAGGTGTGAGATTAATGGTGATAAAGAAAATGATTTAATCTCAGAGACACATTTTGGCTCAACAGAAGAAACAACAAATATGGACATTGATGGCAGTGGATTAACAAACAATGAAGATGTGAATAGCTCAAAAGACTCCCAAGATATATTAGTTGTACCAACCTGTCATACAAGTGAAAATGGCAGCAATGACAATACAAGTCCTCTAAGAGGTTCTGATGGGAGGGATTCAAATGAAATCAGAGAAGATAAAACAAGTTCTGAAAGAGATTCTGATGGGAGGGATTCAAATGAAATCAGAGAGGATAAAACAAGTTCTGAAAGAGATTCTGATGGGAGGGATTCAAATGAAATCAGAGAGGATAAAACAAGTTCTGAAAGAGATTCTGATGGGAGGGATTCAAATGAAATCAGAGAGGATAAAACAAGTTCTGAAAGAGATTCTGATGGGAGGGATTCAAATGAAATCAGAGAGGATAAAACAAGTTCTGAAAGAGATTCTGATGGGAGGGATTCAAATGAAATCAGAGAGGATAAAACAAGTTCTGACAGAGATTCTGATGGGAAGGATTCAAATGAAATCAGAGAGGATAAAACAAGTTCTGAAAGAGATTCTGATGGGAGGGATTCAAATGAAATCAGAGAGGATAAAACAAGTTCTGAAAGAGATTCTGATGGGAGGGATTCAAATGAAATCAGAGAGGATAAAACAAGTTCTGAAAGAGATTCTGATGGGAGGGATTCAAATGAAATCAGAGAGGATAAAACAAGTTCTGAAAGAGATTCTGATGGGAGGGATTCAAATGAAATCAGAGAGGATAAAACAAGTTCTGAAAGAGATCCTGATGGGAGGGATTCAAATGAAATCAGAGAGGATAAAACAAGTTCTGAAAGAGATTCTGATAGGAGAGATTCAAATAATGAAGATGGAGAGAGACACAAAAATAAAGACTGTGTTTCCTCTGGTGAAACAGAGCAAAAAAGCAGGTCTGAGACAGATACTGACAGTGTTAAAGGAATGGAAGTTAGTTGTGAACTGGTGAAGTCCAATGGATGTTCAGAGGAGACTAAGGGAAATTTTACAGCAAATGGTGTTGACACCAATTGTAATGTCTCTCCTTTGAATTCAGAACTTAATCATGATCAGAAAGATTTGCATGCAGAAGAGGAAAGTGAGAATGAGAACACAATTCCTAATGGTGAAACAGAAAACAAGTCAGAGACAGATACTGATGGTGTTAAAGACATGAAATCTAGTCATGATGCAGTGGAGTCTAATAGTTGTTCAGAGGAGGAAACCAATGAGGACACTACTAAAGCTGTTGTCACTGAAGAGACAGAGGAAGTTTCCAAATCACCAGAGAAGCCACCTGGTGGTGAATTGTTAAATGCTCCTCCTGATACTGGAGAGTTGCCAAGAAAGAGAATGAAATTGGTAAGGCATTTTAAATTTTAAAACTGAAATCTAATAAAGCTTTAGAAACTCCAAATATATAAAAGCCTATTTTCCTCTTTACTAGGTTTTCTTGTGAATGTGTAGAAAATGTGCTGCACTTTTAACATGAAAAATGTTAATTAAGCTAATTGTGTGCTAAACAGTAACAATATAAAATACACACATTTTACAGAATAGAAAACATCTTTTTAAAACCTTTACAGGAAGAAAAGGACAGTTTTGATCCTCTTGCAGAACATCGAACATGGTGCCCATGGTTACAGAAATCATGTGACACAAGTCCTTGGAAAAAGTCAGAAAGTGATGTATTGTTTCCATGGAAGAAAATACTAAACATGGTGTGTCCAAATGCGAAAGAAAAGCATCCTAGCGAAATGCCTCTCAGCTTTCAGTACAAAGAGGTAGTTCTCTTCTGTAAAGATTTATCTTCACTAAATCATAACTTCAGTGTCTTCTCTGCATTTGAAAGATGTTAACAGAAAGTTTCTTTTCCTATTTGTAGGTGTCCCCTGTTGTGGCTTTAGAGAGAGTGCACAGAATATTGAACGATTGGACAAGTTCAGATGTACATCATTAAAGAAAGATTATCATTCAAATAAACATGCCGTATTTGTATATGATTATGAATTTTGTTATGCTTCTTGTTCATCCAGGAGATTATTTTCATCCCGTCTATCCAGGAGACGTCAAAGAATGTTGTTCTTGTTGGTCAATAAAATTTGAGGAGATTTTTTTTTCTTAGCAAGTTCAGTTTTTTTAACTTTGAAAACATGTTTTAATTTCCACTCTGCATTTGTATAACTTTGATAATTTGAATCCTCTCATTCAACATAAATGGTGAGATATATGTATATATGTCTGCATGCTCTATTTAAATTTTTGAAGTGAAAGTTTAGGGTCTGTGAGTGAGAAAGGTCAAGGTCATAAATCAAGGATTTGGCCACAATTGAGCATGGCCTAGTATATAGTATTTTTCATTTCAGTAACAAATAACGAGTGCTGCAGTAAATATAATACATTTTATCCTGCATTTTATCCTCATTACTGACCCAGTCAAGATGACCCTTTAAACCACAGCTATATTCGGTTGATGCTGAAATAGAGCTTTGTGCATCTCTAAAATTTATAGGATTTATAGGATGTCCAAAAGTTTTCTCAAAGTTTACATTGTAACACCATAGATGCAGTTGAGGTGACACATCTATACTTAATTTTTCTAACATAAAGTGATCAGTGTCTGATAGGTATGATATTGTTTTTGGAGGTTAAACTAAATACACATTTTATGACAATGGTTTATATTTAATGATTTAAGAATGGGGAATTCAATTTGCTACATAGTTTGGCTGAAGGGTTACGTTGTTACAGAAGTTAAATCTGTTTTTATGTTTTTTTAAAATTATTTTTGGGAACGAATTGGTCGATGTACAAACCGACTTGAACTAGGGATTGCCTGGAGGGGGTAATGATAGGACCAAAGTCTACCAGAAAACATAATTTATGCATATTCTTTGTTATCAACTGTCTGTGAAGTGAAACGAAAATTTATATTTAATATGACGTATTTGATACATATTCAATCGAACGATAGAATAAAAAATATTTCGTCTTTGATTGCTTTCCCGGTTCGGCCTGCTACACGTACTCATTTTACCAAGATCCACTTCGCGAAATTCTCATGCGGAGTTGGTGTTCTATGTATCTCGCAGATAAATAAGGTAAGTTTTGTACTTCACGGGACACTGTAAGGCTAATCACCATGACTTTTAAAAGATATTGATGTCTGTTTTGTGAGCTCTAGAGAAAATGATCGGTATAACCATATTTCAATTGACTTCACTCGAGTTTCCTCGATGAAAAGTCTTTGTTCATATCAATATTCGATTAATTCCTTTATAATCAGTCATTAAATTGCAATTTATTATAAACTGTAAATGCTTCAAACCGTTGGTAAATATAAAAATTTGTAGTATAATAACCGTTCCCCAAAAAAAACCCAAGCTTCACTGGCTCACAGGGGTTTTATCTCATTAAAGAATTATTATAAGTAAATATAGAATAGAGATGGTCAATTCTTAACAAGCCTGTTTGATTGGTTCTTAACATTCAGGGCTCACATGTATGCTCTGTGGAACAGACCAGAGAGTTACAATTCCATTCCTAAGAACATTGAATTTATGGCAAAGGTTTTTTCTGCGCATGGTTGAGACTTTGCACTGCTGAAATTTTGCATCACCATCTCAAAAATAATTCCTAACATATTTTACCTGGTCAAAACAGTCATTAAATCCCTATATTAGTTGAAAACTCTCAGCTTCAATACTTTCATTTATTGATGTAGGCTTACAAAGCCATGTTAGGTAGCCAGTCAATCTGAACCCCCATTCATTATTGTATCTATTTATAATATACCAGGCATGTACTTTAGTTTTCATTTGTCATCAATACAAATCAAGCCAAAATAAAATGTATGTGTATTTCCGGTTTCCCATCCTTACCTATGTTTTTGCTGCCAACCCTAAATATTTTGTTGACAATATAGATAAAAAAAAAAATAAAAATCTGGAATTTTTTTCTTTTCACATTTGAATTTTTTTAAATTTACATTTTGGCTACTATTGATCTTCAAAATGTGTGAAAAGTATTTGTAATGTATACAGCCCTGTATTCAAAACTTTCAAAAACTAAGATTTAAAATAAAATGTTTTACCTACCTACCTTACCAAATTTTGGGGGGAGTGAAATAGGAAACACAAATATATTTTATTTTGGCCTTATTTTAAGTAATATAAACACTCCTTGTTGTATATTATTTTAATAAATAAAATATGAATTTATCTACATGACTGTTGTTCTCATGCAGTAACATGTCTAATGACAGAGCATGAAATTGTCATTGGTGTGTCCCAAGTGATAATTACATTCAGTATAGTATGGTAAATTAGAAATGGATATATTCTCTCTCTCTCTCACACACACACACACACACACACACATATATATATATATATCTGTGTGTGTGGTATACAATTCATCAGGCACTAAATGCACAGTAACATCTAAAAATATTTTTGGGGGGGGGGTGTTGGCTTTCATATGAAACTGGAAAAGGGTCCACTGAGGGCACGATAAAGCATGTGATATTACAGTTCGAGATTGCTTGTTCAGATGTTACAGTACATTTGCATACAGATAATCAAAATGAATTCTACATCTTACAACACGACTTTCAGCATTTGATCCACCCCTTCATTTAAAACATATAATGCAGTTGACGTAAATAGTGCATTGTGACTTCATTTCAACAGCAACAAATACAATTGAAAGTTTGAGAAAATTTGTCTGCTTAATCCCAGCAGTTTATTTATTTTATGTACAGGTTTTGTGCATCTTCACAAGTGGACTCAGGATGTCTGACATTGTGAGGACGGGGTTTTTCATTTAAGTACCAATCTTATAGTTTTAGTCATAGAAGTCATTCAATTTTTTGTTCATATTACTGTTTTCTATTTAATGATTTGCTAAAAACTGTTACAATGATAATTATGCAATTCATTTTGAACAAACTGAGTATTGCACATCAGAGTCTTGTATTTTTGGCAATCAAATTTAAAACTTGAATAATTGTTGAAGCAACTAATGAATCAGACTCAACTCACATGGAACAATGAGGTATCGAACCCAGTACCCTTACATTACTAGCTAGGTAATCTAACCACTGAGCTACCCAGGTCAATGTAAAGGATTTGGTAATATTAGTACATTACAAAAAACAAAATCAAAACTTATCATACAAGAACCTTTATATTGAAGAGATGGAAAAAATAATTTTAGAGAAAATGTCAGAAATGTCATATGTGTCCTTAATAAGGACATATTGTGTAGATGTGCATATTTGCAGGTGATGAGAGTTATGTCCCTTTGAACTTAGACTATATTATTTGATGCAATGTGCATGAAACTGGTTTTCAAACCATATACAATTAAAACATTTCCATTTTAATATTTTACACAATTGAGATTTCAAAACAGTATTACATGAGTGGTGCCATCTGGTTACCTGTGTGAAAATAGTGCAGTATAGCACAGAGGCATATTTTATGAATAGCATTGCCATTCATTGTGTGTAGCATTGTCTTTCATTGTGTGTAGCATTGTCTTTCATTGTGTGTAGCATTGTCTTTGTGTGTAGCATTGTCTTTCATTGTGTGTAGCATTGTCTTTCATTGTGTGTAGCATTGCCATTCATTGTGTGTAGCATTGTCATTCATTATGTGTAGCATTGTCATTCATTGTGGGGTATATGAGCTTGCTCACTCTTTTTTTTCGCTTATAAGCTTCAAAATGATTACTCTAATCGATTGTTTTATGTATCATTATGTGTAGCATTGTCATTCATTATTGGGTTGTGTGAGCTTTCTCACATTTTCTTTCATTTTTCCTTCACTTCCAGGCTACAAAATGATTATTCCAATCCGCTGTTTTACGTGTGGAAAAGTTATCGGCAACAAATGGGAAGCATACCTAGGCCTGCTACAAGTGGAGTATACAGAGGGGTAGGTGGTTGCTGAAGGTTTCGTATATCTGGTGTGATACAGCTGTTTAATAATCATTTCTCATATATCATTGTGTATTCCTACACTCAGAGTAACATCGCCATACATACGCAACCAGTATTACAATGGAATATAATGTAAACCAACTTTTATTCATGTTTGACAAATTTTCATGAAGTTCACAAGAATCTTGTCAATATGTCTTGCTGCAAACCAGTCCTTTAATTTTCTCAATATGAACCAGTCCTTTAATATTTCTCAATACAAACCAGTCCTTTAATGTTTCTCAATATGAACCATTCCTTTAATGTTTCTCAATACAAACCAGTCCTTTAATGTTTCTCAATATGAACCAGTCCTTTAATGTTTCTCAATAATCAATATGAACCATTCCTTTAATGTTTATCAATATGCACCAGTCCTTTAATAGTTTTCAATATGAACCATTCCTTTAATATTTCTCAATATGAACCATTCCTTTAATGTTTATCAATATGAACCATTCTTTTAATGTTTATCAATATGAACCAGTCCTTTAATGTTTCTCAATATGAACCAGTCCTTTAATGTTTATCAATATGAACCAGTCCTTTAATGTTTCTCGTATATGTTTTAAGATTATCTCCATTTTAAAAATGAGTCACTGTGTAGTTTTTTACTCTTAAATTTTAAAAGAAAGTTGTCTGGAATAAAGGTTGGTTTACAATATCAGAAATCTGATTTCAGATTATTTTATGGGTTTTTCTGACAAAATACTCTTACATTATTTAAAAGATGTAACTTTAAAATTCACCTTTGATTACATTAAGCTTAATTAGTACTGCTGGCATGTTCTATGAGTAAAGGCTACTGAAAAATGGGGAGGGCCTGGGGGTTAAAAAAAAAAACCATGATAATTTCTCAAGTGAGTAGTGACTGATGACATGGGACTGTTTCAGTAGAACATTAAATGATTGTGTTTGTAAATGGGTATGAAAAGTGAGGTAGCAACGGAGCAAGATGTCCAGATTTATTGGAACTGAGACAAATGGTGATGACAGCGTAACAATCAATTTGTAAATGAATTCCAAGAGACAAAGACCACCTCCCTGCACTGTCTGACAGGCTAATATATCTACTTAATCCCCAAGTTCATGCATTTCTTTGGAAGCTTTCTCCAGAGAAATTTGTATACACACTCTTCACATTTTATGAGGAGGAATTTGTCTACTTTCTCAGTAATTTTCCTTATTTAATGAGTGATGTGCATGTAGGTCGTAGATTTAATCTGAATGTTGAAATCTGTTTTTAGTGACGCTTTGGATGCCCTGGGATTAAAACGATACTGCTGCCGAAGAATGTTACTGGCTCATGTTGACCTCATTGAAAAACTTCTGAACTATGCACCATTAGAGAAGTGATTTGCTGCAGACTGGAAAACTTGCACAAACTTCCTACTGATTGTTGTTTTCTTTTTAACAACAGAGTTATTTTATGACACTGTAGAAAGAAAAAAAAATTACTAAAGTGCAAGACACATCTCAAAGATTTGTGACATGAGAAAAGACATTGAAATGTTTTCTTCATTTTTACTGTAATATAGTATGACCATTATAACATTGTATTTTCATAATTAAAAATTCATCAAAAGGAAAATTACAGTATTCTTGTCTTGAAGGACTGTATTTGGTAAAGATTAACATCTGCACTGTTAAATGCAGAACTTTAAAAATGATTGCAGTGCAAGTCTAACTAGCTGTATGGAGGTATCCAGTTATGGGTGAAACGCAGTGGTTTGTTTTTATGTCCCCAGAATCAGATTTGGTGGCCCATAGTTTTGGCCTGTCCGTCTGTGTATCTGTCTGTTTGTTGCCAAAAAAAAAAAATTTACCTTTTACACCACAAGAGGTGAAGTCTTTCATATTTGGTATGTGTATTCCTTGGGGGAAGGCCTTTCCATTGGCATCAAAATCTTTGACCAGGTGAACTTTGGCCTACTTTTTAAAAATTTGAATATAAGCCATATCTTTCAAATTGTAAGGGGTACTGCTTTTATATTTAGCATGCTCATTTCTTGTGAGAAGACCTTTCTATCAAATGATACCAGATTTGTTGACATTGACCTAGTTTTTGGATTTCTTCATTAAAAAAAAACTTGGTCAAATCTTTTACACCACAAGAGGTAGACTTTTCATATTTGGTATGTGTGTTCCTTGTGGCAAGACCTTTCCATTGATACCAAAATTTGTGACCTTGACAAATCTTACAGTTCCACTTTATTGTAATCTGGGGGCATCAGTATATACAAACCTTTTTTTTTTTTTTTTTGCATGTGATATCTCAAAGTTAATTGAGTTCTTTCCCAAATTTTCTGGTAAACTAAACAAGAAGTATTTATGTTTGTTTATTTCTCCTATCATTTTGTAAAATGAATATATCTATTTATATCGTGCTCATGATTTGAAATAAGCTGTCTATGTTTTAAATTTAGGATTATATTGTTTGGAGATCATTTTCTGGGACATGGGTTATTTCAATTGAAACAAGGATATGAAGGAACCTACACCAAAGTCCTTTACAGTGTATTTATGTGTGAAGTGTCAGATGGCCTGGGGAGAAAGTTTAAGTCCCCAAAAACAGTACAATACAGTGCCACAATAGTTACTTTGAAAAATGAATCGAGTCCCCTCTATTAGAAAATGGCAAGGCTTAAAATAGGTACATTGAAAAATGACTGCCACTTCGGGGCCTCCGTGGCGGAGTGGTTAAACCATTGCACTCAAAATCACAAGGTCTCTCACCTCTAGTCGGCGCGGGTTGGAATCCCACTCGCACCGATATATGTGGGAAAGTTTGCCAGTTTACTATTGGAAGGTCAGTGGTCTCTTCCCGGATACATTGTATCTGGGTTCTCTCCTCCACCTACAAAAACTGGATGCCACCAGATAACTGAAAAATTGTTGAGTGTGGCAGAAAACAAACAATCAATCAATGTAGGTATATTATAGGTACAATGATAAACAAATAAGTCCAATTTTAGGTACAGTTTCATTCATCCTCTGTTGTACCTTATTCATAGAAACTTTCAGTGCAGAAAAGTCGTGCCTGATTACTGTTTATCAATATGGTTCATGGTTGCATCTGCATCTTTCTAAAGCCACAAAATTATGAAATTAAATAATATTTAGATTGATTGATTATTGCTTTCCGCCACACTCAAAAATTTTTCAGTTATCTGGTGGCGTCCAGTTTTTGTTGGTGGAGGAGAGAACCCAGATACAATGTACCTGGGAAGAGACCACCGACCTTCCGCAAGTAAACTGGCAAACTTGCTCACATAATGCCGCGGCCGAGATTCGAACACGCGCCGACAGAGGTGAGAGGCTTTGTGATTTTGAGCCCGATGCTCTAACCACTCGGCCACGGAGGCCCCCTTAATAATATTTAGAATTTAATATACATTATGACCTGATAATTAAACACAAATTTTACTTTTGATATCTGTCAGAGTACTTTATAGCAGTCATGTTGTATACCAAGGGAGTGGGTGGGTGCTAAACCCAGGAGTCCCTAAGTTTCTCAGTAGAGGCCAGAGTAAAAAAGTTTTTAATGAAAGAAAGTGTTCACATAGTTTGTACAAATTAGGCCATTAAGCAACCTAGGTAGTCTTTTTATATGAAGCAAACAATAATGGTGATTTATGTTGGCCTGAAATGCTATGATACATTTATTTCAACCATTGCATTGGACATTTATTTCAACCATTGCTTTGGACATTTATTTCAACCATTGCATTGGACATTTCTTTCAACCATTGCATTGGGCATTTATTTCAACCATTGCATTGGGCATTTATTTCAACCATTGCTTTGGACATTTATTTCAACCATTGCTTTGCACATTTATTTCAACCATTGCTTTGGGCATTTATTTCAACCATTGCTTTGAACATTTATTTCAACCATTGCTTTGGGCATTTATTTCAACCATTGCTTTGAACATTTATTTCAACCATTGCTTTGGGCATTTATTTCAACCATTGCTTTAGGCATTTCCATAAACACTTGAATGTATGCCAGGTTATTAATGTCTCCTTTCCGGACAAGTACTGCAGTATATAGATATATATGTATCCTGTAGAATCAATGAGTGTATACATGTTTTCGTGATTTAAGAGTTAGGCAGGTGGGGGTGGGGGGTGGTGTCACATTCTTCTCCCAAATGGATTATTTATAGTTGTGATAGACTGACAGTACATGTACCATGAAGCCAATGTAAATTGGACTCTCACAGAAATGAGGAATATTATAATACTTATTCATAATTACAGTGTTTTTATCTGTATGTTTCCTGGGTAAGAGATTCAGGACCTTGAAGAAGTAATGGTGATTGCAAAATAAAAAGGTAATTAATATTTTTTTTAAAAACACTACCCTATTAGAATTTTTAGTGAGGATTTAATTTTGGCATTATTAGTGAAAGCGATGATATTATTATTACTAAAATTGAATATCGCTAACATTTTATTCCATATTGGAGATAATGGTGATCTTTCTTAGAATTATCAAGTCACCAAAATTAGCTCTCTCTATATATATAAATATATATACTACGAAAAATTGCTAAATTTGTGTCTCACTAAAAATTCCACTTGTACCGTATTGTTTTACCTCTGAACATCCTGTGGCCAAAATAAGCACAATGCATTCGTTATGATTTAGGCAATGACTTGGTTTTTCTTTACAAATTCTTTGAAGTCCAAATGACATACAGGACATCAGCGTGACATTACACTTACAGAAAACCAATACTCTGACCACAGAACAAATCTAACTATCTGCAATTCCATTCAAAGAACAGTAGACTGTACATAGCTGTTGATCTTGTCGATTCACAGGCATGGAAAGGTAGGAAATTTAAATTTACAAGGACGCTTTTCAAGCATCACTGTAAATATGATGTAAATACAAGATTTTTAGTTGATGCATTTAATGTACAGTAACATGAAAAAGGTGTCGAGACAAACATAATGTGCCAACATGCATTTTGTTTTGTCTGCACTCTCACACTCAAACTTATCACGGATTAAGAAATTCATTGGGTCTCATAAATTAAAATTTTCTATATATTTGATCAACTAGTACTTTATGCACATTACAGTCAATTAAATACCAGACTATCGGAAGTAGTATAAGGTTACTTTTTAATTTGACTGGATTGGTCCTTCAGAGTCCAGTGTGGTCACTTATGTCATGATATACTGTATAAACAAAATGATGCTCATCTCAAAGGGACCAGCTTCGTGAAATGAAAGCAACATCATTTTTCAGGATGGCCAGAATAGACCCACCACCACCACCACCACCACCAGAGTTCTAGTTCGGTTTTCCTCTCTATAAAGTACAATCAGAGTATACAAGTATCCCTTCATGGGATTCAGTACAAACACTTTTAACTGATGGTGTGTATATGTTGAAGGATTAAAAAAAAACAATTTTAGTTTCATATTTTATTTATTCATTAACAAAAATAGTCAACACGATGCATACAACAGCTTCAAAATAAATAAGTGGATTTTTATTGTAAGAATAAAAGCACTGTTATGAACTGTTGCCATATTGATTTTTTGAGACTAATAAATAGCACCATTTCATGGATTGCCTCTGAAAAATGGATGAATGTCCATATTGCCACTGTCTTTAAAATGCGTGACTTGGTTCACTTCTGATTCTCAGACTTTCATAATGATGCTATTCGAAATATATTCTACGTTTTACATCTGGTGATTGTTCAAAAAGGAGCAGGGAAAATAATTAACAAAAATTTCAATCATAATGAATCTGGCATGTCTTGTCGAGATTAAATATAATACGGGATTTAAATTTAATTCAAATTCAGGACTCAATTTGTTTCCGAGTTCAAAACATATGATATCCATCAAAATTGTAGAAGACCTAGTGATGATGTGTTTATTTCTGTGGCGATACACACATGCACAGGTAACGCAAAACGTAGAATTTATCCAGAACAGCATCGAGTACATGCACACTAGACTTTAAACTTTTATCGATTCTTATTTCTGCTGCAGTTTAATTTTCCCTGTTATTTACTGTAGACTAAAACCTTGAAATTATGACTGCCTTAATTATATCAAGGTCATAATATTCATATGTGTGTAACTCATATTTTCTGTGATTAGAAATTTTTGCAATATAATCTGTAAATTATATTCTGTGTTTCCAATTTCTGCAGTTCCATTATAGTATATATATTCAGCAACTGTAATTTTTGCAGATTTTTCCTATCTGTTTAATAGACCATCACAGAAATACCCATTATACAGTATGATGGACATAAGAACTGTAAATTTACAATTGCATGACAATAGATTTCGACCGGAAGCCATAAAAAATAAGCACAAGTGATTTTAAAGTTGGAGACAGCATTCATGATGTCTGTAGAGCTCCTGGATTTCAAACACATAAAGGTGCCCTAAAAACAGGTATACTGAAGTGTTTAGTGTCACATGTGCATGTACTTAACATAAAATTTGTGGCAATAAAAATGAAGGTTCATATATTTAAAATAAAGGACATAAAATGATTATGCACACATCAAAATTTGTACACATACAGTGGCTAAATATATGTTACAAACACCGACTTTTACCACACAATAATAAACCATGTCCTCTCCCATGTCAGAATACAAAAGTATGATCCTCTTAAAATGTTTAAAAACATGATAAAAGAAATGTTTACTTTTGACACAAATTATGTAACATAACAAGTTTTCATTACAAAGATAAGGACTTTTCAGCACTGTCATAAAATATGTCCACAAAAACCACAGTATTCAAAATATAACACGCAAATACCCACTTACTCTCATCAGACAGAGTAGCATCATTCGTAAAGACACACATATCAGTAAAATATTCATGGACAGATTTAGTACTGACTGTACACTGAACACTGTATTCTTATGCCTGAGTGAAGAACTTTGGTGTGTGTTTAAATTTTATCACAGATTGAGGAAATCATTTATACATTATTATTTTTCTTGTGTCAGCTGGCACATAAATTTACCCACTTGTATACCTCAGCAAGTCTCTTTGGGAACCATTTTTGTATTAAGTTTAAATTGTAACTTGGGAGCACTTTTCGAAGAATAGGATCATGTGACATGGCATAGTTATATAAATAGACGTGAGGCTCCTTCTCCTTTAGGAGTCTCTTTATAGCAGTCACGGTTGACTTCTGGAAGATACAGATGGTTTGTAACATCTGTTGATGGAAAGCAAGAAACTTACTGCCTCCTAAATCTTTATTGTACATTAAGTAATAGGCATCCAAAAGTCCACTTTCATTGTCAATTAACCAAAATTTGTTGGTCTTGGTTGATTTGAACAGATTACGGATTCTCTCAGTAATTATGGCTGGTTTCTTCTGTTCATATGCTGCATCCTGCATACTTGCAACTCTACAACAATAATGTGATAATTGAAAGAAAACAAGCCCGCCATTTATCTTCATTAAATACAGCTTATACAGATTTCCAAGGGGAATAACTCTTAATCCTTCAACACCTTAACCAATGATACATGTGTCATCTTCAAAACCCAATCAATCATGCACTTTGTTTATCTACACACTGCCCTTAATCATGTACCTCTAAAACACAACAGCTGCAAACTTTCACAGAAATGGCCAGCTCTCTTCAGTGATAATTTTGAACTTTCACAGGAAATTCTGATCAAGAAATGGCCAGCTCTCTTCAGTGATAGTTTTAAACTTTCACAGGGAATTCTGACGAAGAAATGACCAGTTCTCTTCAGTTACGATTTTACCCACCTGTCATAGTTTGCAGTCAGGAAGTCAAACAAGAACAAGCCTCCCCACTGGTGTAGTTCTATGACCTCCTGCAGAGTGGCATTATGTAACTGGGCACCCACTATGGGCTTTCCATCATGATATGCCTTCAAGATCCTCAAAGGAATTTTAACATAGGAACTACAAAGAAAATGCTGCAAGTTCAGCTTTTCAGAGCTTAATTTGAACACTACATGCAAAAAATACCACAAACCCCCTCCATGTTTTGGGGGAGTTTTATAATCATCTTTACCTTCCCCTTCAATAGATTTTTTTCTAACCTGAATACTTTACTGACCTGAATGTGTTCATATTTGGGATCCACTGTATCAATGCCACCAGCTGATTTTTCTGCCACTCGAGTTTGTCCAGATCTTGTTCAGACCACTGGTCATCACTCGTGTCTGAGAGTATGACAGCAGGGACATTGTCCAGTCCCAGTAAGCGAGACAGATAGAAGGACAGAACTTCTCCTAAAACATGGAACACAACCTCACATGACCTTACAGAGTTACCTTCCTTTAAATATGCATGTTTTCTAGCAAATACAAGCAAATCTGTGCATCATATGACATAGTTGTGTTAAAAAAGCAATGCTTCCACATAAGAAATTAATACTGTTAACATCAAAGGGGGGGGGGGGGAGAGGAAGAGGGGGAGGGGCTTGGTACCTCTCTGCAACCAACCCTACACCTGGCTTAATACGATTTGAAAATGACATGGCTATCTTTTATACAAACTTCCAAGTCTATCCATTTCACAAAGAATACAAGTTCAGTGGTCTCACTTAACTGGGGATGAATCTTCCTGGGTAAACTTGCCCATATTAAGTTATAACCTGCTTGTCACTAAAATCTACTAATGTGTAAATCTAATCCTCTAGTCAATGACCTAATCAGCAGGACCACAAGGGTATCATAACAATTTAGGTCTACTGTATTTTTCTCACTACCTGCAAAGTACGATACAATGAACTCTCCCTAAGATCTTACCTAGAATAAACTTGACATGGGAGTCTCTATACCGGACACACACAACTCTCTGATCCTTCAGGGTAACATAAGCATTTTTCGGTCTCCCACACTTGTTCCAGGAAGCGAGATCCATGCTGTGAACATGTTGGGACTGTATGCTTGCCGTGTAATTGAACACTTCTTCATCGGAGAATCCTATCAAAAATAGAACAGGTCCTACCACTGTAAATATCACCAACTCAACTGAAGTATGTTTCAAAACCAGTAAATACTGATCATTTTAAGTAAAAAACGATTTTTTATTTTGTTTTCTTAATTTCTTTCAATCCAGTATAGATGCACATTTTTTAACTATTCGAGACGGAGGCCTCCGTGGGCGAGTGGTTAAAACATTGCACTCAAAATCACAAGGCCTCTCACCTCTAGTTGGCATGGGTTCGAATCCCACTCAGGCCGATATATGCGAGAAAGTTTGCCAGTTTACTTTCGGAAGGTCGGTGGTCTCTTCCCAGATACATTGTGTCTGGGTTCTCTCCTCCACCTACAAAATCTGGACGCCACCAGATAACTGAAAAATTGTTGAGTGTGGCGGAAAACAAACAAACAAAACAAAACTATTCGAGACCACGACAATGACAAATAGAAAATCTGATTAGTATGTATTTGATACCAGAGAAAGGATTCGCAGCCTCAGGCACTGGTATGTTAACTTCATGATTTAATCTTATTAAGCTACACATAATTTGTTCAAAATGAAATAATAAATAAACTTCAAGAAACTGATGATAGATACAATCTATCTTACATCATCACGGTTGACAATTCAAAAATGCTTCAAATAAGAAATAAATTTCATATTTGAAAATACATGAGGGTATGAACTATGATGCTTCATGAATAGTATGCCAGCATGAAGCACTGCAGTTCATACCTTCATGTATTTTCAAAACTGAAAATTCATTTTTTATATTTACATTCTACTTTCATTTCATTTGGAATACTGAAATGTTTATCAAATGAAAAATAGAATGTATATATAAGAAATAAATGTAATTTTTTGAAAATACAAGTACATGTTTAAAAGGAAAAATCTAGAAAACTAATAAAAAATTAAACCACAACCTACGAGATTTTAAGTACCAATGCTTTATGCCAGCATACTTTTCATGAAGCACGTTATCAATTACAGTTATATTTAAATAACTGATATGCAATGCTCATGTATATTGTGATACATACTATCTGAAACACACAGTTTGGGAAGTGGAATAAAAGAATCGCAATTCTTCCACCATTTATGAGGTTTTGAAAGGTTTGTAATACATTTCATTAAATGCTATTGCTAGCTTGATCAATTTGATCAGAAGCAAAGATTTTGGGGTCATGCATATTTGGCAGAAATTTCTCAAAAAATTTTGTTTTAAATGCACATTATTTTCTGATGGATTTTCTACATTTTGATGTTTTCATTTTTGCCAATTTTTGTAATCTGCCAAAATAGAGAAGATCTGTCAATAAATAAATTTTCTTATCACCTAGAGTCATGGATAGAAAATAATCCCTCACAAATTTCAACAAAAAAGGTTGAAGGTTAAGTAAATTGGAAACTGCAATAAGAGAAAGTTAATGAGTTTTAAAAGTGACCTTTCATTCATCCCTTGCTCCTACTGCTGATTTTACTTACATATGGAGCAAGGATGGTTTCTATTGATTTTGGCAGTCAAAAGTCAGGGCAATGGGTCATGGTTAAAATAATATAGTCTTAGAGCTATGATTTATTTCCTTATTGCTCCTACAGTCATGAAACATCACAAGCTTCAATGAGAAGAGGACACAACTGATAGGAGTTAAAGTCTATATGTTACGAATACAAAAAAATTATTAAGTATATATATAACTTTTTTCTATGAAAAGTAGTAATTTTGCTTGAAGTGTTAATTTATCCTCAATGCAATGCATTTCCAATTCTCTCCTAATTTTTCTTAATGTACCATATACTGGGAACTGAAAAACAATAACCTTCTATTGAAAATGTCAGAGTTTTTAAATTATTATCACCAAATCATGAGTACAGAAAGAAAACATATAAATTTGTTAAACAGATACTAAGATGTATTATGAAGTGTTTCCTTTGAGTGTTTTTTTCTTGAAGAATGTTATCTGGCCATCTTGGGTTACTCCTTGTAATAAACAAATTACGTGCTTGATTTAACCATTACAGCAATAGATTCTTTCTATTAAACTTGTGTTCCTTTTGGTGCGAACACAGCTGTTTATCCACGTTATTAAATTTTTCGCTATCAGCATTTTGTTAATGCTCCCTAGAGGCATCTCTTGATACTTTCATGAGAAGGAGGCTCTTTCTCTGGGATTTTTCCCACTGATAATTAAAGATGAGACCAAAAACATCATCAAAATACAAAAATCAAATGCAGCATGCTCCAAAAATCCATTATTTCTTATATGTCAGACCGTCTATCAACTCTTTACTGAAGATTGCTTGGTACACATTTAATATGCTTCCTATCAGGCATTCAGGTAATAAATACAATTTAGAACTGGCTTTTAATTAAGGTGATGAAAATAATGAAAGAAATTGGAGGATTCTTATCTTAGCCATTTCCTTTGAGGAGTCTATTTTCAAACTGAGTCATGCATACTTCCATCAAGAGGATCACAATGATAAAATGAAGTTTGTCTGTTGATTACATTCTCCACCCCCCCCCCCCTTCTCTGCATAAATTAATCAAAATGAACAATATTTGCTGTATTGCATAACATATCGGAAACACTATCAAAAATTATACAAATCTACATACATGTGTAATGGATTACAAAATGTGTGTCATAAATGGTATATAAAATGTTTTTCATAAATGGTATATAAAATATGTGTAATAAGTGGTACATAAAATGTGTGTAGTGTGTAATAAATGGTATATAAAATGTGTGTATCATTATGATGATGTTCATACTTAAACCAACATTTGCAAAGCAGCATCCTATTGTATTGCATGGTGAACATATTGATGAAATTTGGAGAGAGATTTTGAGCACTTGATCAAAGCAAAGCATAGCAAGATTTTTACATGAGTTATGAGTTTTGATCTTCAATTAAATTTACTATGATGAAAACTGAAAAACATACAGTAAACAACATCACACCTATTATACATCATCTACAAGGAAACATAAACAGACGGAATCAGTTTATGTATCTGCTATGATTTATCTATGACAGAATCGAGGGATCTTGCACATGTTCCACAGAGTTAGAAGCGGAGTCAATGAATCTGATCGCCTGAAATGATTTCATGTAAAACAGGGAAAGAAACGTGTTGACCTACGACCCTTTTCTAGGCTTCACAGAACACAAGCAATACATATCATTACCTGAGCAACTACAAGCTCTTATCTCCTTCATACCTGTCACAAATGTGTTTTATTGTCAGTTTAAATGATTCGGGAGTTTTTATAATTTAATATTTGATCATTTAACATTTAGATCATTATCAGTGTCTGAATTCACATAAAAGCCCCAGTTCATCCAGTCCTCACTTCTCAAATAACAGTGGGCACCGCATTATTGTTCCTTATTTCTCAATTCTCCCACAAAATGGGTGCTTAGCATTCAGTTCCTGTTCAATATGCGTGTGTTACAAAAAAAGAGTTTAATTACATCTTTCCACTTCCAACATTAAAAATCTCTTTCAATGAGTATGATGGTTCTGCATATATCGTAAAGAAATTTTACATTTCACAAGTTTCTTAGAATTTTTTTTATAAAATCATCTCCATTGTTATTGTGCTTTTATATTTATGATGCCTATCGTTTTCAATGAATATTTAAGCTATCACCCAACAAGAAATGTTATACAAAAAGTTTTCCCTTCACAATATATAGGAATTCATGATAGCCTTCAGTGAAAGACTAAATACTGAGCTTACATAAATATTTGAGAGAATTAAATTACATGGATTTGTAAAAATCAAAATGGCTACACTGAAATGTAATTTCATGAAATGCTACTCCATGAGCAAACATTTGATTTTTGTTGATGATCTAATGATTTTGACGTCTGGCACAACCATGATAAGAACAAAAAAACTGATATTCAACAAAAAAATTATAAAATCACAGTTTTCATTACTACTACCACCACCAAATTTCAGACCTGAATGAAAATCATATTTCAATTCCAGATTTTTCTTGTCACATTTAGCTGATAAAACACTGATTTGATAAATTCCCTCACCATTTTTCTCTTCAATGTATAGCAGATATTTATAAGATTTTGTGATTTATATCTATAGTATTCTTGCAGATATACCTTTAGGCACCATTTTCTCTACATAAGTGCTCCAGAAGATCCTTTCAGACACTGCATGTTTTCCCAAGAGTTCCCTCACATCTGAGGGAGCCATCACTTTCTCTTCAGACATTTGTTTTCCATTAGGAATTTCTTGGAAGCGCAGAGGAGGTTTTGCAAATATCAACTTGGACATGTTCTGAAAGTCATAAGGTTCGAATATCTTGTGTGTATTATGCAGAGAGCCAGTTTTAATTTTGTCATTCAATCCTTTCCCTATGTTGTCTTTGTCATCATCATCATCGTCATCATCTTCAATCAATCCACCATTTGGATATTCTTCATCATCGTCATCTGTTCCGATATCTTGATCGGGATCATCTGGAATGTTTTTGTGTGATGTGAAAATGAATTTTTTATATGAGCCCTGATCAAATTTAACATTGTTATGGTCACTTCTATCAATGGCTGCCTGAGGTTTCCTGATTCCTTGTGCAATATATAATTCTGGGTCTTTGAGTAAAAATCCATCGTCTTTCTGTCTCTTAATGTTCTTTTCAGAAAAATTCAATTCGCTGGCCAGTAAATTTAATACACAGAGGAAACCCATCGACATCAATGATATTGTCACAATCAAAATCCGCCATGATCTTCGGCGCACTTTTAGTATCATGGCTAGAACATTTTGTGCAGCCTCATCCAAACTCGAACATTGTGGTAAAAAAGAATATCAAATTGCGAACACATCAAAGTCCACATATCACATAATTGTATCAAAATTTTCTTTTGGTGTTTGGATAATCCAATAATAGGCCTTCACTGTAAATGGCATTGAAACATCTCCGTAGTATCAGATGGTTCTCCATTTGTAGCGATTAGGAACCTTTCCTTGTGTGGCTTCTCTGGAGACGTATCAAATCTGCCAATAAAGGAAAACCAACACTACAGTCTGGGACTACTCCAAAATAAATCACATCTTACAATTGGTCAACTTTCATCAATAATTACCACAATTGATTTTTTGCCAGCCGCAAGTTTTTTTTTTGTATTTTTTTTTTTTTGTAACACTCTTACTTTACAAAAGTTTGTGAAAATTCTATCAATCTGCTTTTTTCACTGACAAATACATGCTGTAATTTCAAAACCACATAGAAGAAACAGGGAATGTTTACTCAAAGGCACTGAATTTTAAAATCACACAAGTTTTCTTTGAGATCTGTTGACTTAAGTATCGGATTCACAATGGATATTTGTCAGAGATTGTTTGACCAGTTCTCCTTGCTAAGCTTTGATAGGTAGAAAAAACCATAGGTGTCTCTCCTCACAACAAAAGTTCTTAACTACAATGTCTTTGAAGTGTTAAAAATTCAGTAATTACCACGATTACATATGTTTACTCAAAATCCGACAAATCTTGCCCAAAAAAGAATGTATGCATGAAAATTGAAATCTTGCACTTACTATACAGTAATATATACTGACAACATCAATCTCAGCTTGTAAAACTAAACAAGACAAATGATATTGAAATAAAATGTCCCAAAAATTGGTCAACAGATCAATGGTTAGATAAAAATTATATTGTCAAATTAATTATGGAAATTCGGTGTTTTGTGTCTTAATTGATCTTGGCTGGAAACAGTGCTGTATGACTCTCTAATCGCTGCAACCTTTAAAACTCGACAGACTTCATTAACCATCAGTATTGATTCCCATATTCTTCTTTTGTTACAACTCTGATGCTTTAAAAACATCCAGATATCTGAAACCTTATAAAAGTTTCATGAAAATAGACGACAATGGAATTTTATGGAAATACCTTCAATGCAAGTCAAGTTTCCATGACGACAAATGCATCCTGCAATTTCTTGTTAATTTCTATTCCCGTGTTGACTCCAGGACATGTCAGCCTGCTTTCCAATCATCCTCAAGAAAATTTTATGCATGATGAGAAATTCGTTGCTGGGAATCTGGAAGAAGACACAACAAAATGACAATGACTTAGGAAGTCAGTGTGTGCTGTTTTAAACCCAGGTGTTTTGAGGATGAATAGGTTTACATGTAACTTGATCCTAATAAACATTCCATCACAACCAAGCATGCAATTCACACCAGGACTTGGAATACACTGTAACAATGTTTCTATTCAATTTAATTAAAGCTGTCCAAAAAGCCACTGCAAAATAACATCTCCAGTACTCAGATAATATATCACCTTAAGCATGCACACATACAGTCTGTGTACTGAATTCACTCGCGCAAAGTCAGAGGGAAAACAATTAATCACAGTGCATTCCTATACAGAGGAAAAAAGAAACTAAAATATTACTTCATAACCAGAAGTGTCAGATTATATAAACAAGCCGAATATCACGTTCATTATTAAATGTACATACTTATAAATAGTTGAACAGTGCAACAATGGAAAAATTTTATTTCTATGAAAATGAATTGATTTGAAAACTATTTACAACTTTTGGTTTTGTTTGTTTTTATATATTTTTTTGCTTGCAAAATTTGGTTTTTAAATTAAAAGCCAACACTTTGCTTCAAAGACTACTGGATACAGATAGTACACATTTAATAATTATAGACATATATCAAGAAAACATTTTTGGTTGAAGACTGGCATGTTATGGGCAATTTCTTTCTCTCACAAAGTCACAACAGATGATAGGTTTTCAATTTCTACCATAAACTCCAGAGCCTCGATGAATCAATTCTAATATTTCTGTGATTAATTTCTATCATAATTAGCTTTTCTATCATCATCATATTTTAACTTTTCAGCAAAATTATGCTTTTCAGCACTGCATAACTGTAATCCAATTTCAGCTCTAAAAGAAGCTGCATCAGTATGTATACATACCATACACTGAAGACAGACTTCCTGCATACACTGTATCATTTATCAGTTTTAGCAGTACAAATATGGACAGTAAATGCATTATTCATGTCCGACATCTGGTCATTATCAACAATCAGTTGTGACAAAATATTGAACTTTCTTCTGCTTCTCTTCCACCACAAGACAGAGGAACAGAAGACAGAAAAACAGAAGACAAACACACGGACATCTCGGAAGATTTATATGTGCTGACGAGGCATAGTAAATATAGCTAGATGTTAATATGTGAAGATTTTCAAGATTTATATCACCCCAATACATGAATCTGAACTCCTCATCCAGAGATTGTGAAGTTCACAGTTTTATGCTAAATGTTCAGGAGTATAGAATAAAAATTTAAATTTTAATCCATGTACAGTGAACCTGTTTCATTGGGCATTTAAACCCCTATTTTCATTCTTAATTTCATATTTTCATTGTTTTTTACACTGTTTTTTCCAAAGCATGTCTGATTAGACAGATTTCACTGCACAGATGATCTGCATATAACCGCTCTGGAGCCTTCACCTTGCACCATGTTTTTTTCAGAATTTGCTTAGAGGCCTCTATGTTCACTAAAACTCTACATTCTGTTTATCTGTGATTTTTGTCCCCCCCCCCTCCTCCTCCTACCTTCAAAGACACAGTTTCCAATCATTTAAAAAGCATAAAAAACTGGCTGTTAGTGCCTATAAAACAATATCTGATTGGGCATTATTTTTTATACAGATATTATGACCTGGTCAAAATTAAAATGTCAAAACTGGCCACTATAGCATACTGAATAGTACCTGATCAGATACAGTATTCACCCTCCCGTTACCAGTGTGTCCTTAAGATAATCAATGAATAATGATTATATTTCGTATTTAATAAATCGATGGAGTAGTTTTTGTAATCGTGGTATCATTTTGAAGAGTTTATCAAATAAATATAATCCACCCTAGGAATTAATGAAATTTTGCTTAGTGCTTGATTATCTTAAATTTCACGGTGAACTTATGGGAAGGGCATGTTTTATTAAAATATCTCTAAAAGAAATTGCATTTTCATACAAATCTACTATCAAAAAGTTACATAACCTTTCCCTTTATAAAAATATGAAATAAAATTAATCAATCACCACATATATTTATGGAAAATGATGAAATTTTCCTTAATTTATCAAAGGCAAAAAGTTTTAATCAGTCATGTAAATTTGGTCTTATTCATTTTCATCCTTACTTAAACTATCGATATTTATCTTGATTTAAATCATTCAGAATTGGTCAATCTCCTTTTATTATGCATATTGAATACCTTAAATCAGGTTTGATGTTAACTATAATTCGACAGTTGATTACTCCAGTTCATGACTGAATTCAATGCCGAGTCACAAGGGAGTACTGATGCAAGGTTTTACGGAATGACCCAAAAATAAAATTTATTTGTATCAATCCCAAATTTATTTCAGAAAATTATTAACAAATTAAAATAAAATCATCCATTACTTCCAAAAGCGGTGCTGCTTTACAAAATGTGTGTTGCAGGTGTTCTTATTCATAGTTTAAATTCTTTTTCATATGCTACCTTTAAAGTTAAAAATAAATTTAAAACATGCATTTTCATAGAGAATGACACTCTTTCATTTGACTGTCAGTCATAAAAATGCATTGGACAAAAATCTTTGCTGCATTTCATAACCAATGGTGCTTTAACTCTGGCCCCCTATAAACCAGGTGGAACACACATGAGAAAACTGTCACAGATAGAAAGTAGATAATACGTATAATATTTTGAAATTGAAAACTTAAAGCATAACTGGGTAAAAAATTAAAACCTCTGCAAGATTCGAACTCTACATCTACACGTCAGCAGCTTTTCACGTAAAACTACTGTGCTCACTGGCAAGCAATTCAAAAAGGACAAGAATTATATATATATCTTTTTTAAAAAGTTTAAACTTTATTTTATTATGATTAACAAACAAATACTACAGCTGATATTGATGCTATTTGTTGGCTTGGATATTGGCGTGACAGAGTCATTGATGAGGGAGGAAACCAGATTATCTGCTGGAGATCCAGCAGTCAGGGTGAAGAACCAGAATACCCCTCTCTCATACACAACCACTGCCAATCCTGAACAACAAACTCAGGTCGCAACAGTAAGAACTGAGAGCGTTAATAACAACACTACCCGAACACCCAGAAATATATCAATGATATTTAGTTTTCAAAAGTGTTTCAAAAGGATTGTCGGGTAAATGATCAGAATAAATGTCCATTAAATTAAATGTCCATTTTCTACAAATCCTATATTGCTCTTTCTGAAGTAATAATGTCAAAGTTCTGTACATACCTTGACAAGAACTCCTCTCTTTGGTTTTCCTTTATGGTACTAGCAAGCAATTTAAAATCACTATGATTGAATTTTCATATGCACGTAGCAGTAGGTGGTCACCTATTGATAGGAGTCTGGCATCAGGAAGAGTGTCAACTCCCTTCATGGAATTGACCAAGTCCAACAGAGATCAATTATTTATCAGAAAAATCACAAGTGGTGTCAATCAGTGATAACCATTAATTGATACAGGCAGCAGGAGGCAACTGTGCCAGCTCATTTTTCTCTGTCTGGGGATTATAATAAATCAGAAAAAAATCCATCATTCAAAGGCTTTACTTGAATAATGGTAAAGAGCTCAAGTTATCTCTGCTATCCGGAGGACATAAATAATAATGTCGTGAAAAGACAGCTTTGTACAGAGCTGTCTATCCTTACCCAGCAGATGGAGAAAATCCCTGATTATATATTTTGAAATGAAAATGTTAAAGGTGACCGAATGTTGATTTACTAAAACTATGATCAACAGAAAACTATCCCAAATCCTGGAGGGCAAATTTCTCCATAAACTGCTTCCATACTTGTTTTTAAACTGCTTTGGAATTTCATTACAGTTAGATTTGATACACACGCCATTTTAGTTTTTAAATTTCCATTTCTTCATGAATTGTTTTTTTTTTTTTTCAATCTAAAATGTTTGCACTCTGTCTCATCTTCTCTTGCAAATTTGAAAATTATTAAGAGTGCTACTTTATGTGTTCATGGTTCATATCCCATATCGATGTCCAATGTAAATGTAAGGAAGGAAGAGTCCATCTACTAGCTTTCAAAAGCAAAATCCAAATTACTCTCCCCTAGGGAACCCCCCTTTTAGTGAGTCAGTCTTTTAGTTCATCTGGGTCTTCATCAGTTTAATGGAGTTTTCACACTACAGCTGTCTGGGCACACAATGATACATTCTTATTTTCTGGGAATAGAAATGCAGAAACAACAGACAACAATGACAGTTTGACCTTTGTACACTGAGATAAATGTGCACTCCATTTACTTCAATATCTCATAAATATCCAAATTGATAACTTATCATAGTGCCTATTACAAAGAGTTACAGAGATATTTGCATGTACTGCACAGGAGAAGAAAATATGTGCAGAGTACACAAATACTGGCATCATTACCAAGTAAAAAAGCAACTTGGCAAAGATCTTTTTTTTCTGCTCAATTTTTGACACCATCTGGGATGCATTTTCATGAAAACTTTGAAAAGGACACCAATTTCCCTTACCTAAAATAAAGATGGACACGTCCCAGCTATGAAAATACACATCTCTATTACTTCATCCAAGCTGGCTTCAATTTTGCTCTCATAATCTGACAATAAACGTAGTTTATCTTCATTATCAGTAATTAACCAATTGAATGGCCCCCTGTGTACCAAACATTAGCCCTTCCACTCTTTCTCTGTGCCCCCTATCTCCTTCATTTGATAATATGCATATCAGGTGGAACTGGCACTGAATTGAGGATTAGACTTCTCAAGTTTCTTGTTTAATTGCTTTAAAAGCTGCAAGAAAATGCCAAAAGGCTGATTTAGTGGACATAAAATCTGTATATTAGGGCTGCAAAACGAAGATAAATTGCACCTCCAATTTCAAGTGCATAACAGTATTTGAAGTCTGCTTGAAAGTTTATGTATTTAAATGCGTAACTAAATCAATGTTATTTGATAAAAGTTTGCTGCCTTTCGAAAGTCTGGAAATTCTAAAAAGGAAATATATCAGATAATATTTAAGATGTATTAAATGTTGTAACTCATCCCCTATATTTTACAGGTAGTTGAAACATTTTAGTAGCACTTCCTATCAGAGAAGAACACACGAGAAAAAAAACTTTGGCATGATTTTAAATTTATGGACACTCAAGTGATACAAATTCTGCGTTCTTAAATTCTACACAATATCAAATCAGATTCATCGTTCAAAATTACCCAGCAGTCCTCCTGCTGTAAGCAGAATTGACTCCACCTTACATGGGTGTACAATTATCTCTTTTATGTCACTTTCAAAGAGACATCTCTGTGTGAATGAGTTACTTGGTTACTCATTCTAAAGCTTCTGAAGATATATATATATATATATATATATATATATATATAAATCAAAAACTGGACGCCACCAGATAACTGAAAAATTGTTGAGTGTGGCGAAAAAAAATAAATAAACAAAACAGCCCTTGTATTTATGATTAATGTTATTATAGAAATTGTACATGCCCAGTGAGAGCCCTTGATTGGTGAATAAAATATTCCAAAACTAACCACAAAGGGTTTATACAGTAAAGGGCATAATTTGACCCCTAGTTCTGAAGTCGTCAATGACTTAATTTTAATGAGGAATTTAAGCACAACTATTTAAATTAAATCCCAAAATTTTTGAGAACAATTATGAACCCTTTTTCCATTCCACAGACATCTAGTGTGTTGAAGAACATGTGATAGGCAAATAAATCATGTTCTCTAATGCTCAAGATGTTTTAGAAAGAAAAAACACAAGCATTAAAAGTGACATTTTTAGTGAAAACCAACGATAAATTGTTTCAATTCTGATGTCAAATTATAAAGATACAGTGCGAACCTTGGGGGGATATTTATGGTTTTCTCGATGAAGCATAAAAAATGAGGAGGGGAAAGTTTGTACTATTATCATATAAAGCTCTTAGTAAGATCTTCTTTCCAACCCATTTTTTAAAACTGCAGAACTTTATGCTTTAGGAATAGCATGCCATATCATAATTTTTCAAATAATTTACCTTCTATATAAATCATAATTATTTAATTTGTTTTTCCTGAGAAATTTGGCATTTAAACAGGATGGATTTTACTATGAACTATTGGACAAAACTTCATTACTATTGACCAAAGCTTTGTCACGCAAGCATCAATTTGATTAGCAAATGCAGGTATTGTCACGCCACGTACATATATTGTTTATCACGCAAACAACCGCAATATTATATGAGGAGTTTGGTATAGCAACACTTCCAAGATCTACAATAGTTTGTAACTTGATTTATAAGCTATGTTCATTCTAAAAACAAATTTCTACAGTATTATACAATTAACCCACCTGTGTACTGTAACAGTTCACAATATTGCCTCTATTGAACACATAACAATCAATATAACTTCATGTTTTTTGTGGTATGTTCTGTAATAACCTGCAATGATATTGCTATAAATTCTTGATGAAAAATTCCCCCTTTTTTCAATTCTTATGCAAACGATAAATATGATATTTTTGTGGCAGTATCTGCAACCAATTATTCTTTTAATTCTCTCTCTCTCTCTCTCTCCGTTTTGCCCTAAACAAGATTTGTCTTGGTGATTACTTACACCAAACAAGAACTTTTGAAACGTGTGATATTTGTACGTACTTTCTTGGTTAATTGTCATACATCATGATGGACTTCTTTATATATTTTCTGAACGTTAAGTTAATCATCAGCTGCCAGGAGTTGACTGTACTTTAAATACAGTATTCTGAAGCTGCATATCAGATAACCCAACTGTTCCTAAATTGTTTACACTTTCCGTAAGTATTCTACAGATATAAAGAAAAAAGGTCACGATTAATCAGGTTTTCTCCTCTCAGTTGAAATAATCACAGGAGGGGAAAATCCCGTCAGACACCCTGGTATTATCTCGGAGACAGTGAAGCTCCACTCTTGTAAAACAAACATGCATATCGGCAAATATTCCCTGATAAAAGCGACGGGTCTCACAAAGGCCAGGCGAGAAAAAAAAAAAAAGACGTTTGTTCGATTTTCCACCTTTCAAATTTATCACCCATATATATACAATGGCTAATCTATGAAGTCTGAAGGCGAACATAAATGTTAAAACTAAACACCCACATCATTCATTGGGGAAACAGAAAGTAACTGAGAGAGAGTCGTAACGTTACACAGAAGTCAAATGTTAATAAAAAAAAAAAAGAGAGAGAGAGGCAAATGGAACTGTTTTAAAAAAGCGAATTTACGCGAACATCCGTAGACCTGTGAGAGATAAAGCTGAGAAAATGTCCCGCTTACCTAGATTTCAATGCATGAGCATGGATACAAATTAGTCCAGTCTTCTCTCTGACCCCCGTCGCCGAAGGTGTTAAAATTCACACATTTTTCTCTCCTTTCTCGATTGGACACATGTTATGGGGGGCACCAATGGGGAATTCCAGAATAGTTATCTTCAGCGCCACGGGAGTTCCTTTCAATTTGTTTTGATAGGGAAAAAACACCAAAATACAAGACATGATTGCGAGATATCCAGTGTTCTTTTTCAATGAAAGATGAGACGGAAATCAGGGTAACATTTGCTTGAATTATTTATGTAAGATAATGGTGTATCCACCGGTAGAAATTAGTTCGTGTGAAGAGACTTGACTGGTGCTGCTGATGATTTTCCCTCCGGGAGAAGATGGTTGTGCCGAGTTAATCATTGTCAGAAAAAGAAGTAATGAGAAAAAAAAAAAAAAAAAGGGGAAGAAAAAAAGCTAGAAATCCCAAAGGTTGTGATTTAATATCTCACGAGCATATAACATCACTTACGTTGCAGAATTATGCCAAGCTTACGGCTGTGGGAAATTCTTTTTTAAATTCAGGCACGGAGAAGCAATTTTAAGAATGTGGGGTGGGGGTTGTTACCTCTTGGAATAAGAAGAAAAAAAATCTTACAAGGGGGTGGCAATTATCCTCATTCTTACAGGCCTGCATTGTGTCACATGCATTAGAAGCAAGATCACTAACTCTGTCACCGAGACCGGTCATTTAATTGCTACCCACCCCCCACCCACCCCCACCTTTTCAGAGAGAGAGAGAGAGAGAGAAGTGTATATCGCCTGGGCTCGAATTTACTATTGAAGAGTACTTTAATAGTAAATTCGAACCCAAGCGATATAATAGCCTGTGGTGTGGTCAATGTTTAGAGATCGAAGGTTGTGTATGATTGTAAAAAAAAAAAAAAAAGTTTTTTCTAGCACATATTTTATATATTATGATTTTTATAATATGAATTAATTTCTAATTTTCTCTAGCTTATTTCTTTCATAGTTTCAATTGTTCATTGTGTGATATTGATATCTGGCATTATTAAGTATTTTATGTATTCTGTATAATTTTGATTTGCATTTTAGTATAATGTAAAGCGCTTTAGAGTATATTTAGATAAGGCGCTATATAAGTGCATTATTATTATTATTATTATTATTATTGTGTTCATGAAAGGTTTGTGAAATAAATGCAGTAATAATTCTACTAATACTCCACGTCATAAAAAAAAAAAACCCAAAAAAACGCGGGTGAATAAAAAGTTTCTCAGAGCAAGTTGAAACTGCCAGCATAATCTGGGGATGACGTGGACAGAAGAAATGTGAATGTTAGGTGAAAGCACAGGTATCTGAATTTTAATCAGTTAATATATACATGTATAAATATAAAAAAAAAGGGGGCGTCTATCTCTCTCTCTATATATATATACACATGTATTCAGTATTTCAATATTATGAATTTAATAATATTGTGCTGTTCATTGTATGCTATTTTTAGTTATGTCACCATTTATATATGCTGTATGTATATGCCCGGTTGGACTCTATTTGGCAATAAACTATATATATATATATATATATATATATAGAGAGAGAGAGAGAGAGAGAGAGAGAGAGCCTCCTTTTTCTATTTATATCTATTGATTGATTAAAATTCAGATACCTGTGGTGAAGTGGATACGCAAAAAATAGGGAGAAAAATATCCAAATCAAAAGGGATTTTCAGGATGTAAATCGGTCATCGGTTTATATGTAAAGGTCTATAGAGAGGTCTCAATGTTGTCGTGTGATTTCCTTGCTATAGAATACAAAATTAAGGGGGGGGGGGGGGCGGTCATGATAGATAAACCGCGCGAGTTCCGGTAACATTATATTTTTTGCATCCACTGTCCACTGTTTTTGTTGTTGTTGAAATTAGAGTGGCACACTCATTCCGTGCAATTTCAACAAAAAGAAAATATTTCTCAATGTCGCTAATTTCAAGTGTATCTTCTGAATCTGCTGTCCAACATTTCATTAGCGCAGTCGAACTCCAATTGATAGAAGTTGACACGTCAGACAATAACTGACCATTACTTAATTAATTAAGGCCCTAATTATCTCTCTATTAAACCCTGTTACGTAAGAATGAACAATCCAGCTCACTGGGATTATGTTCAGTCCATCATTTTGTGTGGGAAATATATCACTAAGGCAACGCATGTCCTATTGTCAGTAAATTAAAAAATTACAATATGATACCCATACCACAACAAAGAAGAAACACGTGCTTGCTGACCACTTGCAAGGTGCACCTCCCGACGTAAAGTGTGGAACACATGCTCAAAGGAAAGCATGGACCCTAATAGACAATCTCTCGTACCCGAACACCCGTGAACTGCTTTATAAAGTTTGTCAGACAATGCTTGAGACCTATGCAACATCATGATCGGAACATACTTTCACTTGTCTTCCATCATGGATGATAAACGTCTCTTTGGTTTGTCGTTAATGCACGTTCACAAAAATTTCAACATTGATTGTAACAAAGCCGTCGGCAACTTCTCCGCTTCGGGAATTAGAAAATTAAAACTAGTTTCCGCTTCCTTTGTAACACTTCTCAATAAGTAAATGGATAAATAAATAAATTAAATAAAACAAGAGACCCATGGGCCACACCGCTTACCTGAGTCACCTTGGTTCATATTTAAAGATTTTTTCTATCTATTCGCATGTAAAACCTTGATACCCTATTGTGGTCCCACCATACACCCGAGGGCCATGATTTTAACAAACCTGAATCGGCACTGTGGCAGAAAGCTGCCATGTAAATTTAACTTTTCTGGCCCAGTGGTTCTTGAGAAGATTTGTTAATGACCCCACACTTTTTTGCATTTATGTGATTATCTTCCCTTTGAAGGGGACATGACTCTTCATTTCAATTAACTTCATCTGAGTATGATTTGTACCAAGTAGCATTGACATTGTCCTGCTAGTTCTGGAGAGGATTTTTAGAATTTTCAATGTATTTTTGTTTTTTCGCTTTTATCTCAACTTGGAGGAGGGCGTTGCCTTCATTTGAACAAACTTGAATCCCCTTCACCCAAGGACGATTTGTATCAAGTTTGATTGAAATTTGCCCAGTGGTTCTGGAGAGGAAATAAAAAATGTAAAAAGTTTACAGACAGACGGACAAAGGGTGATAAGAAATGCTCACTTCAGCTTTTAGTCAGGTGAGCTAAAACTACGAATAATGATTAAAAATATAATTAGATGAATAAAAATTTATGTAAGATATATAAACCGATAAAGAAAATATACAATCTAATTGAGTATTTTATATTCTTTCTTTCTTTTTTATTTCTCTAATTTTTTTAAATGTACAATCTAATTGAGAAGTCCCGTGAGGACTCGGGTTAGAACAGGTCCTCAATACCCCTTGCTTGTCGTACGAGGCGACTAAATGGGGCGGTCCTTCGGAGGAGACCGCAAAAACCTAGGCCCCGTGCCACAGCAGGTGTGGCACGATCACGATCCCTCCTTGCCCTGAGTGCCGAGCATAGGCCTAAATTTTGCAGCCCTTAACCGGCAATGGTGACCTCTCCATATGAGTGAAAAATTCTCGAGCGGGACGTTAAACAAGATATAATCAATCAATCAATCTAATTGAGAAAATATAAATCAAAGTTGACCATGATATAAATTTTTTTTCAGGATTTATTCCCATTCATGAATAATAATGAAAGCTATAATTAGACGAATAAAAAGTGTATGTAAGATATATAAACCGATAAAGAAAATATACAATCTAATTGAGTAAAATATAAATGAAAGCTAACCGTGATATAAAACTTTTTCTTTTAGGATTTATTCTCCTTCATAGAAGCCCTGGGTCCACTGATTAGATCTCTCCTAAATCTCACTAATAATTATAAAATTAGGGCAGGGACACGATCTTCCTCGTGCTATCGCATTATCGACTTGTAGGTTATTCGATTTGGTGTCGTGACGATGACATTGTGACATGATGACACTGATAACACAGTATTGTGTGGCGGATCCTGAAATTTTTTATGGGGGAAGGGGAGTAACAGGCTGGGGGCCGTGTTGAAGCCCCCAGTGGGTCCAGGGTAAAGTCCTAACGGAGGCCATTGAGACTACCGAGTTCTAACAACATAAGACGCATATATTTTAGTGTTTTTGGACGTATATCTATATAAAAATGGGTCATAATGGGGAGGGGGCGCCTGGATCTGCATCGACCACTATGTAATCTCATAATTTTCATCAGACCATTGCACCATTGACCTAGGCGTCATCGGTCGCGGTAGCTCAGATGTAGCGCGTTCGCTCTCTCCACTCCTGTCTGTTCTGAGGGTGTTCCTCAGCTTTAGGCCTGTCCATTCTGGATGTTGTCCTTCCATTTCTTCTTCTGCTTTCCTCGCCTTCTCCCTCCCTGTACTCTGCCTTGCAGGATCGTTTTAACAAGTCCTAATGACCGTGAGACGTGCCCGTACCTCTTCGTTTTGCGTTTTTACTGTGGTCAAGAGGTCTTCAAAGGGTCCGTTAGCTTGTCTGATTCTGCTCCTGACCTCTTCATTTGTGATATATCTTTGTAGGAGATGCAGAAAATCTGCGAAAGTATCTCATCTCAAAAGCCTGTAACATTCTCTTAGTGCCTGTTGTTAGGGTCCATGTTTCACAGGTGTACAGAAATATGGATATGATCGATAAGTGCATCAGTATGGTCGTTGAGCTGAGCGTAATGTTCTGTCCTTCCAGATAGTCCTGAGTTCGATGAAATCTGTGGCGGTTTGGGCAATTCTAGTGTGTATCTCAGGGTTGGACCCTTCGTCGCTGACAATGGTTCTGAGAGATTTAACGTTGTTGACAGTGGCCAGCTTCTCACCGCTCACTCCGATGTCAGTGCTGATACTTTTGGTGTTATTTGTTATCAGTTTTGTCTTTTTCGCACTGATCTGCATCCTGTAGATTGTAGATGTTTTATCATTGTGTTCTACAAGGTTCGCAAGTTCTTCTCGTCCTGCAGGGCCGTCTATGTCATTGGCAAAAAACGCAAGTTGATGATTGTTAGGCAGCCACTGTTCCGTTGTGGTCTTCTAATACATCAGCCATGATCCTCTTCAGAAAGATGCTGAAAAGGGTTGAGGAAAGCAGGCATCCTTGTCTCACTCCGACTGTGGCCTTAAACAAGGCCCCAACCTGTTATTGTGGTAGATTGCGCTGGAAACATTGTCATAGAGGTGTTCGATGACTGTGATCAGGTTAGAATTGATGTTGTACAGTCTATTGGTGGCCCATAACGCTACATGCCATACCCTGTCGAACGCCTTCTTAAAGTCAATGAAGACGTGGTAGAGTTACAAATCCTCTCCTTTGGGGATATATATGACCGAGGGCGTTCGAATGGCTAAGTCGGCGCGGGTTCGATTCTCGCTCGCGTCGATATATGTGAGAAAGTTTGCCACTTTACTTTCCGAAGGTCGGTGGTCTCTTCCCGGGTACACTGTATCTGGGTTCTCTCCTCCACCAATGAAAAACTGGACGCCACCAGATAACTGGAAAAAAATGTTGAGTGTGGCGGAAAACAACAAACAATCAATCAAACAATCGAATGGATAAGAACGGGTCGCGGTAGCTCAGTGGTAGAGCGTTTGCTTCGTAACCGGGAGGTCGTGAATTCGAGCGCCGCGCGTGCCATGGGCGCATCAAACCTAAGACGCAAAAGTAGGATGTGATTGCTCCTTCGCCAAACGCTCGGCATTTAGAAGTGAGAATCATGGGTATTTAGTATATGACCTTAAAAAACGGAGGTCTCGTGTCACGACAGGAGCTGGCACGTTAAAGAACCCTCGCTTCTACGGCCGTAAGCACTAAGCATAGGTCTAAATTTGTGGTAATTCACCTATAGCTCATATATTAATATGAGTGAAAAATTCTCAGTGGCACGTAAAAGTAACAATCAATCAATCAGTTAATCGATGTCTATGACTAATGATTGATGATTTTTTTTTAATATATATATAGTGCTTTTTCCAGCATATGCTGCTCAAAGCGCTTCACAATACATTATTATCCCAGCAGACCTCTTAACATTCCAGAGCCTTTTCAGTGCAAACTGCCGTTAAGGCGCTAGAGCATTAACATTCTAACATGTCTATAGCCAGGTACCCCCTTTACACTTGGGTGGAGTGAGGTACTTCGTGTAAAGCGCCTTTCCCAAAGGACACAACGTCGGTCCTGCGGCGGCCAGGACTCAAACCCACAACCTTTCGATCGAGAGTCTAACAGCCTAACCACTAGGTCACCGACGCCACATAATCGACTAAATCTATTTCTTTTTCAGATCGATCAAATCACAGTGTAAAGTGGTATCTTATTATTTCGATTGCAGACTACTGGTGGTGTTCCTTTAGTCAGAAAATTAGGAAAGAATTTATTCATTACAACTTGAGTTTTACGCTTAATTATTCTTAAATGATGCACATTGTTAAATGATATGAACATTTTATATGCTAAAACATTTTTTCTGACTCGCTTATGTATTATAAGCTTATGATGTGTACTCTACCCATAGATTGGGTACTGCTGCGATGTCGTTACAATTGTTTTATATATATATATATATATATATATATATATATAATTTTTCTTGGAAATATTTTAGAAAATTAATCCTTTATAAACCTACAAAATATTTTTCAGAATAAAATTTCCAGAAAAAAATTATCAATCATTGACGTGAAGTTTATAACGTCACAGGATTAGCAAAGATTTTGGACGCATTGGACGCATCAGATGAAGACGAATTTTGCTGGGTTTACGTGCGGCTTTCTGTTTAATTAAACAACAATGTAAATATACCTGTAATGCACCAATTTAAAAGACGTGAAGGATTTCGACTTCGGGGCAATGTTTTTCATTGAATTCGTTGAATGTGCAAGTAAAGATTCGTGAATAATGCCAAATCAAATGAGGTGGCATGGGAAGATTTTGTAGTAAATATGTGGTTTTAGCATTGCCACGTTTACAATTCTATGACAAGCTTTGTTGGGGTATCCTATATCCTGAAGTACCCAGTCAATTCCGCATGTGATTATTTATGAAATCTGGAAATTTCCTGTTTTACCTCGGAGTTCTTTATCAGTTGAAATAACAGCATTTTCCCTATGAATGTGAACAACGCGTGTATGAATCTTGATAAATATAGTACTACTGTTCTAGGGCTGGGAATACTCCGACAGAAATGAAATTAAAATGCAAATATTTAAATTTCATATTTCAAAAATACAGGAGGGTATGAACAACAATGCTTCAGTCTAGCATACATTTCACGAAATATGCTGGCATAAAGCCAGTTCATGCCCTCATTAATTTCTTAATTATCATTTCCCCCTTTTCAGATAGATATTGATGTATTCTTCAAACAATTATTATAGCCCCGTGGGGATGCGGGTTGACAGAATAGATCCTCAGTACCCCTTGCTTCTCGTAAGAGGCGACTAAATGGGACAGTTCTTCGGATGATCCCTCCCTGCTCAAAGGCCATAAACACCGTGCATAGGCCTAAATTTTGCAGCCCTTCACCGGCAATGGTGACATCTCCACATGAGTGAAAAATTCTCGAGCGGGACGTTAAACAATATATAATCAATCAATCATACAATTATTATATGTAAAATCACAAGCCAAATATCTGAGACGAGACTACAGACCGGTGTCGATGGTGGGAGTTATGGATAGCATGTAGATAAAAACTGCTCCACAAATAACTATACCAAAGCTCTCTTTATATAAATTTTCATAAAAATTTATACATTAGGACTAAGGAAGAAACCAGTAAATCTAGAATATGGCCCATCAATAACAAGGCCAGAGCTATGCTGACCACCTCGGACCTGCACGTGAACGTCATCACCGCTGCTGAGACTAACCACTACCGAATTTGTCCCAGGACCGTAATAGCCTCCACCCGCGCCGGAGTAAATATTGCAAATTGGGTTTCCATTATGCACAATCTGCGTCTCAATGAACTTGTCTGGCATTACAACAATGGTGACAGTAAAGAAGTATAGTCCATCGTAGGGCGCTAGGAAACGCCCACTTCTTAAATTGTAGCGGTTGTCTATGTTGGTTGTATCTCTTTCAAACACCAGGATTTGGCTACTGGAGACTCCAATGTTTCCATTTATTGAAGCGGAGAATCCCAAATTAGGCGAAGCTCTCCCTGGGAGTGAATACAGGAAATGTGATGACTCTCTATATAGTATTAGATTTAAGGAGGAAATCTACTGAGGAAATTCATAAAGGACACATATTTAGATTATAGACAGAACTCTAGTTCTTACTTACTTATTCGTTGTCGGTTTTCCGTATTTGTGTGATTTGACAGTTGTAAATGCTTGGTTTGGTTTTCTTTTTGTGTGCTACATCCCTTCCCTGTTTGTTCTTGATTTTCAAGTTTCCTGCGAAGTTCTCCATTTTCACTCCTAAGGAGAGTAACTTTAGTTCGTAAATCCTTAACTTCAGCTTGAAGGTGTCTGTGGTTTGCTTCCAGGTCTTCAGTTCGTTCCAATAGCAATTTCAGTTCCTTTGCAAGGTCACTGGAATCATGAATGGAACAAGATACGCACACCAAAGAAAATAATAAAATAGTTAGTGAATCCATTGTCAGGAAGACGCATGTACAAGATAGCCTTATCAATATTTCATGAACACTCACAATGTTCTATAAATAGAATGCCATAATCTATGCACAATTTGTCTCTTGTAAGGTAGGAAATTATCTCTTGTTGTAATTTCTTTTTAGTATACTAAGTATGTCAAAGGCTTATTTACAGCACATGATTTACATATATCTATAGAATTGTATGCTACATTTTTTCACCGGCAATGGTGACGTCTCCATATGAGTGAAAGATCCTCGAGCGGGATGTTAAACAACAGATAATCAATCACTTAATCTTATCAATGTTTCGGGCTGATATTTGAGTCTCCAGTTGATATTGGAGTCTCGGGCTTATATTCGGAGTCGCGGTATAATATTGGAGTCTTGGGTTGATATTGGAGTCTCGGGCTTATATTCGGAATCGCGGTATAATATTGGAGTCTTGGGTTGATATTGGAGTCTCGGGCTTATATTCGGAGTCGCGGTATAATATTGGAGTCTTGGGTTAATATTGGAGTCTCAAGTTGAGAGATGGGGGTGTGATATAGATTTTGTCCTGTTACATTTTCTATTTATTTTACCTTAATATTTAATTCATATCTATACTCTTTGTCCATGGACCTTAACCGAATACTTTCCTGTGATAAATATCGGAAGACGTCAAAAAACATTTATATTATTCTAATCATCCTTCTACAAAAATCATTGTAAATTGTTTTACACATTCATTTGTAATGCATTTAAATGTACATTTTCCATACATGCATGTTTATATTGAAATTTCTTTTGTATTCTTGTTATAATGTATTATTTATACCATGATCATATTATAAAATTGTTGTATCACAGCCAGAATGAACTCAAAACATGTAAATGGCGTAAATATTGCTACTGTAATTAATTTTCACATCATTTCTGGCAAACTGCAATGATAAGACGACATTATCTATCCACTGACTTTTTCTTTAAGTTCACCTGAGATTTTTCTGATCACCTTTTGTCTGTACTTCTGTCTGTTTATAAACTTTTCACATTTTCATTTTCTTCTCCAGAACACTGGGCCAATTTCAAACTTATAAAGGAATCTGTCCCCTTCTAAGGGGAGAAATTTTTAGAAAAAACAAAAATAGGGTGTTGTCATTTAATTATTAGAACACCTTAGTAAAATCAGGTGACCTATTTTAATTGGTTTGCGTCCACCGACGTGCATCAGCCGTCGTGCGTTAACAATTGAATATTTTTAACTTCTTCTTGATAACTACCATTCCAATTCTTTTCTAATTTGGTATGAAGCGTCTTTGGGGTAAGGCGAACTTTGTAAAATGTAAACCAGGATTTTTGCAGCCCAAGGGCCCTAGAGACGGTGGTTAAAACTGCCAAAAAGTAAAAAAAAAAGTGACGATTTTTAAAAAAAATCTTCTCTAGATCTTCACAGTTGTATAAAAAAAAACACTGAAAAAAAACCCAACTAAATACATACTAATGCAGAGCGGGAGGCCTCTACCAAGATTGTAAATTTAATGATCTACGAGGTAGAGGTTCTGACCACAGGATAGTGTCAAACTTGGCATATGGTATTTATGTGTAAAACTTTTTAAAAAAAAATCTTTAATGTTATTCGTACCACATTGAAACTAAATGGATATTCATAATGAGCAGCTAGCCCTTTACCAAAATTGCAAATTTCATGACCTAAGGGGTAGGAATTTTGGTACCAGGGTGGGACCAAAATGGTCAATGATTAAATGTATTAAGAATTGAACGTTTTTAATTTCTTTGTGATAATTAACATTCCAATTCTATTCAGATTTGGTATGAAGCATCTTTGAGACAAGGTGGACAGAATTTGTAAATTTCAGGACTTCTGCCCAAGCCCCCCCCCCCCCCCCTTAGGGGCGGGACCACAACTGGCAAAAAATGACCACTTTTCAAAAATCTTCTTCTCTAGAACTGCACATTTGTAAGCAAAACTTAATACATAGTAATCTGGAGCAGGAAGGTATCAACCAAAATTGTAAATTTTATGAAATCCTGGCGTAGAGGTTGCCAAACTTGATATTTATTTTTCAAGTTTAAAACATTTAGAAAACATTTTCTTTAATGCTATCAGTACCAAATTAAAGCAAAATGGATATCTATAATGAGCAGGTAGCCCTTTACCGAAATTGTAAATTTCATAATCCCAGGGATAGGGATTCTAGTATGAATGTGGGACCAAAATGATCAGTGACTAAATATGTTAACAATTGAACTTTTTAACATTTTGATAAGTACCATTTCAATTCCTCCGAAATTTTGCATGAAGCATCTTTTGGAGAAGGTGACACAAATTGTAAATTTCAGGACCCTTGCTCCTCTGGGGCCTTAGGGATGCGATAAAAATTATTAGGGAATGGAAATTGTAGGACCTCCTGGTTGGGGCCAAAACTGAAAAAAAACCAAAAACGCGAAAGTTTTAGAAATTATCTTTACTCCCACACATGTGGAAGAAAAAGCATGGTTATGATGTCCATAAAGCCCTTTACCAAAATTGTGAAATTCATTGCACCTTGGTCAGGGAAATATGGGTTGATTTACATGTTTCAAACTTCATCTTTTCATCGGTACTTGAATGGGAATTGTATGCATATTTAGAAAGATCATAAAGCTGTGAACAAAAGACTCCAGAATGAGGCTTAAATGCAAATACAAGTAACTCTCGATAACTCGAAATTCAAGGGACCTTGATAAAACTTCGATAGTTCGAGTGATCGAAAGTTGACGGAAAGCCGGAAATTAAAGATCCGACATTATGGTTCAAATCGGGTTCAGACTTTATAGCATCCGGAATGCATATTTACAACATCCTGGCATTCTTTTGACGGGTTGTCCTTCATATTGTTAAGTATATGTAATTGACTTGAATTCTTAACAAAGAACTCTATAAAAATATATTTAAAGTTTATGTATTTGATTGTTCTTTTCTCTAGTTAATAGAGACGTCCATTTATAAGACAAATGTTTCATCCATAACAAAGTTTCGCAATTACTAAGCTTAACGACAAGGAGTATAATCCATCGCAAAATTGTTACATTTTTCAGTCATTGTACGCAAAGCACGGATTCTAGATAAATAACGGTGATTCCTGGTATGTTTCTAAAGTATTTTCTCCAAATTAGAGTTTCATTGTTAATTCCAAACTAATTTTTAAGCTGGACGTAGTTGTACCGTAATGAAAACAAAGCGCACGAGGGTGTGTGTGTGTGTGTGTGCATGTGTGTGCATGTGTGTGTGTGTGTGTGTGCATGTGTGTGTGTGTGTGTGTGTGTGTGATGTGTGTGTGTGTGTGTTGTGTGTGTGTGTGTGATTGATGTGTGTGTTTGTTGTGTGTGTGTGTGTGTAAATTGATCAATTAACTATCCACCGCACAAGGAAACACCCTAATTTACACACCTGAGCTAGCCCCAGGTAAGGTCCAAGCCGAAATAATTATACGCTTGAGTGATGATAATATACGCTACCAGCACTTCGAGAGATCGAGAGTGAAAAACAATGAAATATGTGTTATGGGACTCAAATTTCACTCGAGAGATCGAGAGTAAAAAACAAACAATGAAATATGTGTTATGGGACTCAAATTTCACTCGAGAGATCGAGAGTAAAAAACAATCAATGAAATACGTGTTATGGGACTCAAATTTCACTTCGAGAGGTCCGAGAGTAAGTTTGCATAGTTGTATAGAGAAAATTCGGGGCCGTGATTTCACTTTGAGAGTTCGAGAGGTCGAAGTTCGAGATTCCCAGACGGGTCTGTGTATGGGCTATGATACTCAGGTGACCGTTAAGGCGTGTGGGCCTCTTGTTTTCTCAAGGACCACTGTCCCAGAATAGTGGGAATTTACTTGAAAGCTTCCTGAAATAGTTTATATTCAAGTTTGTTCAAATCATGACCCCCCCCCGGGGGGGGGGGGGACAATAGGGATCAACGTTTTACATGCAGATGTATAGGAAAAGTATTTTAGAATAGTCTTTTTAAGATCAACAGGACCATGATTAATCACGCTGATACGTAAGCATCCTTAGGTAGTGTAAATTCAAAACTCAAATTGTAGCCCCCTGAAGTAGGGTGGGACCACAATAGGGGACCGAAGTTTTACATGAGAATTTGTAGAGAAATATCTTTAAAAATCTACATCTCAGTAAGAGCATGGTGATGATTCGTCATAGTGATATTATGCAAGTACCCTCAGGTAATGCAAAGTTTATTCAGTTCATTGAATCCAGGAAGGTGGGTCACCATAGGAAATCTGTTTCATGTGGGAATGCATGGGAAATCAATTGAAACAAATTCTTTTCAAGGTAGCAGGGTCACATTAAATCATATCCAAATGTTCCCAAGTTGTATGGATTGAAGTTTTTATTTTATTTTTTATTATTATTATTATTTTTTTATTATTATTATGCGCCCTCGACTATAATCGGGGGGATATTGTTTTGTTTTGGAAAAAAAATCACTAAAAATAATAAATAATGGAGAGCTTGTATCACTCTTTCGATGATGAAATCATACTTCGTAAGAGGCGTTTTAACGATTTATTAAATAAATTGTTGGTGTAATGAGCCACCTTAATCTTAGGCGATCAGGAGTTATCTCTCGTGACAGATGTAATACACAGTAATTCATGCGAATATTCGCCGAGTGGTAATGTCTATAATACTTGTGTTTATTTCTCAACGTGTTCGAATCTGACTTGAGTCTGTTGGATCACCTGCACGTTTGGCATCGACAGGTATATTTCAATCATACGATGGTAGGTTGGTTGGTTGGTTGGTTGAAGTCCCACTCGAGACTTTTCCCACTTATGGGGCCATTTCACCAAGTACGATCTGGAAACATCGCACGCGACCACGCGCGACCATGGTCGCACCTTTGTTTTTACGTAGTCGCGTGAAAAATCCGTGCGACCTAGACATTTATTTTCTCTCTGCGCTCTACGTTCGATGTTATCTCGTATAACTTTCGTTGTAAACGTTCTTGGTGCGTCCTACACGCTCTATGGACGCTCGGTGCACGCTCCACCTGCGCCTTTCCACCCGATCTTAACACGATCAGAGATCGTTGTGTTCGATCAGTCTACCATGTTGCATCGACCTCTCGACGACCTATCTTCGCAAGTGCGCGACCTCTGCCGACCAGTACTCGACTTTGGCCGATTTCGGGGCGTACGAGTTGCAATAAACACTCGATCAATACGATTTAGATACGATCCAAACGTTCTAGCCTCGATCTATACGCTCAATTCTAGTTCTTTTCTCAACTACTTCTCGTCCGAGTTACGCCAAATTTGCCCTGGTCGTTCAGATTTACGTGCGACCTACTGCTATCGTATAAAAAGACCCAGCGATCAGTGGGCGACCATCAGTTTTGACCAACCTGAAAGAAGCATGGATCCTATCGCTTTACATCATACAATGCTATTGCAACATCATGCCCTGAAACTACAGCAAGACTCTATGATCATGCTGACGATGTTGAAGACGAGAAGAAAAAAATATACTAAAAAGAAATATTGGGTTGTTCCGTGGTTACGTGAACGTCAAAGAGATCATTATGGCCAGTATACCTCCCTCATGAAAGAACTGAGGCTTGGAGATGAAGCTTCCTATCGGAACTATCTGCGTATGCCACCGGAGATGTTCGACGAACTGTTGGCCAGGGTTGGCCCCAGGATTGCAAAGATGGACACTAACTATAGAAGAGCCATAGAAGCAGGGGTGAAGTTGACCGCCACCTTAAGACACCTTGCAACTGGCATAGATTACCCAAGCCTTTCTTATGACTTCAGAGTATCGCGCCATACGATAGCTACATTCATTCCACTTGTGTGTCAAGCTATTGTGGATGAGTACAAGAATGAAGTTATACCCTGTCCAACCTCAGCTGCTGAATGGAAGGCCATTGCTGATTAATTCGAGAGAAGATGGAATGTACCACATGCAATTGGGGCTCTAGATGGTAAGCACGTGGCCATCAGAAAACCAGCAAGTTCTGGATCTCTGTACTATAATTACAAGAAGTTTTGCTCCATTGTCCTTCTGGCTCTGGTGGACGCGAATGCCAAATTCCTGTGGATCGATGTTGGTGGTTTGGGACACCAATCTGATGCTCAGATATTCAACGCCAGTGAGCTGCAAGAATGCATTGTTGGTGGTTCAGTTCAACTGCCAGCAGCTGAACCTATGACCAATGATGACGTTGATGTACCATTCTTTATCCTGGGTGATGATGCTTTTGCCTTAAAACCCTACCTTATGAAGCCATACACCCGGAGAGGTTTAACCAAGGAAGAAACCATCTGTAACTACAGAATTTCCAGAGGCAGGCGCGTGGTTGAGAATGCGTTTGGAATCCTGTCCTCACGTTTCCGGTGTTTACTGACAACTCTACAACAGAATCCAGGCAACTGCAGATTAATTGTGGAAGCTTGTGTTTGCCTGCATAACATAATGAGAATGAGGTACCCGGCACTCCAGAATGCAGATATGGACATGGAAGATTTAGATCACAATATGATTCCTGGAGAATGGAGAAACTCAGGAGATCTGCAAGAGTTGGCCTACCACTTGGGCCGTAATAGGGACAACGCCGAGGGGAAGAAAGTACGGGATTACATAAAGAACTACTTCAACAGTCCTGTTGGTTCTGTTCCATGGCAAGAGAAAATGGTGTCCGCAAAACACAGTGTTTTCTGAGTGTTGTTGCTAATATGATATATCTCTAACTTTTAAACTTTTCATAACTATGTGTAATAAACCACAATGTGTAAATGATTTTATATATTTAATGTATGATTAGAGATTAAAATACAAACAAAACAAAAGGAAACGACCAATAAAATAAAATAGAACAAAATGAAATCAAGAAATAAAAGAAATGAAAGAACAATAAAACCAAAACAAAACAAAAAAAAACAAGCAAAAAAAAAAAAAAAAACAAAGACAAAAAACAAACAAAACAAAATACAAAAAAAACCCCAAAAACAAAACAAAAAAAACCCAGTAACCAACAAAAACCCACCAAACTAACAGAAAAAATGGGGGAAAAGAAAGAAAAATATAGAAAAAAAAACCCACTGAAACCAACAACAAAAACCCACCAAAACTATCCGAAAAAAATGGGGGAAAAGAAAGAAAAATAGATAGAAAAAACGCGACCGTAGCTTCCGAAAAAACATTGCGTGATTGTACTTATCAATGGCAAATTGATTTATAGCAAAATTAATAAAGCTTGCACCCTATCTGCACGGTTTTCAGTAGGCGTGGCTTAATCGGATTAGGCGAAGGTAAATCGCAACTTCAGCGAGAAATGATCTTTAGTGGTTGAAACTTAAACGCACATAGATCGCACCTCAATCCTGTGATCATAATCAAATCGTGTCCATTTCGCAAACAGTGAGTGCACTGGTCTAAGGAAAATCGGGAGCAGGTAGCATGAAGCGATTCTTGATCGCAGCGGATCTAGGCTACATCGCATGGATCGAGCGAGTGTTGAGAATTGATCGAGCAGCACGACCGTGTGCTCGATCAGTTTTCGCTCAAGAAGACTGAGCCTCGCTCATCCCCGCTCTAGCCTCAATTGCCCCTCGATCAATACGTCTTTTCCTCGACTGTGTTCGCTGTTTCGACGCTCTCTTTGCGACTTTTAAGTCGAGGCTCAGTTTTTTGACATGTCAAAAAACCGAGCTGCGATCAATTTTTCAGGAAGACCATTCTTCGACTTTGAGCGACCACAGGAGACCGAGGCGTGACCACTTCGAGGTCAACCTTCGACTTCTTGCGATCTTCAGCGATCAAGCCACGCTCTTAGATCGCAACTCAGTCTTCCGGGAAGAATTTTTGGTGAAATGGCCCTATTACATGGAGATGTCACCATTGCTGGTGGAGGGCTGCAAAATTTAGGCTTGAGGCATTTGTGCAGAGAGAAATATTTATCGTGCCACACCACCTGCTGTGATACGGGGCCTCGGTTTTTACGGTCTCATCCGAAGGTCCGCCCCAATTAATCGCCTCTTACGACAAGCAAGGGGTACTTATTCTAACCTGGATCTCCACGGGAGAACAGTCATAAGAAAATATTAATCAGGTAATAATGTAAGTATCAGATGGGGAAGTTGGAGAGGGGGGGGGGGGGTTCGATAATAGATATATGTACTAGCATGAATTACAGATAAAAAATAAAAATTGGCTGTGATAAAATTAAGAAATTTATTTCAAAATTAAGGATTATCTCCCTCATGCATAGCTCTGACCCTTTGCCGGAGTTGGTTCCACTATTTCGTATTTTAGGTTCTCCAGCTCTTCCAAGTTTGTTATTGTTTCGGATTTTCAACATTTTTGACTTGAACATCACTGAAAAGACATTATTTGTGGAAATGCGCATCTGGTGCACCTAAATCTGTACCGTTTAATGTTTTATAAAGTAAGACGAGATATTTTTATGCACAAACATCGACTGTGCATATTATTATGTGTTAAATTGATTTTTTAAAAATTTGCTATGAATATTAATAAGCGATATAATATAGATCTTATCACGGCTTTCACAAATAAAACAGACGACAGTCACAGACACGGTATATTTCCAGTTCTGCCAGTTAATTGTCTTAGATATCAATACTGACTGTTAAAAAAAATAATAAATCAATTTTGTCTCTTTCAGACGATATTGATGGATACAAAAGAAACTCCACATTATTAAGATACGGGGAAAGCAGATAAAGTCCAAGGCACATCACATTATTAATGAACATTAACTTATATCGCAAGATAAAGTTATATACTTTCCTACGTTTCTGTGAAGGCACGCATCATATAACACCGTACCTCCAAAGGTACCAGATTATAAACCACCGTACCTCAAATAGGTACCAGATGATAAAGCACCGTTCTTGTAATGGGGGGGGGGGGGGGGGGGGGGGGGGGGGCTCCGTGGAGGAGTGGTTAGAGCATCGCGCTCAAATTCACAAGGCCTCTGACCTCTAGTCGGCGCGGGTTCGAATCTCGCTCGCGCCGATATATGTGAGAAAGTTTGACACTTTTCTTTCGGAAGGTCGATGGTTTCTTCCCGGGACATTGTATCTGGGTTCTCTACTCCACTAATAAAAAACTGGACGCCACCAGATAACTGAAAAATTGTTGAAAAATTGTTGAGTGAAAAGGTCAAGATAACTAACAGTATTCAATCTCGCAATTCCCATAGAAAAAACAAATCAGAGAGATGGGCAAACACGGACCCCTGATCATACCAGAGGTGGGATCAAGTGCCTTGGAGGAGTAAGCATCCCATGTCGACCGGTAACACCCGCTGTGAACCCTTTATTCCGATCAGGTAAACGGAGCAATCCGTAGTCAGAATCAGTGTGTCAAGAACGGCCTAACAATTGGTATGAAACACACCAGATAGCATTTAACTTAATTGTAAGTTGTACTGGCAAACTAGATCGGTATAACGACCATAAATTTGCGAAATGCGGAATTTGGACGAGACTGTACAAATCCCTATCAACTTCTTTGTCAGTAGCCGGCTTTGATTTAAAATCTGATCATATGCAGAACAAGCTCTTGCGTATGGAATCAGTTGGGAGATATAAACACCATATGCAGGTGAAGATGAATATTGCCACATAAATAAGGGAAGTTGACAATGGAGAAATTGAAATCATCCCGTTTGTCATAAAGTTGAGTTGTTAGTTTGCCGCCAGCATCTATTTTCAGTAAAATATCTAAGTACGAAGCTGAAGTGGAAGACTCTGTGGTGTCTGATCATTGTTAATAGACAAAACGTCGTCGATATATCTAAATTTCGAATTGAAGGACACAGCAAGAGATTTTTTCTTCTCATGTAGAAGCTTTGGAGTGAATCCTGCTTAATAAGAATATAAAAATAGGTCAGTTAACAAAGGAGCACAATTCGTGCCCATGAGAATTCCAACAGACTGTTGAGTGTGACGGAAAACAACAATCAATCAATCTTCTAATAGGTACCAGATTATAAACCATCGTACTTCTAATAAGTTCCAGATTATAAACCACCGTACTTCTAACAGATATCAGATTATAAACCACCGTACTTCTAACAGATATCGGATTATAAACCACCGTACTTCTAACAGATATCAGATTATAAACCACCGTACTTCTAACAGATATCGGATTATAAACCACCGTACTTCTAACAGATATCAGATTATAAACCACCGTACTTCTAACAGATATCGGATTATAAACCACCGTACTTCTAACAGATATCAGATTATAAACCATCGTACTTCTAACAGATATCAGATTATAAACCATCGTACTTCTAACAGATATCAGATTATAAACCATCGTACTTCTAACAGATATCAGATTATAAACCACCGTACTTCTAACAGATATCAGATTATAAACCATCGTGCCTCTGGCAGGTACCTGATCATAAAACACCCTAGAAGTAAGGTTACTGAAAGCGAAGAGTCGCCAAACAATGGGTCATTGTAAATAGTTTCCGTCAACAAATAATTAACAATGTTTCCCTTGATCAAGAGTTGCTCTTCGAAACTCGAATTTATTGATTGATTGTACGTTGTTTAACGTCCCTCTTGAGAATCTTTCACTCATAGGGAGACGTCACCATTGCCGGTGAAGGACTGGAAAATTTAGGCCTATGCTCGGCACTCATGGGTTTGAGCAGGGAGGGATCTTTAATGTTTCACACCTGCTGCGACACGGGACCTAGGGTTTTGTGGTCTCATCCGAGGACCACCCGATTTAGTCGCCTCTTACGACAAGCAAGGGGTACTGAGGACCTATTCTAACCCAGCTCCCCAGGGAGTTTGAAGTTGCGTAATGAAGGAATCTCCATATTATCTAAAATTTATTAAAAAAACCCTGTGAAAAATAGTTTTAAGGGATCTCGAGACTTTTATGGCATTTTTGTTAATCAAGTCACAATGTGAGACAAGATGGGAACACATACTGGGTTTGTAGAAGTCACAAAATAAGATCAATTTTAGAATCACATGTGATGTTCAGCTGAGAAGGAATCACTCATAAAATTTTATACACAGATTCATTTTACATGAGACTGGTGTGTTTGATTCCCCACTGTGTACTTTATGCAAATCTCGTGAGGCACCATCTGTCATTTATTCTGGGAATGTGAAAAAAGATGTGAACATTTTTTGAATGAAAAGTATGGTGATGCTGAAAAATTGAGTCTAGACTCCGTCCGTCCATCTGTCATTCCGCTTGAGGTTTTCCGGACTTTCCTCTGCATTGGATGAAAAGATTCAAGTGAAATTTCATACACGGCTTGGTCTTGGATAGTTACAGATCAAGTTTGAGTTTCGTTATGCTTGACCTATTTCTGACTGAATTATGCCCCTTGATGAATTGCAAGAATCAGTTTTCCTGACTTTTCTCCGTATTAGATCAAGATATTAAACTGAAATTTTATACATGGCTTTGCCTTGGATTGTTACAGATCAAATTTGAGTTTCGTTACACATGACCTTCTTTTGACAGAATTATACCTTTTGGTGAATTGCAAGAATCGATTTTCCCCGCATTGAATGAAGATATTTAATTGAAATTTGACATGTGGCTTTGAATAGTTACAGATCAAGTTTGAGTTTCGTTACCTTGACCTACTCTTGAGTGAATTATCCTACCGGTAGGGGACGTTGTATTGCCTGCGATACACTCAAAATGCTTGTTAGAATTAAACACCGGGAAAAAAAGACGTAGTATACTATAGTATACTGCAGTGCAGTCGATGTATCTTTAAGATACGCAAGTTGCAAGAAAGACTACACCTATGATCTGAGTGTAATGGGGTCCGATATATTGCCCAGAGATGGTAATCTGGACAAAATAGCTGAGTCGCTTTATCCAGAAGATGGCCCAGTAGATATTTGTCCTGTGAAAGTGTAAGGGGATGGCAATTGCTTCTATAGGGCCCTCTCTAACGCTATTTTTGTTCAAGAAGAGAGACATATCAAACTTCGTGTCATGACCGTATTAGAACTTGTAAAAAAAATTCGAGAAAGTATGCGTCACAGGCAACTTGCGACGAGATGTGTTCTCATCCCACAAGTGTACAATATGTTGTGGAGACGTCAGTATCGGACAGATCACTTGTACCGGGGAATTTCATCAAGACGATTCAGAATGAAACTCTAAATTCAATCAAATTAGGAGAATATTGTTCTTTGATTCATTTTTTTCGCAGCGGCAAATGCCCTGAATCATCCAATATATAGCATTATCCAACAATACAAAATGTTGCTGTAAACAGACATTTTCTTCATCAAGAAATAAAGCCATTTTCAGATGAAAATGTACGTCAGAGTTCCCCCATCTACATCATGTGGTCACACACTGAAAATAGCAACCCAAACAATTGGTCACCAAATCATTTTGTGGTTTGTTTCCGAGTTTTACCTACTGAATCCAATGAAATGAAGGAGCCTGCCCATAAAAAGTCGAAACTTTGTATTGATTCAGATGATACCCCGGAAATCACCATGGACTCACAAAATGAAAAGACAGATAGTAAATACGATGACAATGAATTTATTAAGACAACAGAACATGATAAAGATAAAACATCTTTTGACGATTCGGGTTTTTCTGATCTTGGTAAAATTGTAACAGGTGCAATAAGGTTGTACACAATGTCCTCAGATGAAAAGATATGTTACATTCAGAATCAACCCTTACCAGACGATGTCGCCAAGTTAAAAACAGGTCGTGCTCAAACAACGAATACGGGCGAACTCAAAAAGACTGGATGAATCAGTTTTCATCGTTAACCTTCAGCAAACTTAAATGGCGGTCTGTGCAAGTTTTGTGTCATGTTCCCTCGGTCAGATGTCCAACATCAAAATACATTTGCTACGCAAACTTTTACTGCGTATAAGAAAGCCCTTGGAAAAACATCTGCCCTTTTAAAGCATCAACATTCAGAACACCACAAGAGTGCCAGATCTGTTTATCACACAACCAAGATGACATCTTCGTCTCTTCCGCATAAACTCAATCAGCAAAATCAGGCACTGTATCAGTACAACATAAAGTTGCTTGAGAAAATAGTAGATGCGATCACTCTTTGTGGGAAACAAAATATTCCTCTTCGAGGGCACAGAGATGCTACCACAAGTGATTCCTCAAGTAAAGGTAATTTCCTGGCAATACTACAGCTGTTGGCAAAGCATGATGAGCAGCTCAGGTCTCATCTACAAAAAGCAAAAAGAATGCCTTATATACCAGCAAAACCATTCAGAATGAGGTTATCCAACTCACTGGAAATCACATCACAGGTAAAATTTTGAAGTGTTTACAAGAGAGGGGTTTTTATTCCATCATAGCCGATGAGGTAACTGACAAGTACGCTAACAAAGAAGTTTTAGTCTTGTGTCTCAGATTTTTAGATACTAGAGAACATCCTGCCATTGACTTTGCAAATATAGGCAGAACTACTGGGTAGGCAATTGCTGATAAACTTATTGAAATCCTCCGCTTGCTTGCAATTCCGGTTGAAAACATGCGAGGGCAAGTATACGATGGTGCAGCAGCAATGGCATAGGAAAAACGGGGGGGGGGGGGGGTGTCAGGGACGAATCAAGTCTCTAAACCAATTAGCTTTGTACACACACTATCGGAGTCATGTATTGAATCTGAGCATCGCTTCAGTCTGCAAATTACCCCTTGTGAGGAATATGATAGATGTCCTTAATTCAGTGTTTATTTTCTTTGACAGTTCCCCTACACGACAAGGGTTTCTTGAGACTATTATCGAAAATGATGGGTCTGTAGATTTTTCCAGAAAGAAACGTCATATCTGCTTTGATGTGTTCTACACTATGTACAAGTTTGTCATCAAATATCCGCAGCACATTATCAAATCAAAACCTTTATGAAAGTACCAGTGAAGACTGGTCTTGGGATAGACAAACTAAAGTGACCGCGCGGGGGATTTTGGCTTCGATGACGTCCTTCTCTGTGTTGACAACATTTGTGTTTGTAAGGTATGTACTAGATACAATAAAGCCTTTGACTCTCAAACTTCAGAAAAGAGATATTGACATTTTCACTGCAAGTAAGTTAATTGAGGAACACGTGGATAGGATTAAAGAAATTCGTAGAGCGGTAGATACCGAATTTGAGTCTTGCTCTGAAGATGCAAAACAAATTGCAGACAACCATGATATAGTGATTAAAACTCCAAGGGTTTGCTCCAAGCAGCAACACAGAGAAACTGTCTCCACAAGTAATCCAAGAGGTTATTATAGATCTGCCGTGGCCATTCCATTTCTGGACCTTTTCCTCAGTGAATTAAATAAGAGGTTTCAGAAAGAAGATCTGGCGGCATATTCGATATACTCTTTGTTGCCTGTCAATTTGGCAAATATTTCACACGAGGAATTGTCCAAACTTGCCTCAGAACTAACAATTTGGAGGAGCGACCTGCCTTGCCTTTCTGTGAAAGACTTGGAGAAAGAACTCAGAGACTGGGGACGTTATTGTGTTAACATGAGCAAAGAAACTTCAGACAAGCTCTGCAATCTGCTTAATCTTTTCAACTTTGGGGACGTTTTCCCGAAAGTGAAAATTCTTCTTCACATTGGATGTGTTTTACCTATCACAACATGTGAGGCCGAAAGATCCCTTTCTGGATTAAGACGCATCAAGAGTTACATGCGCAATACTATGCAAGAGGATGGATTGGTTGGGCTTGCACTAATGCATCCTCACCATTCATTAGAAATTGACCAAAAGGAAATTGTACAATCATTTATCAGGCAAGGAAAACGAAGATTATTTCAGTCAAGTCTCTTTAGCTAAATAACACTTCCTACCAGAAAACATCAATGGTTCGACACCCCCCCCCCCCTTGAAAAAATATCTGGAACCGCCTGCGATATCTGGACACTGAGTTTGAATTTCACGAAACAGGTCATTGATAAACACCAGTTAAATAAAAGAATGCTGAAAGCATTTCTTCTTGACGAATCCCTTAAGAAACAGGAAACCAATTGAAGCCACGACGGAACAGAGGGTATTAGTATGGCAATCGTCAATGAGAATCCCTAGACGACCAGAAACTCCCAGGCGGTTAAGTTTAAACATGAGACCACACACGTGTCAAATGCTTTCTGTGTATGTAAAATCCCGACATATACAGCACTACCAAGTTCTTTATTATGATATATAGTTTCTTGTAAGTTAAAAGATGCAGTGAGACAGCCGAGTTTCTGTTGGAATTCCTGCTGTTGAATGTTTGGGAATTTTATATTTGAAAAAAAATGAGACTTTATTCTGCACAATAGCATCGAAAATCTTTAAAGGGGCATAAACATGATTTGAAATGAAAATTTTTCAAATTTTATTTTTTTATATTGTTAATGTTTACAATGCTTAACTAAGATATTTCTAATGGTAAGCAGAAATTTAAATGTCATTTATTGAGTTTCAAATGAGATACAGCATTCGCAATTCTTTGTTATGTAAACAAGGTTCGTGATATGTGTTTGTTTACGTATAGATTGCTTAATAGAAAATATCATGTTTAAAACAAAATGAGATGTGACAAACTCTAGAAATTGTTTAATTAGTGTTCAAATGGAAATGTTCAGAATTAACTTGTAAATTGAAAAAAATGCTTTAAACAAAATTTTTATTAGTATATTTAACCCATGTAAACAAAATCTTGCGTACGTAACAGAAAATGGTGAGCTCTGTTATCTCTCTGGTAAACGCCATGTCGAACATAGTAAAAATCGCAATACAATTTGTCAAATTTGCTCATATAGGAGGTGCATATATTCAGTATGTATACAAACAGTCTGCAAGGTTTGCATACTTTTTAAATTACATGTTAAAGCATGCACCGTCCATAACATAAATTGCAAAGAGATGGCCAAGTCGAACATAGTAAACATCGCAATCAAATTTGTTATATTTGCTCATATAGGCGATGCACATCCTCAGTATGTATACAAGCACTGTATAAAGTTTGAATAATATTGGTTGGATACTTTTTGAGTTAAGATGACACAAAATATGCGTCCATTAGTGTGACGGCCGGCTGCTATTGACCTGATGTCACCGTTGATGACGCAGGTAAAAATATCATGTACATGTACACGTGGTAACAGATTCTTAGAAACAACATTTTGATACTCTTTGATTTTACAAGAGTAAGTTTTGTGCCAGGCTAGTAAACGGTCAAAAACATTTTCTACGAATTTTGACATCAAAATCAAGAACCATGGAATGGGAAGTGCTCAGATGTGCAACTCACTGAACTTTCCTCAAAAACATGATCCAGTTTAACATACTTACAAAGAGAATTGCTACAAAAATCAGGTGTGGACGTAGTTTGAATAAAAGTATATTGTAAAACGGATACCTCGAAACCGAAGGGTGGATACCATATGTAGTTGCGCATGACAAAGTCTTTAAGCCAACTCAATTTATACGTGTTAACACGACCAGAATCTATACTGTAACAGCTAGTGTTAAGGTCACCTCCTACATCCATATCCCCCCTAGATGAAAAGTGAGCTTTAAAATCTTCAAGTAAACTAAGGTCAGCTACATAGGACAGGATTACGTTATCTGCGGCACGATAACACCGACAATGTACGAGGGGCGGTCAAAGGATTTCTATCCCAAATGACACATGATGAGTCGATGTCTGTTAACTCTGTATACAGTGATTTTGACTACGGATTACTCCGTTTACTTGATCAAAATCTCGGCGGGTATAACCGGTCGACACGGGATGCTTACTCCTCCTAGGCACCTGATCCCACCTCTGGTATATTTGCCCAACTCTTAATTTTGTATTTCATATATATAGGAGTTATGAGACTGTTCACTATTTGTTATGTTCACCTTTTCATATCGACAGTTTGCGTTCCTTTTTATACACTACCAATTCCCCCTACCTAAATAACATTCACGAGCATTGTTATCAATCAGTGTGGACACCACTGAGGCAGCTAGCGTGGATTGGATCCAGATATAAAACATGAGTTTGTGTTCAGGTACAATTGTAATGTCGCACTTAACACGATTAAGCTTATTACAAATTGATAACGACATGTCTAACATTCCAAGAGAAGATATTAAGATTACTTGGCATGTGTATAAATATTGTTAAATACATGTGTATAAATATTGTTAAATACATGTATATAAATATTGTTAAATACATGTGTATAAATATTGTTAAATACATGTGTATAAATATTGTTAAATACATGTGTATAAATATTGTTAAATACACATATAAGCAAAATGCTAGAAAAAATTGTTAAATCATGATTATGATCACAGAACTCCCAAGTTTCTTGTCATAGTCTGCGTCGTCAAAGCGTGTGAATTTGTCCTGTCACTCACTAGATCAGCCGATAATAATTATACACCGTGAACGAATCACGGATATAACGAAGTAAATCCACGGGGCCCCATTAATTCGCTCTAACCGAGTTTCTCTGTACACTACATTCGGTATAACCAACATCATGATAAAACAAGAAGCCCACAGGCCTTATCGGTCACCTGAGTATCAGTTAAAAGTATCACTAGTCCCAAGGGATACAAAACATTGAAAAAATCCTGTTCTGAATATCTAAGATGAATTCTAATACTCAGCAAAAGAAGATGTGTTAAAAAACCTAAATGTCCTCGAAAATGTTTATAACGATGAAAAGCTTTTACAGGATATAATACAAGTAACATTGACGCTGATAAATTAGCTTTGACCTGGGGTTGGAAAATTCACAATTTCGGTACATCCTTTTCTGCTTTTCTTAAACACGCATTTAGTTTTTATACCATATCAACAAACGTAAAGAAGTCTTTCAAATGATAGAGACATTAAACACTACAATAATTTGGCTCCACCCTGGTATCAAACCTTTACCCCCTACATTTACAGTTCTGGGTTACATGCTCCTTCTAAATGTCTAGTTGGTTTCGATTTAGAATCAGTAGCATTAAAGATGATTTAATCATTTAAATGATTTATGTAAATTATATTTACCAAGTCTTGCCCCCGCCCTGGAGTTAGAGCCTGTATCCCCGGGGATCATGAATGACAATTCTTCCTGCTTTGCATCACTATCCATTTAATGTTTCTTACACACGTGCAGTTGTAGAGAAGAATTATTTTAAATTTGTAAATATTTGGCAGTTTTTGTCTCGCCCCTAATGCCCCAGGGTACAGGGGTCTGGAAATTTACAATTTATGACCCCCTTGTCCCAAAGATGCTTCATACCAAATCCAAAAAATTGGAATCATAGTTGTTAAGAGGAAGTTAAAAATTTTCATTTGTTAACACATTTAATCACTGATCATTTTGGCCCTAACGTCATTCTAAAACCCCTGCCCCTGGGGTAATGAAATTTACAATTTTGGTAAAGGGCTATCTGCTCATTCTAAATCCATTTAGTTTCAATTTAGTATCAATATTCAGCATATGTGTTTAAAAAGTTTTACACATAAATATACACTATATATACCAAGTTTGGCCCTATTCTGGAGTCAGAACCTCTACTCCGGGGATTATGAAATTTACAAATTTTGTAGAGGCCTCCCTGTTTTGCATCACTATGCGTTTAGTTTTCTTACTCGTGTGCAGTTCTATAGAAGATTTTTGAAAATTTGTCAATTTTTTGTAGTTTTTGCGCTGCCCCTAAGGCCCCAGGGGTGTATGGGTCCTAAAATTTACAATTTATGTCAGTCTTGTCCTAAAGACGCTTCATATCAAATCTGAAAAGAATTGGAATTATAGTTATCAAGAAGAAGTTTAAAGTGTTCAATTTTTAACACATTTTATCACTGATTATTTTGGCCCCACCCTAAACGGTATCGAAATGACCTAGGTATCAAATGGCCATGGTAGGAAGTAACAGTAATTCACCGCACCGTGGCATTCATGGAAACTAAGGACAGATAACTCTGATTTTGCCGACGCTACACCTCAGCACAAAAATGGCGAAGGGTGAGTACGAGCCGGTAGATTTTGTGCATGATTATGTAAGCGATATTACATGCACGTATCGCATTAGAGCCTTTTTGTCGAGTAATATTTTTCAATGGCTTAAAATTGACTTGTTTTAATGCAGTTTATGGTGTAACTTTTGGTTAAAGGCATGTGGTGGTCACTATCCAATGAAAACTGCCACGTGTTTCTATATTGTTGGTCGTTTTTGAAGAAATATAATAGTTATTGGGTGACAATCACTTTCTAGGTGAAATTTCCTTTAAAATATTCCCAGTTTAGAATTGCATAGATACGAACAGCTGTATCTTGACCAGAATGTGATCACAAGCTTCATTCCCGCCCGTGACCCCCCCCCCCCCTTTTTTTTGGTCTTTTATTCCAGGAAGATAGACTACGTTTTTGCTTGTGCATTCACTATTCTTCTTCTTCCCGTCTAGGAGGTGTCTTAATGATGAGTGTTAACTACTTCACCGAATAGTGTTAAAACAGATAAAAAAGAAATGTGTAATATTTACACAATGGTAAAGTGATTATATCCAGATCATTATCGGTGAATCTTTTCAATCCTGTTTTCAAGCACTCAGATTCAAGTGGGTCCACAATGGGAGATTAAATATTTTACCAGAGACGTGTAACAGACGAGATGTGTACCGCTTTAGAATAGACAGTCCCACCTATAAATTGGTATTCCTGTTTATCAGTTAGATAAGTTGATATTGATTATTAAAAGTTTATAAATTGAAATCAAATGTGGCCAGTTTTGAAATGATTTGATGATCAATAAATAAGTATTAGCAAGAATGGAGGCAAATCATAAACAGATGGTGGTTTGCAAATTAATGGAAGAAAAAGAAATACACTAAAAAGACCGGGCAGTTCTACTATGCCACATGTTCTCAGTTGGAAAAATACTTGTATGAACTGACTTTCAACTTTGAGATTAATTTCAGTCACAATTTGCAGAAAGTGTAATTCATGGGTTTATAAAACTTAAAAATTATCAACAGTAAGCAAGCTATCTATTTTCTTCATAAAATGTGCAAAAATGTCCATTTCTTTAAATATGAAAGGATTTGTTACAATGAAAAGGGTCCATTGTGACTCTATGACATGCTTTGAAAACTAGAAAGAAAAAAAACCAGTGCTGTATTGAATAACAAGTCATTTTTGTATTTCCTCACTTTTGTGTCCCCCATTTTTCTCTGTTGAATTTTTGATAGTGCTTTCATATGTTCATAATAAGGTCATGGGGTTTCTGATGCTGTATAAATATTGCATAAGCAACAGTTTCTTTTTCTCTACAGTGACGCCAATATTATACTTATTTGCTGTTGCTGTTTTGGGCCAAGCCCTTACTCCATCAACATTCCTAACAACGATAGATCAGGATAGACTGAAGAAAGTGTTCAAATCTACAACGCCCTACACAGACCTACCAACAGTGCACTACTCAATTTTAGGATTGAAATTGCTGGGTGACACCAGCATTAACAGTCAGGTCAGTTGCATGTTTATAATGACTGTGTACAAACATCATTCAAAAAATGTGTAAAAAGAATGTGTCTACTGAGATTTTTTTTAACGATTTTGCAGGAAATATGTAGCACTATATCAAAATTAGTTGATAATAAAAGTGTTGCATCCCTGTATCATGCATCTGCTGCAGCCAAAGGAATTGGGAACTGCAAGGTAAGATCTTAAAGTACAGGTATTGTAGTACACATCATACAGGTAAAGAACCTGATCTTTGAATTGTAGATGAGAGGACCATTTAAATTATGATATAATTTTAGTACACAATAACTTAGAATTTTATGGTTTAAATGTGACATCACAAACAGGATTGTGCATGACTTTCTTTCAAATGTACAAGGTAATAAAGTTGTCATTATAATCAGTATTTTATGCAACATGCTGAAGAACAGTATCCCCAAAAAAAGTTTTTTCTAGCAGCTATTTATTTTATGATTTTTATAATATGAATTAAATTCTAATTTTCTCTAGCTTATTTCTTTCATAGTTTCAATTGTTCATTGTGCAATATTGATATCTAGCATTTATAAGTGATTTTTTTGTATTCTGTATAATTTTGATTTGCATTTTAGTATAGTGTAAAGCGCTTTAGAGTATATTAATTATTACACAAGTCATTTTACAGCATTAATTTTTTTTTGGCAGTTTCCAGTTGGAGATGCCCAGAAAGTACTGAGTGAAGCCATCAAGGACTCGGTGCCCGTGGCTGATATTTTCTATGCATTCTCTGCCTTAAAAAATCTAGGTTTACAAGGTAAGGTGTAAAGGTTTCTGATATACCTTATTTTTTTTTTTTTATAAAGGGGGTAAAAAGTTAACCCTTTTGTTTCGAATTCCATAAATGAAAGTAATGTAGTTATAGCTGCTTTCACATTCTTTTTTTTTTTGTGCAGTTGATAATGCCAAAGTTACGTCATCATTAACAGAGGCTCTTAAAAAGGATGATTCACCCCAGAGGTCTGAACAGATTTATTTTGTTACTGTATTATGACATTTATAATGTCTTGTGTTAGATGCTCTATTCTAGTAGTCTAGTGGATATCTTGCCAGTATGGTTATTACTTTCATTAAAATATAATGTAACATGTTACAGGAGTTCAGGATGTGGGTTATTAACATTTTAAAAATATAAAACGTAAACTCACTGTAAAAAAACACCTTTATTTCTATTTCAGTGCTGGGTATGGATTCTTTGTTGCCTCTCAGTTAACTGGTGACACAAAGAAAATATTTGACAGTATTGAAGACATTGTTGCCCAGGCTGATGAAGTAGATGATAAATATTTACAAGTAAGTTTGAAATTTAGTCCATTGGTTCCAATGTTGACACTTCCCCCACTTGGACTCTGTCTGACTGTGGAAGAAGTTGTCTGTGTGGCGTATGGGAGCTGAATGTCTCCTTGGAGACTTGAGGTATATTCCCGTTCCACATCATTGGAGAGTAACCTAGTCCCCTGACCCCTGGGGTCGGGTGTGGACAGGACCCTGTATATTCCATCACCTTCTCAGATGTCACTCTGTGATGATGACTGGGGAGAAAAACCATACAGGGTACACTTATTACAGTTTTTTATATAAGGAATGTAATCTCACTATCATTATTTGCATCATTATTTGCAGTTCGACTTTTTCTTGTGGAATGTTATTTCTGTACTAAAAGGGCATGACCAGTTTCTTTTGTGTTTTTCTGTGCAGTTTGAGGGCGGATTGTACACCACAGCTTTAGTTATAGATGGAGCATACAGACTGGCAGCGAAAGAGAAGAAAGCACCCACCTTGTCAGGTGTAAGTCCAGCAATGTTTAGTCACCAGGCATTCAAAGAGTAATGTACTGCAGAAATATAGTGAATTTCCTTAATACTGACCTGTTGTTGGACGGAAGGGAAAGGTTGGTTTAGTAGGAGGACTGGTTAAGTGGGAGGACTGGTGAAGTGGGAGGGCTGGTTTAGAGGGGGATTGGTTAAATGGAATGGCTGGTTTACAGGGGGATTGGTTAAGTGAGAGGGCTGGTTTACAGAAATTTAACAATTGGTGATGACTTATATCCCTTTTCTTTATACTGTTTGTATTGTTCCCTATCACTGACTTCGGTTTCCTTTTGATAATTACTGACTCTTAAGTCTCCTAATAAACATGAAACAAACAAAACCGCCATGTATTTAACAGCTATTCAGCACTATATGTTAAGTTTATTTCAAACCTTTATTACGTTTACATGAAGTGGTATAACTGCATGTAATTCATTTAATTAGCCAAAAAAATACAAAAAACAAACCTCCTCCCCAAAAAACCCACCACAGTAAACAGAATGAATAGAGGATGAGTCCTTTGGTGTCATGTTGAAATGCTGGTAATTGCATGTAATAAATACTTGCTTAACTGCAAGGTAAGACTGATTTGTAGCAGATATTATAGTTGTATTTTTTAATTGCTTAAAACAGTCAATTCAATTTTAATTTCTGAAATTGATTTCCACATTGGCTTACCTAAAATCAGAAAAACACTGAAAACAAAAATGCATATGTACAATGTAGTGATTCATTCGGGAAGTCCAGCAGTAGATTTGAGCGAGGACAATCATATTTTTACTGTGTATTGTCTGACATTTTGCTGGAACATCAAGTTCACACAGAATAAGTCGTGGCATAGATTTATGTATGCTGTGGAAGAAGTTGTGAAAACAAAACAAATATTGAAACTAAATAGTGTATGTGTTGAAATATGGTATTGTACTGCTTTTTTTTTTTTTTATTAAACTTGAACTTAGTTTTCATTCCTGTTAGGAAATGTTTATTTCTTTTTGGCGGGACAAAGTTGTAAAGTTTGCTAACTATTTCCTGAGTAGAAAACATGTTCATCCGCTAAGAACAGCTTACCAGTAGGGGTGACCAGTTTAGAGTGAGGACCAGTTTGGAGGAGATCTGGTATAGAGGGGTGGTCAGTTTAGGGGTGACTGGTATAGAGGGGTGGTCAGTTTAGGGGTGACTGGTATAGAGGGGTGGTCAGTTTAGGGGTGACTGGTATAGAGGGGTGGTCAGTTTAGGGGTGACTAGTATAGAGGGGTGGTCAGTTTAGAGGAGTTTTCACTGTATTCAAGTCAAGTCTTGTTCATATTAGGTCCAGCAGTAAATTTGAAAGAGGACAATCATATTTTTACAGTATGCTGTGGAACCATTATTGTTTGTGGGTTTCGTGGATACTTTTTACCAACAAATTTATGTTCCCACTAAGCAGTATTCTTTGCAATAGCTTCTATAGTATAATGTTGTGTATTTTCTAAATGATATTAACCCTTAAATTCCATGCCCATGAATATTTGGCTACCCACGAACATTGACCTCCATGAATATAATGATTCCACAGTATTGTCAAACATTGTTGCTGGAAAATCAAGTTCGCATATAATGAACCATGGCGTAGATTTTATGTACGCTCTGGAAGAAGTTGTGAATACAAAACAAATAACTGAAACAAAATAGTGCATGTGTTAAGATCTGGTGGTGTACTGTTTTTCATTAAACTTGAACTGATTTTTCATGCCAGTTACAAAATGTTTTTTCTTTTTGGCAGGACAAAGTTGTGAAGTTTGCTAACTATTTCCTGAGTAGAAAACACGTCCATCAGCTAAGGGGAGCCTACCAGCTTGTGTCTGTTGTCAAAACCCTCACTGATAACCAGGTCAGTCCCAGTACCAGGATTTAAATGGCTTGGGGGGAGGGGTTGGGCAAATTTTCATGAACAAGGAAGCAAAACACTGACACCTTTAGCAATGATTTATGAAGTTTATAAGAGAAAATTGTTATGATTTCTATTTCTCCTTCAGTTCCACATTCCTGTAGCCATCACGCTCGCAAGTCCTGTTGCAGTAACCACCTCATCACCAAATGTAAAGGTATGTTCTTCATGTCGCAAATTGACATTTACATTAGTTTTGAAATGTATTAATAAAAAAAAAGGCAGATCTTGCACTGTGAGTGGAAATAATCCAATGTTGACAGTTCCCCCAGTTGGACTCTGTCTGACTGTGGAGGAAGTTGTCTGTGTGGCGTATGGGAGCTGAATGTCTCCTTGGAGACTTGAGGTATATTCCCGTTCCACATCATTGGAGAGTAACCTAGTCCCCTGACCCCTGGGGTCGGGTGTGGACAGGACCCTGTATATTCCATCACCTTCTCAGATGTCACTCTGTGATGATGACTGGGGAGAAAAACCATACAGGGGACAGTTATATGTACATGTAGGTCATATTTGATTATTCGAGCGTCAAACTTGCTCGAGAGCCTTCTAGTGATCATGCAAAATTTTGCCTCTACACCACCTTTCATCTCAATGGGCAAAATCAAATAGTGCCTATTGGTTTTGAATGTTTCTTACGATTCAAGATGTTGAAACATTGAATTTAATTGATATTTGAAAGGCACAATACCATTTCCATTGTTGATGTCATTGTTTATTATTATATCTTTGTCCAATAGTTAAATAACGATTGTTTGGTAAGAGAAGTTCATTATTCGTGGATGGATTTATTACGAAACAGATTTTCCCTTGAAATTTGTGTCATACGATATCATTAAGTACTTATGAAATAACCTGCTCAAATTTGGTTTTCATTTATATCTATAGTCTCGTAGTTGCACCAAGAATCCATATTTCAGATCAGTAGTAACATAAAACTATAGTGGTCATGGTTAGGTTGCTATTCCAAAAATGCAGACTATTTTTGGTTTTGGTAATCCTGATCCTGATTTTTAATTAAGCAAAACGAAAGTAGTGTGTGCATCATTACAAAAATAGCAGGTTATTTTGCAAAGAAACCCAGGCTAGGTAACATTCATTGGGAACTGAATCTTGTTCAGAATTCCTATAACCCGTCTACATATTACGTTGAACTTTTGAATTGTTAGACATTATTGAAAACAGAGAGTTAATACTGTATAATTGTTACATCATACATGAACAGAAGACATAGCTTTTATAAACAAGTAGTCTCACTCTGAAGCAGTTGTATTCTTTGCAGCATTTTTCATCTACACTTTCAAGTTATTTATTATAGCCTTTGTAAAGTAACTAGTCATGAGGGGATATTTATCTAGCAACAGGAGGGCACATGTATGAACTTGTTAGGATAAGTAACTTCAGCCCAAGCTCTCTTCTTTATTTCTTTTTATGTAAATAAACAATATTACTAGCATTTTATAAATAATTTTAATGCTTTATTTATGTACCTAAAAATGAGGAAATGTTTCCTGTGGCACTCAAACATTTCTTCTCTTACTTTCTCTAATTTACCTGCCCTCTAGATTTATTGAGAACCCTAATGTATATGATATTGCACTCGACACCTTTGTGGCCCTTCAGGCCTTTGATTTCTATTTATCCACTGGTAGGTATCCCACGTAAGAGAAAAAAAAACAAGCAGATATGCACCTATCTAATTTTGTAGCCAAGTTTATCATGTTTAAACATCTCATAAAGAGAGTTGGGAGAGTAGTATAAGGAATTGCTGCATGTGTATTGATATCCTGTGGTTTGTCTTGTCCATAATTTTGTATATTTTATACTTGGCACAATTATTGATTATGACCAAATGGTGTCTCCTGAGTTAAGGTCATCTGGCCAAAAGTAAAGGTCACTGGCTAAAAGATAAGTTTTGAAATGTTTGTCTGGGTTGTAAAAATTGGTGATGGGGGTGTTTGTTAGAACTGCTCTAGTTTTCTAGAAGACTGAAAATAAACAACAGGGTCATTGAAACTCAGGTGAGCATTGTTGCCCATGGGCCTTGTATTTGCATGATTGAAGGGGACATTTTTCAAACATATCGGAGTATAAAGCAGGGGTATAAAATTTTTCATAGGGTATGGCTTTGCATGTCTTTCAGTACAATTTCTTAAAAGATGTTAAAAGTGATAGGGAGTGATTCATGAATTATTTTGATATGTAGAATGGTTTTCACAAATTTCTGTTTTGACTAGGTTCAAGTGACCAATCTGCTGGGAGGGAGCATTGGTTCTCTGACAGTGACCGCAGACAGTGCCAAACATATTGGCAGCGAAGCCATCGTACTTAGCAAAAAACAACTAGCAGCTAAAGACAGGTAAATGCAAAGTTAAGAAGGGTGCAGAAGCTCCAAATAATCGAATGGTTGTACAGAAATGATACTGATCACAAGTTTTGTAAGCTGTATTCATATCACAGGATTGTTACGCAATTTATAGAGGGTGTGTAAAACACATGAATTTAACAGTGCAGTAAGAATGACCAGAAATACTTGGGAGATTTTAATCTCATGAAAATCATTTTTGGATGCTGTTTGAATGTGCAAGTGATTGCAGAACACATGGCAAATTCAATATAAAAAGATTAAGTATACGTTTATGAATTCAGTTCAGTAGAGACAATGATCTGAATATTTTTAAATGTTGCATTTTCAGCTCGACGTACGAACTGAACTTTATGCAAGCTAAACCTGTACGTGGATTTTATAAGCTTACTGTTAGTGCTAAACCCAGCAAAGAAGATAAGAAATTACTGGGCCTGACGGGGGCTGAGGTAAGAGTGCAGGAGTGATTGGATGTTGATAAATGAAAACCAATGTTGACACTTCCCCCAGTTGGACTCTGTCTGACTGGAGGAAGTTGTCTGTGTGGCGTATGGGAGCTGAATGTCTCCTTGGAGACTTGAGGTATATTCCCGTTCCACATCATTGGAGAGTAACCTAGTCCCCTGACCCCTGGGGTCGGGTGTGGACAGGACCCTGTATATTCCATCACCTTCTCAGATGTCACTCTGTGATGATGACTGGGGAGAAAAACCATACAGGGTACACATATTAATATACAGCCTGCAAATGGAATTCAAGTTGGAACAGTGTCTGTCTTGTTTACCAGTTGTTTGGGCAAATAATTATGAATTTGTAAACAAGCTATACCTTGATGATAAAGAAGCATATTTGGCACAGGTTGCTTCTGAATAATACAAACTATATTTGATAATATATTTTCCAACAAGTGTCAAACAATACCTAATAACAATACAGCACAACTGTCAGTGTATAATTATAGGCATGTAAATTTAAGGTTTATCAGTATACCATGTGTTGTACATATTGGATGTCAGCTAAATCCACCAGGCTTGAAGTCAGTGGGAGGGGCTATATATCACAGAGGACGTACACGCATTCTGAATGATTCTTGATGTAGAATTATTGTCCTATTGTGCATTTTTTCAAATGTGGACAAGCTCTAGTATTTAGTTAAGACATGTTGTTCTCCATCTTGGTTTGAGCTAGAGGATGATCACTTTTAGCCGATCATAAATTTCAACTCTCCTTTTTCATTTTAATTGCACATAATTTGTCACGAAAAAAAAAAAAGACCCATTGAAGAAAAATAGCTATAATGACATAGTTTTTAATAACTAAAATGGTATTAAAAATTCTTATTGTAATTTAAATTTTTAATTGAATCATGGTCAAGAAAAAATTGTAATATGGGTGCAGGTGCTATTGACAACAAGATGTTTTAGTTCAATAACCATTACAGTTTGAGAAATGTTCTTAGCACAAACAAATGGATAAATCCCATTCAGACTTTTATGTCCACAACATGTGTACTGTAAAATATACCCAATGTTGACACTTCCCCCACTTGGACTCTGTCTGACTGTGGAGGAAGTTGTCTGTGTGGCGTATGGGAGCTGAATGTCTCCTTGGAGACTTGAGGTATATTCCCGTTCCACATCATTGGAGAGGAACCTAGTCCCCTGACCCCTGGGGTCGGGTGTGGACAGGACCCTGTATATTCCATCACCTTCTCAGATGTCACTCTGTGATGATGACTGGGGAGAAAAACCATACAGGGGACACATATTTATATAGTCTGCAAATGGAATTCAAGTTGGAATACTGTCTGTGTGTTTACCAGTTGTTTGGGCAAATAATTATGAATTTGTAAACAAGTTATACCTTAATGATAAAGAAGCCTTAGATTGTCATAATGGGGAGAAAAACCACACACACACACATTCACACACATATATATATATATATATATATATATATTACTGAAAAACCTGAAAGTACATTTTTTTTAAAAATACAAGAAAACACCTCCAATACAACTACAACAACAAAAACTACTAAAATCACCTTTGAAAAATATTCCTGAGGAAGACATTTGTTATGCACAGAATTTTATTCTGTGTGTAAAGAAAAAATCAGGGACATTAAATGGAGGCACCAAAACACTGTCAATATGTCGTTTTTGTCAGTGTGTGAGTCTCCAAACATCACTTCTTTGGCATTGTCAATATGTCGTTTTTGTCAGTGTGTGAGTCGCCAGACATCACTTCTTTGGCATTAAGTTGTTGCTGACACTTTTACTTGGGAGAAATAGTTTGAATTAAATTCTTGTCTGCATTTACAGGTTGAAGTCAAGGTGACAACACAGGTTTCCATCGAGAATGTGGAGATAGGTGTAGCAGACAAAGACCAAACTACAGCAGCAAGAACCACAAAGTAAGGCAATTATCATAAGGAGTATATTCACACAAATACATGCATCTTATTCTTATGGGTGTCATGTAGAAGTAATGTGAGAAAGTACTCAAGTGCAAGTTTCTCAATTTATGTCTGTACTCAAGTACCTCAATCTACATCTGCACTAGCTCAAGTACAGGTACCTCAATTTTATTTAAGTGTGTTTCTTTGTGTATGTGTACTATATATCTCTTTCCCCTTTTTCTCTCTCTCTCTGTATATAGTGTCCAGCTATTTTTGCAATGGCATATCTTTATAAAGCGTTTGATTTTTTAAAACAATAATGCTTTTAAAATTGAAATGGTCAAAATAGGAGAAAATATACCCAATGTTGACTCTTCCCCCACTTGGACTCTGTCTGACTGTGGAGGAAGTTGTCTGTGTGGCGTATGGGAGCTGAATGTCTCCTTGGAGACTTGAGGTATATTCCCGTTCCACATCATTGGAGAGTAACCTAGTCCCCTGACCCCTGGGGTCAGGTGTGGACAGGACCCTGTATATTCCATCACCTTCTCAGATGTCACTCTGTGATGATGACTGGGGAGAAAAACCATACAGGGTACACATATTTATATACAGTCTGCAAGTGGAATTCAAGTTGGAACACTGTCAGTCTGTTTACCAGTTGTTTAGGCAAATAATTATGATGTGAATTTGTAAACAAGCTATACCTCAATTTAAATCTGTACTCACTCATGTAGAAGTTCCTCAATTTATGTCTACTCACTCAAGTTCCTGAGTCTATATCTGCACTCGCTCAATTACCTCAGTTTATATCTGTACTCACTCAAGTACCTCACTCTATATCAGTACTCGCTCAAGTAACTCACTCTATATCTGTACTCGCTCAAGTACAAGGACCTCAATATTATTTAAGTGTGTTTCTTTGCATGTGTGTTTGCTATCTATCTCCTCTCTCTTTCTCTCTCTCTCTCTCTCTCTCTCTCTCTCTCTCTCTCTCTCTCTCTCTCTCTCTCTCCAGCTATTTTTGCAATGGTATATCTTCATAAACCATTTGATTTTTTAAAGAAATTAACAATGCTTTTAAAATTGAAATGGTCAAAGTAGGAGAAAATGTACCCAATGTTGACAGTTCCCCTCGTTGGACTCTGTCTGACTGTGGAGGAAGTTGTCTGTGTGGCATATGGGAGCTGAATGTCTCCTTGGAGACTTGAGGTATATTCCCGTTCCACATCATTGGAGAGGAACCTAGTCCCCTGACCCCTGGGGTCGGGTGTGGACAGGACCCTGTATATTCCATCACCTTCTCAGATGTCACTCTGTGATGATGACTGGGGAGAAAAACCATACAGGGTACATTATATTGAAACATAGTGCTGTTTAATGTGGAGTTTTATTCTTCCCATTTTAAAAATGATTGTGAATCTTGTTTTGTTCTAGACTACAGTTTCCAAATAAGGCAGCAAATTTATTTGAAGCTGACTACCATCAGAAAATCCTTCTCAAATTCCAACTAAAGGACAAGTCTGATGGAAGCCAATTGTCTGCACATCAGGTGAGACACATATTCATGTCAAAATAAATTTAAGAAAAATTGTCTTGTTCCAGTATTGTGATACAATGATGAATAATGTTTTAAGACTATTGCATACTGAGATTTATGATGTAAAATTCATTTGCTTTTCATATTTTCAGACCTTCCTGAAACTTACAAACCAGAAAACAAACCAGGAAATCATTTTTGTTGCAGATTCTTCAAGCAACAAGTTTGACTTGGTAAGATATAACTTAGCACTTGTGTTTGGTGATTGTTCTTGAATTTCTCAAAATACAGTGTAGATTGTACATGTATTTGTGCAAAGTTAATACAGTGCAATATGAAAAATTCTTTTTCAGGACATTGGTGGAAGCTCTAGTCAGTTTGGATATCTCTCTGGAAAGTATAGCATGGAGCTCATAATTGGAGATGCTGTGATTGAAAATCCATTCTCATGGACCATTGTAAGTGAAGTTTAAAGATGCATGTTTTTTTTTAAAATATCCACCCAATGTTGACACTTCCCCCAGTTGGACTCTGTCTGACTGTGGAGGAAGTTGTCTGTGTGGCGTATGGGAGCTGAATGTCTTCTTGGAGACTTGAGGTATATTCCCGTTCCACATCATTGGAGAGTAACCTAGTCCCCTGACCCCTGGGGTCAGGTGTGGACAGGACCCTGTATATTCCATCACCTTCTCAGATGTCACTCTGTGATGATGACTGGGGAGAAAAACCATACAGGATACACTTCATATTTATATATCTTCATATAATTAAAAAAAATAACCCAAAAATGCATGGTTTGGACTGTATGTATATAATTTAATAGGGTGATGTTTCACTGAACTTCCCTGAAGGCCAGGCACCAAAAAGTAAGGGATCTGACCGCTACGCCAAGAAACCAGAAATCAAGGTATGATTGCACTTTTCAGAGAAACGTCTTCAAAGAAATATTTTTTTGTTTTCTGAATTACTATATAATGGGAAATATTCGCCCACGACAGGTAGAAGTTTTGCCTTTCATTGTCAGTGAGTGAATTGAAGACTGGATGAAACCGTTTTCTTTCTAATTTCTCTTTTAAGTAACTGTGTCAGGGCAAATTTAAAATGGGACAAAGCCATTTACAAGAGTAGGAGGGGGGAAAATACATGGCAAAAATAACCCATTATATAGTAGTCGCAGTAACTGGCTTAAAACATGTAAGTACACTGCAGATAGTTCTGGATAGAATTATGTGATGTCACCGTTTTTTGTTGTTGTTTTTCAGCACATGTTCCGTGAGCCAGAGAAACGCCCTCCAGCAGTGGTATCCACAGTCTTCACTGTCCTCGTTCTGTCCCCGGTTCTCATTCTTGTCTTGTTGGTGAGTGAGCAATATCTCATTCATTAATTTTCCAAGTCTGTGTCTTTTGTACATATTGAAAAGTATCTTTTTCCTGGTAATTTTTTTATGGTAAATTCCATTTCTGCTACAGTTGGCATAATTTCAAATGTAAAAGAAGTGAGCAGTTTAAAATCCATTATTTTTGACAGGTAGAATTTACATTAATTTTGTGGTTTGAACATACCAGTAAATTAACATCCTATATCTGATCTTTAAACCATGAAGTGAACACCCCATGAATCGGAATTTATTTATTTTTTTCTCAAATGCAAGATCTTGTCTCTGTCTGTTGTCTAAACCCTGTAAATCAGAATTTTTTTTTTCTTTTCAAATGTACGGTCTCTGTCTGTTCTCTGAACCCTGTGAATCAGAATATTTTTTGAAAGTTTGAAAGTAAGACATCATGAAAATAAGTGATTTATGATATTTAATTTGTTGAATATTGCCTTCCTTCAACAACATAATGTTTATATATGACGATATGTGTCATTGCAGTGGATGAAGATTGGTGTAAATGTGTCTAACTTCCCAATGTCCATCAGTGCGCTGGGATTCCACCTCTGTCTTGCAGGTATACGTCTGAATTTTAACTCGTCTTTTGTAAACAAGTAAATTGATTCCTCAATTGAAGTCCTCGTATGCTGGAGGGTTACACAGTTAGAATTGTTGATGGTGTGATTGCAGGCGTCTTTGGGCTCTATTATTGTTACTGGATCCAGCTGAACATGTTCCAGACGGCTCGGTATCTTGGCGTACTAGCACTGCCAACGTTCATCTTTGGAAATAGATTATTAAGTGGAATAGCTTCTAAAAGGTTTGTATGCTTTACAAATATTTATATAGAATTGTTTTAATATGAAATTATTTAGAATACCAAACACTGTATATTGTAAGCATTTTAAATACCGGTACACAGTTTTCTTTATTTCTATAACTAGGACAGTTATTTATATAACTATAGTTTTCTTCATTACAAACACCTGTACACAGTTTTCTTAACTAGGTCCCTACCTACAGTCATCTTTGCAGTGACAGTTTTTAAGACTGTTTTTGGCTATTGAATTGAAATTTTATACATGGACTTAAATCAATGGATTACAAAAGTTTAAGTTTGGGCTTTCTTGACTTTATTTTTGAAAGAGTTTTGGACCGTAAACTTCTCAAATTTATAAGATTTGACGGTTTTCTGTGTGGCTTTTTTGTTTTTGTTTTTTTAATGAATTGAAAGTTTTCAAATGAACTTATCTCTATGGGTTACACATCAAGTTTGATTTGGGCTTTGTTGACCTTTCTATGCCCCTGGAATCAAAGATTTAGGGACAAAGTTTTTTGGTCTGTATATGGCAAAAATCTTTTAACCTTGGTCATATCTTTTACACCATAAGAGGTAGACCTTTCATATTTGATATGTGTATTCATTTTGGCAAGACCTATCCATTGAGACTATGACATGGTGACCTTTACATTGACCTTTGACCTACTTTTATTCAATTCTTATATCTTTTATCTATTGAAAATGTAAGCGGTACCATTTTTATACTAAGAATATATCGTGAGAAAACCTTTCCATTGATACCAGAGTCAGTGACCTTGACATTAACCACTGACCTATTTTTTTTGGAAATACTAAAAAAATCTTCAACCTTGGTCATATCTTTTGCAACATAAGAGCTAGAGCTTTCATATTTGGCATGTGTATTCCTTGTGGCAAGACCTTTCCATTGGTGCAAAGATCTTTGACCTACTTTTAGAAAGTCTCAACTACAATGTCGTAAGTTCCACTTTGTTTCAATCTGGGGGCATCAGTGTTTCACAAACACTTCTTGTTTTGAAAGAGTTATGGACCTTGGACGTTTGTTCTTTGCATTTTTATATCCTCATCATTGTACTTGATAAATCTTTTATCTTTTTCAGAAAAGGGGAAAAGAAAGTCTGAAGCACAAGTTAATTATTAGAAGTTGATTAATTACAAATTAAAGTTATTGTTATGTATGTATGTGTTTAATACTTATTCTGAGAAGTTTTTAAGTTATTACTTCTGTCTTAGTTTAAAAGTGAGTCTGAGAGAAACTTTTAAAACAAAATTTTTTTTGTTATTCTGTACTGAAAGGAGAATGTCTGGTTTGTAAACTTATTTTTTAAAATTCCTTTATTTAAAAATTTTGTTTTTGTTAAATCAAAAGACTTTTCCCTTCAAACTTAAATTCACACATCAATATGTGTACGGTTTACAGTAAATGTGTATTGTAGTTGCTATTGTGATGTTAGTGATCTAAGAAAGGTACATTTCTTCATGCAGTGAACTGTCATTCATATCTTTCATGGAAATAAATTTTATGTAAAAATATGATTTTCCTTTTGTATGCCACTCTTTAATACTATGTGAAATGATACTGCAGTTTCTACATATACATTGCTGAAGAAATGCTGTAATACTGGTGTATCCCCTCGCAAAAAAAAGTAATACTGGAGATAAGTCACCTTGTGTACCTGCATCGTTAGGAAGAATATGGGCAAGACACTCTATGAAGTGTGCCATTTCAGTCTCATTTGACAGGTGGAGAAAAAAAAATCACAAACTTTTTGAGCAAGTCAAGACTTGAACATTTAAAGAGGAATAACTCCGAGTGGAAGGCGTGCACAATACTGGAGTTTGATTTTGAAAACTTTCAGTTTTACCTTATGTAGTTAAAAGAAATTGCAGTATAGTGAAAGTTAATTTAAAAAAATATCCCAGCAATATTCAAATCTACAATGTACATGTAAGTAGTCAACACGTTAACATACTTAGCTACCCAGCTCAGCAGCAAGATTTAAAAGCAATAAACGTGTATTGCTGATACTTATATTTTCCAATGGAAGTTTGCCATTATGACAGTGTTATACCTACTTAAATCGCTTCATGGCTATCATCGTTGGACAACTGTAAAATGGCTGAAATATTGCCAATATGGCATAAAACCCTAATCAATCGTACTCTGTATACCGTGTGGTTGGTCGGTTGTATGTTGTTTAATGTCCAGCTAGAGAATCTTTCACTTATATGGAGATGTCACTATTGCCAGTGAAGGGCTACAAAATTTAGGCCCATGCTTGGTGCTTAGTCTTTGAGCAGGGAAGGATCTTGATTGTGCCATGCCAGCTGTCTGCCCAGTTTGACCCTTGACCATGTAAACCCAAAATCATTTGGGATGTATCTGTAAGAAGTTCGATGTTTGTCAAAGAAAGGGTTATCAAGATATTAAGCAGACATCTTCCAATGTACAAAGTAAATAGACCATGTGACCTTAGAATCAGTGGAGGTCACTTAGTCCTCAAGATGCACCAGTGTACCAAGTTTGATGTCCGTCAAGTAAGGGGTTCCAATTCTCAAAATACAGAGCACACATTATATTTATTGTCACTTGACCTTGTGAACCAAAAAATCAATAGGGTTTATCTACTTATGATATACTAGTGTTCCAAGTTTGATGTCGGTCAAAAAAAAGAGTTCTCAAATTTACATTATCTTTCCACGTTCAGACTGGATTGACCCCTGACTGTGACCTCAAAGTCAATAGGGGTCATCTACTCTTTTACGTCTACCAAGTTTGATGTCTGTCAAGCAAATGGATCTTAAGATATTGAGCGGACAAGACTTGGTCTACAGACCAACCTACAGGTGCAAATCAATCTGCCCCCTCTTTTTTGAAGATTAGATGATTTCCTTTTAAACCAGAATTACTATGCTTTTCAAAGCACTGACTTGCCATAGCATGAGGAAAATTCCTTTATGGAAAGGTCAAAGGTAAAGTAAACTCAACTGTTGGATAGGAAAATGGTTTCCAAGACAAAAGTATTCTCCTTTTCACCTGTAGTCATTGTACTTCAAATACCACAGGGAAAAGATTGTCCCTCTTGATTTTATAACCAGTTTGGGGTTCACTGGGGGTTTTAGTCTCATTAGGACAGCACTAGTTCATACCTGTCACAACCTTCACTTCAAAAATAGTTCCATCTCCCCCACCCACTCACACACAGTGATAAGTTGAAGACTGGCATGGAACATAATTTCATAAGTTATAAATCAGCTTTGATTTGTATGTATTTTATTTTATGATATAATTTATAATGTCGACACAGGAGAAGAATGCCTTGCCTGTGTTGTGACAGACAAGGTACCAGTACGAGGAAATCTGTACAACCCTATATAAAAATATCAGAAGTGTGGCTTTATCAATGCATTTCAGTTCTCACTACATACACAAAACATATATTTACTGAGGATTAAGTTCTTGAAATTGCTAATATACATGTACAATACATATGTAACAATGTATGTGAAGTATTTGTGAATTTGGATAATGCTATGTACAGTAGCAGGGAAGAGAGAGACCAAAGCCAGCACAGGAGACATCAATGATAATCCCTCAACCATCAAGGTGGTCCACAGTGAGAAAAAGACAGGATAGAGTTTACACAGAATAATACTACTGCTCTCATAACGTACGAGTTGCCCATCCTTTCTTTACAATTTCCGTATGAAGAATTTTCTCCTTACATGTGCCCCAGCTTGTGTCATCATTCTTTATTTAAATACTGCAGTTTTACTGCTGTCAATGAAAGCATCTTACCACCCACTGCACATACATAACTCGTATTTGAAAGATGCTACAAAATTCTCACAAGTTCAGACAAAGTTTTAAACAAAGCAATTCCATGTACATGAAAGTGTGGATCCAGATCGAGTTCACACCCCTTTGGTGCAATATTTTAGTTGCAAAATTTTCAGATCCAGAGTGTATGCTGGACCCTCCCCCCCCCCTTTTTTTTATTAACCAAGGATGGAGCACTTGCCTACCTATATAAAACTTATTAAGGTTGGACCCCCCCCCCCCCCCCCCCCCCCACTTGAAAAAAATTATTTCCATGCATGAAATACATGTTCCCTACAGTATCATCTCAAACACACTAATGTCGGTCCTGAAGGTTTGATTTTCCTGATATACATTTGCACATATAAACAAAGTAACCTTCATTTAATTCTCATTGCCTTTAAATATGATTAACTTGCCATATATGTGTTTTTGTAAAAACAACTGCTAAAAAAAATCAGAGAAAGTCTGTTCCTTTATGGCACTTATTTCAAGTTCAAATAAAACAATACTTTGCTACTTGCATTGTGCACATTTATCTGAACTATTTTTCTACATCTGTGCCAGTAGAAATAATTCTCTATAGTACCTGTACAATGTATTTCAGATTATTTACATTAGTTCTAAAGATTCCCCCCCCCCCCCCCCCCAACAATTCCCGCTACAAGATTAACTCTAACCTAACTGACCAACAAGTTCTGGAAGTATCCGTTCAGAATTGTACATGTATATGTTAATGGAAAAATTGCAGGCCGTCTATGAACAACTACAGCATCTATAACCTTACCTCTAACATTAACATACATGTACTGTAAACCATCTTTTATTCGTGATGATTTCATTTCCTGATTGACCAGTGATGAACTGGTTTGCAGCAACTAATTTTTGCAACCAAGATTATTTTAAACAAATACTAGACACATTAAAAGGCCGGTATGTGGCAAGAAACAATTTGCGATGATGAGGTTCTTACAAACCTCGTGAAAATCTCTCTCTTGAAAATGAAAGTTGGTTTACAGTATTCATTTTGAAGCCCTAAATTCAACACAGTCTGGAACCTTTTAAGCACCACATACATATACAACAATTTTTCTGTTTCAAACAACATACCACCCAAAATAAACAGCCAACTGTTTTCTTCAGTGGATGTGAGAATGTATTGCAAACTCTCATTTCAGAGTATCATAAAATGGTCAACAACTTTAGATGAATAAATTATGAAATCTAAAACAAAATGGTAAACAAAACTATTGAATAAATGTAATCATATGCAACTGAAAAAAAAAATGCTGGAAATGTGATTTTTAATTTTTTTTTTTTTTTTACATGCATTAAAAATATGCAACTTTGAATGATCAAAATACATTTAATCTCCAACTGCAAACAATAATAAATAAATTCTAATTATCATCACAGTCTGATATCACTGACATTTTCAAGAAAGCTTTCAGATATATGTAGTTATGAAATTATGAAGAGCATGCAGTGAAAAATTTTATATTTTTTTGGGTACAAATTTATGCAATTTCAAAAATCTATTTTGACATATGCGTACATCTTGACAGTTACTCTAAAAGCAGCATCATTTTTTTTTTAAACCTAGACCAGACATTCATAAACTTTGGTCCATTAATTACACGTCATTCCAATCCAAAAGCCTCGAGCACATGAGATGGAATTCCACAGTAACAGAGACTATAAATAGTTTAGAGAGGGATTTTCTCTTCGGGTAAGGATGTAGGCTGAGCTCCATTGGCATCTGTGGTTCCCTCTGTTTCCTTCTGAAGAGCACTCTCAAAGTTGTCTTCTGATTTGCTTCCAGTTACTTTAGCCTACAGAAATATTAAGTATCGTTAAGTATTTACATGTATTATAAATTGTAATTATTCTAATCACAATAGTGTAGTAGTGAAATTTGAAGATTAGATCCAGCATTTATCAGAAAACGGGTGGTGGGGGGGGGGGGGGGGGGGGGGGGGGGGGGGGAGCTACCTAGTTACTCTTCATTTAGTACAGCAGTGTACAGTAAAACACAAGGAGGTGCAGGGGAGAAATTATTTTGATTCATTATAAACATAATTTCTTATATCCAATAAGTTCATAATATGTTTTAAAACTACAGGTCATAAGAATCGTTTTGCTGTAACCTTGAACTTGTAACTGTGATTTACTGTAACTTGTGTGGATAGGGTTATAAGCTATTCTACCCCTAAACATCTAGAAATGAGTGTCAGAAATAGTACATAATAGATCCATGCATGCTTACATTTCTACGGTGTTTGTATTAATTTGGTTTTCTATGACATTAACTAGCAAAACACTGCAAAACTGCCACAATTTGTAGAACTATACTCAAGGTAGTATCAGCCATTATCAAGCTGTGACACGCTTTTGTAATGTATGAATAAAAGGTCCTTAAAAACTGTAACAGGAATTAGATAGATGAACCAAGAGCTCTGCTATAAAATATTTCCCTAAAACTGACTATGTTCAATAACCTGTAATTTTTTCAACCATTCAAGAAATCAGAAAATTGTTGGGAATCAAAATCCTTGCAATATCTTTAAAAAGACTTGTTAGAGGTGTGAGATGGACAAAACTATGACCCATTTTATAATATTTCCTCACAACTGATTAAGTTCAACAACCTGTCATTTTACCAAAAATTGAAGAAAATCAAAATCCTTGCCACATGCACATCATCAATACCCATACAGTCACTCTGTAATATAAGAAGGTCCTCACTTGTTAGATGGGCTTAGCTTTAACATTATGAAAGGAGTGGACAAACCATTTACTCTGTGTAATATTTCCTAAAAGCTGACCAAGTCCAACAACCAATAATTTTCTCAAAACTTGAAGAAAATCAAAATAATGTACCTGACACAGAATATTAAATTTCAAATAAAGTGACAGACCTCCTGTAAAAGAAGTCAAAATGGATCAGAATTGCAACATGACCTAGAGTGACCCACAAAGAAGTTTACACAGCAAGTTTCAGCAGCTTGATATGTGACAGAGAAATGAAAATAGAAACAGAAATCCTGACTGGATGGACGGGCGGACATACAGACATCGCTGTACCATAATATGCCTCATCTAAATACAAGTATATAAAAATATGAGTAAAATTTTTAGAACAGTGAAGTTGAAAAATATTTAGCAAAGTTGACTAAAAATATATTTTCCAAATCAATTAACAGATATGTATGACATGCCTTTTGGAAAATAAGTAAAAATAGAAATAAAATCTAGTGCCAGAACCCCCCCCCCCCCTCTACATATATGTTGCCAGACCCCCCCATCTATGTATGTTGCCAGACCCCCCCCCATCTATATATGTTGCCAGACCCCCCCCCATCTATATATGTTGCCAGAAAACTCCCCCATCTATATATGTTGCTAGAACTCCCCCCATCTATATATGTTGCCAGACCCCCCCCCATTTATATATGTTGCCAGAACCCCCCCATCTATATATGTTGCCAGAACCCCCCCCCCCCCCCCCCCCCCCCCGTCTATATATGTTGCCGAATCCCCCTCTATATATATGTTGCCAGAACCCCTCCCCCATCTATATATGTTGCCAGAATGCCTCCCCCATCTATATATGTTGCCAGAAACCCTCCCCCATCTATATATGTTGCCAGAACCTCCCCATCTATATATGTTGCCTGAAACCCTCCCCCCATCTATATATATTGCCAGAAACCCTCCCCCTCTATATATGTTGGCAGAACCCCTCCCCCCATCTATATATGTTGCCAAAACCACCCCATCTATATATGTTGCCAGAACCACCCCATCTATATATGTTGACAGAAACCCTCCCCCATCTATATATGTTACAGTATCTCAGTGATCAACAATATTTTTGAAACTGCATGCAATGATTACAACACTATAAGTAAATAAATATTAAGATTTTTTTCCCAAAATTTATATCCAGTGAAATGACAGGTGTCCATTTCTTCTGTTTTTAAATACAATTCTAATAATTTCAGAAAATCACAAAATAGGTTGCAAAAAAATTCACTGATTTATGTGCTAAAAATTGAAGTTTAACTAAAGATTCAAAAAAAAAAAACAAAAACAAAAAAAAAAAAAAAAAGAAAAGAAAAAGTGTGGCCATTTGCTACATTTTCATTCTGTAGAGGAGAATACAACACATATTATGATTAACTCACAAATTTAAGTCTCTCCTTAAAATTCTCTATAGATCTGGATGTCTAAGAAGATATTTTAATCATCAATTTGTTTAGTTTGGTAAAATGGAGAAGCATAAAATAATTTCAAGTGTGTACATACCTGTCAATAACATTTTTTATCAAGTAAAATTGATGATTTCCCACAAAAATAATAATAATTAAAAAAAAGCAATACTAGTAATAATGATAAAAGCAAAGCATTTTGAGTTTGTATTTTTCTTTAATGCATTATTTCATAATTAGTAAGTATCAAATTATCTTAAAATGTACCTTTCCATTAGGATTTTTTTTCATTGTATTATTTGTATATAGATACATACTGATGCACAGTGCATGTACATCTACCAAAAGTATTCATTTTGATGTGTGTACATACCTTCACATTTGCATAAGCACCGCCCACTTTTTCTTCCATTGATTTAAAAGCACCAGAATTCCTGCCAAACAAATTTCATTGATAAATGGCATAAATCATATTTATAAAGGGAGTGTTTGTGTGTGTGTGTGTGTGTGTAGGAGGGGGGGGGGGGGGGTGCACTTAGTAAGGGAGAGGGCGGTCTTAGTTTTTAGAACTTGTGCCTGATCCCTTTGTAGTCATATTACAATAAAATATGTTCAAATCAAAATATATGCACTTTTTGGGGTGAAATGTACTGAAATATCACATTCAGTTGTTAAGCTTCAACAATAAGTTACAAACGGCTCTACTAGTGTTGTTTTCACAAGGTGCTCTGAACCTGCATTATCTGTCCTAAAGTCTCCGGTCAATCAGCAACTCCCACCTACCTGAAGTCTCCTAATTTTTTGCTCACAGAAGAGGCCACATTGCGCACTGTCTCATTGGTTTTTTCTGATGCCGTTTTCACAGCCGAAGAGGTTTTCTGGTATCTACAAACATACAAAAAGTCTTTACGTCATTCTGTAAAAACAGAACTTCTTTTTTTATATAAACATCAAACTTCTCCACTGTAATATTGTATCCTTATATATATCTAAGTGAACATCAAATTAACATGAAAAAATATTGTAAAAAATAGTTTCAATTATCATAATTATAACCCATTAATATAAAAAACCCCACACACAATGTCATTTAACACACAATAATTTCGTAAATATACAAAACTTTAGCACAGAAAATGTATTTTCATAGCAGTGCTACAGAAATACTGTGACATGATTTATGTATATTATAAAGAATGATCATTCCTCTGGAGAGCAGTTACACCATTCCACATGCTATACATTATCTACTGTGGGTAGTCATTAAAATCACACTGTGATGTATGAGGTTTGTTTGGTAAATGTATTTTTCTGCAAAGACTAATGGAAGTTTAAGCGTAAATCATTCTGATTGTACAGGTAAACATGGTGTCACCTGATAAAATAGCACATGCTTGTATGGTTTTGACAGTTATATAATACTGTGTTGATATGATGTATATTCGTAAAATATTGAGAGCCACTTCATCAACACACACACACACACACACACACCCGCACACACACACACACCGGTTAACATATATATATGTACAAACAACAGCAATCAATACACAAAACAAGGGAACTTGTCCAATGGAGGTGAAATCAGTAAACTTATTTTCTCCAGTTCATGCATGCCTCAACAGTTTGTACATACAGACAACTGTACCTCAACAACTGAAAATTTCACTCTATTTTTTCATTTAAAATATCATATTTCAAAGTATTTATTTGAAACCATTTCTGATGTGATTAATATGACATTTATACCTCTAGTATCAAAGCTCTGACATTTATTTAGTGCTTATCATATTTTGCATTGGTAACTCACAAAAGTTAGTTTTATGATATTTAAAAACCACAAATAAACATCTTTAGCAGCAAACATAAAATGATAAAAATAGATATTAGAAAGCACCACTAAAAATCATTTAACCCTCTTCCAATGGTAAGGTAAAGAGCTATTTTAAAATGATCAGAAGTTATGAGTTTATTGGTACATGTATAAATTCTATAAAATTCGAATCAAAAGTGGTTTCAAACCAATAAAGATAATTCAATATGAAATGAAATATATATGCATAGTGTATTTTACACCCATTCAGGTGCTTCTGTCCATAGCCTGTATTGAAATACAATAAATAATACAAAGCAATATGATTTTTTCACACCTATAAGGTAATTAAAATGAATAATTAATAGGTTTTCTTGGTTTTTTTTTTTCACCTTGATGGCACTAAATTGAAATATGTAATTACACACAAGATGAATTTCAATGCAAAAACTACTGGACTTTAAGAGAGCATGTGTGAATACTATGTACATTACACAAGAAATTATAGAAATTTGGCTTGTGAATAGAAATTTTAGGATTAATGTGATTAATGTTTGCTACTAAATATTCTATTTATTGTGTGTTGTTTGAGCAGTTTTTGTTACTGATATTCCACAACCAAACACAAGTCTCGTTCAACCAGACACTAGGCCATCTCCCTAAATCTCTGATGGGCAGAGAGTCTAGTATAGGCATGCGATAATAATGGTTACTGCCAGAAAGCACTACTGTAGTTTCAGTTTGATTTTAAGGGCATAATCTGTCTAAGACATATGTAGTACATATGCATTATTTAAAATCAGTTTCAAAATAAAACACCTTTCTCTATTACAACAGTTTTTAAACACTCTAATTGTATATCCTTTAGATTAAATGGCAAGTTTAATCTATTACAAATGTCTTCGATAGTGTTTTCAACTGTCATTTTGGAAGTGTGTTGAATCAGCCAATAAAATTAAATACCAGAATTTTGGTAAGTCTAGTTCTGATGTGACATTTTTGCACATCTTTACCAGACTCTCTGCTCTTCAGAGATCTATGGAGAGAGCCAAGCATCTGGTTGAACGAGATTAAACCTACAAACACATGTACGTCCATGATTAAGCTACTGTTACTGCATTAAACATTTTGTGCTTTGTGAAATTATGTTACTCTTTTCAAAATTCAGAATGTTTCAACAAAATATCTAAAAAAAATTTGATTACATGTACTAGATTTCAATATAAAACTGAAGAAATTCACAGCACCAGTGTCACTCTTCTAAAAAGAATAACTGAATATCTTGATTACTATAGAGAATTAATTTCATCCAAAGCATCTATAGTATATAAAACTATTAGTGGTTAGAATACAAGCATACTGCAGTAACACATGCCACGTCCTGAATTACTCACGCTGGGGAATGTGTGATCTTGTCATTTATATCATGAAGTTTTTCATTTGTTTTCTGATATCTGAAAACAACAAATTTACTCTAAAAATCTCAGATTCTCATTTCTATCACAGAACCTGGTCACTCAATGAATCAGTTTTATGCATGGATTAATATGGAGATATTTTCAAATTTTAAAATGTTTCACTAAAATCTTACACACATGCCTATCCACTCTATAATCTGTTTAAAAAGATTTCAGTCATGTATTCAAAATCTAAATCTGCAATGCACATTCTTGGATACCTCAGTTCACTAAATCTATGTCTCTGTACTGGTACTGTATACAGGGTTATTTTTGCCCCATGCCCCCTTTCCCCACCCTTCCATTCTTGCCCCATTTTTGTGTACAGTAGTGTTCATAGAAAGATAACTTGGTCTTCTATACATTTGCCCTGTCTTAAGGAGGAAAACAACACCATCACAAAACTTGAATGACTAGAACTGTCCTAATGGGACTTATACCCCCACAGGGCATATCAGGTGGTGGGAAATATAGAATTTGTGCTCACTGAAAAATAATCAACACATTTTTTTGATATTTTCCATAGAGCAATTAATGTGAATTCTGCAGCACAGCAGTACTCAAAATCTGTGAAAGAGCAGATCATTACAAAATCTAAAAGAAACGACTAAGTCCATAAAGTTGAAAAAACACCCGAGAATATCCATTATTTCCTAAAAATCTAAATATAAATGACAGGTGAATAACTTCAAAATATACATAATATATACACAAAGTTGGCAATTTTTTTTTCAAGATATACTCTTAACAAACCCCCCCTCAAATAAAAAAAAAATATATCTATAACTTCCTTATAAGCTAAAATTCTCAATGCAAATAGCAGGCACATAACTCCATTATATAATAAGATGGACAGATGGATGGACAAGGTGATTCCAGTATATCATTTGCAGGGGACATGAAAATATCAACATCAGAAATATTTGCATATTCCTTTTAAATCTGACTGTCTTGCTGGGTAGTTCAGTCCATTAATGTGCTGACTGCTGAACTGTACATCATGGATTTAAACTTTTTTAAAAGATTATTTTCTACATTTTTGGCTAAATGAATTAGATTTGAAAGTTTCAATTAAAAAAAATAAAAATTGTACAAATCCTCCAATTTTCATTCATATCAAATTTCTCTGGAGCAGTATTCCTCCTTAAATTTGCCAAATGAATGAGCAAAAATAAAACGGGTGCAAATATTCCCCTGTATACAGAAATTCTAACTGCATAGCATATATAGATTATCTGAATTATAGTGATAGTTAATGAATCAATTTAGGGACAATGAAAATTCACAGAGGTCTAACTTACTTGTTAAAGCAAACACTGTGGATATAATTTTCAATGAACTCTTGTGCGGAAAGAAATTAACGCCTCAATTTAGTGAGGAAACAGACACACAAACACAATTGTATTAGTTTGTAAATTAATGCTGTTTACCTAAAGGAAGACTTCAATTGTAACAATTTTCTAATACTTCCTTACTGGTATAAAAAGCCCTAAATTTACTCCTCTAATATGAAATATTTCATGTGAAACCAATATTTCTTGGAATGAAGTTTAGAAATCATATATATATATATATATATATATATATATATATATATATATATATATATATAGATATAAGTTTTGGATATCAACCTTTTCCTGAAATAGTGTCAAAGATGAAAATAATCACATACACATAAAATATTTTCATAAACGCAAGCCTGTAACAACATTCATATCCCACATTTCCGAGCAGGTTATATTTTCTTAGTTACAGCTACAGCTGTCCTAGAGGAACTGATATACTTCTGTACAAGCAAAATTAAAATGAGGCAGAAATCAAGAAAGTGGATGACAGATGTAACATTCAGAAGTTGTGAACCCAGCAGAAAAGGAAAACTATTTATTTTTCTGTCCCAGAGACTATTTTTGACACTGATTTCACAGGCTTTTCTCATCCTGTGGCTAGTCTGTGAGTAAAGTTTGGCGAGTTCAAGTTCAAAATTTCTACAGGTCATCGTCATCTCATAGTAAGCCTCTGTAAGAAACAGAGTGATTTCAGGTACAAAAAGAAATCATTTCAGGCCTGAAAACTCTTTTCCTATCAGTGTCCAATAGGCTGCTTGACCTTTGACCTTTCGTTCTTAAAATCAATTAGGATCATCCATTGTGGGATTACTTGCAGTCTGATAATCAAATCTTTCCATTCATTATAAACAAACATTATGTTATCATTATTTTTTTTTGGGGGGGGGGGGACTGAAAAATTGATTTATTAAAGATACATAGTATATTTATCTGACATAGAATAATTGCTGCAAAATTGAATTCAAAATAAAAATGCATGGTAAATCAAGATTTCCTCTCATACAAATCTGAAAGTTATTTCAAATATTCCTCATAAAATATGTTGATTTTACACTTTACGGAATCATCTTGATGGCACTAAAAAATGTACATGGAATGATAATGAATGACAAAATACACCACCCACGAAGACTCCACTGAGTGTTAGATAAATGTGAGAACAGAGAAAACAGTCATAACCCAGCATTTCACCACCAGCAGCATTAGCAGTAGAATCAGCATAGCTTTACATGGAGCATGATAAGGGGTCTTAGCAGTCAAATGTACAGGCAAGAAAGCAGCTACGATGAAACCAAGTCTGTTGGCATATCATGGATCCAATTTTCCAAATTGTGTGCCCTGTATCTTCATCGTCAGATACATTTTAATACATGCAAGTATCCATCATGCCAGAGCGGTTTCTTGTGTAAGCTTTTTACGTTTCCATATTTGCAAAATATAAAGAATAATTATGTATGTTTTGGGTGAAGCAACTTAGTCTTACTTAGTGTTAACCGAATGCAACAATAAAGTCTTCCTTTACATTTCAAACATCAGCTGTGTACATTAGTTTGTGATACTGGAACTGAGACAACTCATTTTGGTGCGTAATTTGCCAAACATCACTTTGATATGCTTAACAAACTTGATTGTATTATTATGTAGTATAAACCACATATTCTTACGCTGTGGAGCCGGTTATTTTGTTTTGGAGATTCGTAAGTGTTTCATTTGTCTTCTGGTACCTAGGGTGCAACAAAAATCAGCTGAAAATTTCAGTTCTTATAGTATATATAAAGAATATATTAAAAAAATTGTTTAAAAATAATAAAAAAAAAAAAAAAGAAAAAAAAAAGAAAGGAAAAAACAAGTGTACTAGATGAAAAAGAATTGATGTACATGTAACTGTATGCAAAACATTTATATAATATATATGAGTCATACACAAAAAACAGCTAAATGTAAGTCATCCCAAAAGTCAATTTAAAATTACTTTTAATTGATTGATGTGTAATGATGGAAAAAAGCACTCTAAACAGTGATGATCATATAATGTAGAAAGTACAATACATATGTACATTACATATAATAGTCGAGTACATCAATATACTATGTCTATTACATATAATAGAGTACACCGATATACTATGTCTATTACATATAATAGAGTACATCAATATACTATGTCTATTACATATAATAGAGTACATCGATATACTATGTCTATTACATATAATAGAGTACATCGATATACTATGTCTATTACATATAATAGAGTACATCAATATACTATGTCTATTACATATAATAGAGTACATCAATATACTATGTCTATTACATATAATAGAGTACATAGATATACTATGTCTATTACATATAATAGAGTACATCAATATACTATGTCTATTACATATAATAGAGTACATAGATATACTATGTCTATTACATATAATATAGTACATAGTTATACTATGTCTATTACATATGATAGAGTACATAGATATACTGTATTAGCTACTTCAATATTTATATATCCTCAAAGAGAGGAACTCATGCTTAAGCTAAGTCCTGCTTTAAATGAGAAGTTATTCAGAGAATATAAATCTTTTCTATTTTATAAAATATAAGGTTAAATGTCTAATTCATTGTAACATGGGGGAAATAAACAATTGTAAGCCAGCAGGGGTATTTTAATTTAATCAGTATACCAACTTTGTTGATTAAACAAACTAGCCTGTACATGTACTTTCATTACACACACACACACCACCCACCCCCACACACTCACTCACACACACACACACACACACACACACACACACACACACACACACACACACACACACACACACACACACACACACACACACACACACACACACACACACACATTACCCATAATGCAAAAAACCTTAGGCACGCACGCACACACGCCACCCACCCCCACACACTCACTCACACACACACACAAACACACACTACCCATAATGCAAAAAACCTTAGGCATTTATTCCTCTATTTCTTAAGTTTAGGTTTTCCAGGGATTAAGAAGACTTAAAGTAGCCTTGCCTTTTTAAACAAGCAATTCAAATCTCAAAAATAATGCACTTTCCAAATATGATGGCATCCTTTCAAGAATCTCAGCTCTATGTGTGTGTGTGTGGTGATCAGGACTTACGCACATGAAATTTAAATATGCATTACATAAGTCATCTTCAATAACTCAGGAAAACTGTCATTTATAAATATACATAACAATTAATCTATTACATTCAAAATGATAAGATCTCTACATCGAGAAAACCAGACTGAAGTAAAAATTCAATCATTTCCATATGCATGACTCCACATTTTCATACCAAAGATATCCCAATTTTAAAAATATATACTTTTAAGATGAAGAACTAGTGCCTATTTATCTCTGGATAAACTGACACGATATAAAATGCCTTTTGTCAAGGATACAACCTAGCCTTCCTATTCATACTTCCACACATTGTGCTCATAAGGCCAAAGTAAATTTTTATTCTGCTTTGCATCTGCATGTGTGTATCTTTTCACACACTCCATCCCCCGCCCCCCATTTAAAAAACAAAGAAGTATGTTTTCCCCCCTCACATCATCACCCTATCCATCTATTATATTCAATGTCTTCTATGGCTACTTACTGTTCAGCATATATACATCATTAAAATCCTTAAAATTGCTGGTTTCAGCAATCATCTACCACAGCGACAAAGAATTTTGTTAGAAATATACACCATACTTAATGAGTTTTTATTTCTTGATGACAAATTTTTGAAAACCATTCAATGCTTAAAAAAAAGCAAAAAGGAGAGAGAGAGAGAGAGAGAGAGAGAGAGAGAGAGAGAGAGAGAGAGAGAGAGAGAGAGAGAGAGAGAGAGAGAGATTACCTTGGCCTAATCTGTATTTGGTATACTTTAGAAGGGAATATGAAACAAATTTATGATACTATATGCGTGAACATTTTACATAAACTTACGTGTCAGACTGCTGAATGGACTTGATTCCTTCAGAAAAGTCATGCTTCAGCTCCTGGAATGGGGTAATGCCAATCTTTCTCTTAAGATCTGAGGCGTACCTCACTTTGGAACCTAACACTTGTCTAAGTGTAGTTATCTCCCCTTCCACCTAAAAACCAAAGTTATGCAATCTATAATCAGTTATTTGTCAAACACGAGGCCCATGGACCTTGACAGTCACCTGAGAATTACACTTAAAAACCTTACATGTTTAGAGGAATTGTAAATGCTGAGTACACCTTTCAAACGTACAGAATAAAATGGATTTCTGATTTGAAGATTAATCATTATACATATGATGGTCATTAGACATTTTTTTGTACTACAAATGAGCTTCTAATGTCTCTTCATCACATTTCTGACACCTGGATGTGAAGTGGGAGCAAAGAACAGAAGATGAACAAGTAGACAGATAAATGGACACTATGATTCCTCTTTACTTGTTTGCAGGGGCTGTTGCTATGTAATTAACTTATTTTCAATTTGTTCAAGAGCAAAGAAGCTTCTTAAAAATTCAATACTTTTATTTTCACTAGATGATCCATACAGCCCACAGGCCCTTCAAATGTCTAAGTACCTTTGATATGTAAAGACACACTCTAGATTGACTCTACACAATTTCAAATGACTGGAAACACCAATTCTGAAAAACCCAACATTACGATACCCCAAGGCTCATTACCTATTCACCTATCCCTTTATTTCAATCAAAACATGTGATGTGTTCTGTCTGCTGTATTATGAGAACATCAGTCCTGCTCCATACATTTCACAGGAAGAGCTATCAGTAATTGCTAACACGTTATATTTCACAGGAAGAGCTATCAGTAATTGCTAACACGTTATATTTCACAGGAAGAGCTATCAGTAATTGCTAACGTTATATTTCACAGGATATCTATCAGTAATGGCTAACATGTTACATTTCACAGGAACATCTATCAGTTCCTGCTAACAGGTTATATTTCACAGGAACATCTAGCAGGCTCTTTATACTTATATAGATGTATTTTGAGAGCTGTAGACCTTCTATGTTAAAATTCTGGATCGCATTGTCAACTTCACTGAATCATGTTACTCAATAAAAATAAGAAATTTTGCACTTGTAAACATATTTCTGATTCACACTACAGATCATTTAATGCTGTTGATCATGTACACCTTAGATGAGAATATACAGGTCAAAGGTTGCATCAATACAATATGCTGAACCCACTGGCTGTAAAAAGTGCCAGTCCCACTGAGGGCCATTCAATATCACTGAATCTTCACACTGAATTCAAATCTTCCAAATACTAGCAAGGTCAAATGTGTTTCAATTAAAACTGAATGGAAAAGAGTCACCAGTGTTTTATACAATTATTGATGTTATCTTAGTCAATGCGATGCTTTAGCTACCTGAGAGGTACAATATCCACTGAGCTCAGAGGGTGCAATTAAATATTGTAATTCAAGGGTAGGTAAGCATCATATGTCTGTAATTGTTTTATTATGTGATTGAATAATTTAAAACATCAAATCTGGCCACTAGAGCTTACAAAACAATACTTGGTCTGCCATCTTTGTTAACAGATAGAACTGAAACAGTTAGTTGAAACTGATTAGAGATGTGAGCTTTTGTTTATCACACAACTAAATAATTCAAAACATTGAAATTGGCTACTAACACATGCAGAAATTACCAAATGATGCTGGATCACTCATTTTAAGATCGGATTCGATTTAATATAAATCAACAACTAATGCCCCAGTTCAAGATAGAGTTGCTGTTTTTAAATAATTATTAGTGCAAGATAGTCAAAAGTGAGTCGAAATGCGAGTTTCATTGAATGAACAGAAATTATATTCATATCAGTTTTGAAATTCCCAGTCTATTTTTGGTCTTATGTTGGAGTGGAGAAATCAAATGTTACGTTCACCCCAAGGGCACACACAAGCAATAATAGTATTCTGTTTTTCCTAGGTTGTTGGATTTTAGCCAATCAGAAAGCATAAAATTATTCAATCATAAACAGGGTTTCTTGAAATGAACAATAGGGAATGTCTGTATGTGATAACTTTCATTTCTAATTCAACCATCAAGCCTCCTGGCAAACTTGGGATGAGATAGATATATCTAAGTAATCTTAAACTAAATACATACAATATATATGAAAACCAAAAACTTTTCAATACACTAGTACAGATTAAGGTCAAATTAAAGAAAGGGTTAGCAAAATTGTTCATAACAAGGATAAGATTTCCACCAGTGTCAGGATATGTCTCACACTGTACTATGATAAAAGAAGGAACTGATATTTGTGTAGTCTATAACAGATCGACAATTACCCGGGCCAATTCATCCTTCCACTCCTCAATCTGCCTCTGTTTATCCTCCTCAGACATTGGTTCCTCTGCGGCTGGGGTAGCATTCTCCTCCTTCTCAGAGAAATGTTCATCTACAACAAAAGACTCACTTAAATCACATGTCATAGCGTGTGATGCTTCAAGTTGACGTACAGTAGTCATATGCATGATTGCAAGATATTTGACGTGCTGGAAACCGGAGAAAAATTATTACTTGTACAATGGAATATTAATAGCAACTCTTAAAAATACCACACCGTATTGATATATAAATGAACATGTGTCATTAAAAGTTAATTATGTAATTCCTGTAATTCATAAACACAAATAGTCTACATTATAAATGAAAAAATTGATGACCACACACAAATCTTTACATATCAACTGAAATAGATCTGATGTGTTCCGACCATACAAGGTGTTCCTCACTCTTAAACACTTGACAGCTGATGGAGACAAGTAATGTGTATAACACATATCTGGAGACTAACACATATCCCACAGAGAACTTAAAGATAGAATGCTCTATCATTAAAATAACAACTTATGAACTAACCCAGACACTTAACTGTTAAGAGTACTCTAGTTATATAAAATTATACCTGCTTCAGTTAAATCAGAAGCATCAATATCTGCATCACATTCTGACAGAAACGTCTCCCCAACAATGTCATCTTCAATGTATCCGTCAAGGTCACCATGTGACCCCTCATCATCAGAATGAGACCCCTCAAGGGTTAACTGCAGAAATTTGATATAATTTGATGATTCACTGATTTTCAATTTGAAGTCTTCATCAGTTTCTCCATTCTCGAAGGCCTGTAGCTCTTTGTCATTTTTGCCAGCTTTTGGTTGGTTCTTATTTGCCATAAATGAGAACATAATCCTCAAGAGATTGTATATTTCAAAATAGAACTGTTCCACATGTACCAGCTCAATATGTGCTCAGTATCAGTAAGATATCTTCATTCACAGCTCAGAAAGAACGAGGCTGATTTTTAAAAGTTATGTCAAATTCTCCATTTTTAAAATATGCCTGTAGCATTGTTAAAGTAACAGTGTTGATAAGTGCAATCTAATGACATTCACATGATGTATACATATATCACTAAATAAATCATATAATCAGAAATGAAAACTTACTGATAAACCTACATCAGCATATATTTAAGTTCAATACGAAACACAAAATTCATATTATGCTGTCAGTTGTTTTATGCTGTCAGTTGTTCTGAGTACTAGAGATACTGATAAATTATGAATTAATGTCTGACAATGTACACTGATGCCTGGTAGAGCTTTCTTTATCTCACAAGTTCACTATGTCTCTTGTCTACAGATCATTTGATGGTATCTTGCTGAAAGGAAAATGCACAAACATGAAGATTTGGAGACAGTATTTCCTATATATCACAGCAGGAGTTAATGATCAATCAGAGTATGTCTAGCTCATTAAGACCACAGATTCCTCTTACACCAATCAATATACAAAGTTATAATAATGCATAAACCCTGGACCAACAAATCCACAGCAAATTATCTAAACTAATGGCCAGGAACTCTCTTCATTTGTTCTTTCTGGAAAAAACATATGGACACACCAAATACAACACACCATACGAGGAGAAATTAGCCCGTGACTCCGTCTTCGTAGGCCGTTTAATCACCTGGCCACGTGAACTTATCAATGAGTCACCACTAACTGTCATACCTGCCTTACTCTGACTGTTAGAAATTACATAATTTAGTGAACATTTCATGGTTCTGTGATTATTATAAGTTCCGTATTATCTCTCTTAAAACTGTTTCTTCAAATATACAGACATGTAACTGTCTATTACATAAGGTCTATATTTATACAAGGACCTAATGCATGTTTCAACATTTTGCCCTTAGGTGTATACTCTTAATCTGCTCACTCTGATAATACAGAGCAGACTGATTTCCTAGTGCATCACTCGGGGTACTTTACATCTGTAAATTCACAGGTAAAGAGTACATCACCAGATAAATGAAATATTTATATGATATGCAATATTAGCATTATCATCAATTTAAATATACATGTACATGTATTTTCTCCTTCATACCACATACAGACATAGAAAGAAAACAAGAAACAAACATATCAAAACTCTATTCCATTACATCATCAAATTTTGACATGATACAAATCTAAAGTATATATTACTGCCATGATTATTTTAACAATCTATAGATCAGTGCATTTACATCTCAATGAATGTAACTGTATACAGGTAATCGACAAGAAGTTGTTTATTCTCTGAAGAATTGAATTGAAGCTCATATCGTAAATCTTCCAATTTAAAACTGTGAAGTCAGCTTTTTCAGCAGGGAATTGCAAATGATAAATGGAAGATCTCAAACTCCTGATTTCTGAGTACAGAAGACTTGTCTATAGTTTACTCAGACTCGAGATTTCTGAGTACAGAAAACTTGTCTATAGTTTACTCAGACTCCTGATTTCTGAGTACAGAAGACTTGTCTATAGTTTACTGGAGTTAAATTCATTTATCATCATTACACTGGAATTTATCATATCCTACTAAAAATTGTTAATTTATAGTTTTAAGCTTTAATAATGAGAATATTTATCAAGCATTGTTTAACATTATTTTTCTTTTTTACATGTATCATGCTATAACACACAAAACAGTGTACCAACAAATTAAGTTACACACAGCACATTGTGAAAATTTGTCTGCGCACCTGTTTCATGTTAATAGCACAATAGATGTTAAAAAATAATCATTATAATCTTACATTTACATTGTATTTGAAAAGTATTCCTTTAAATCCTACATATATCCATACTTGCAAGTTAACAAGACACAATAGCCACAGACTAACTAAATAAACAAAAGACTGGATCCAATGTTGTAAGTTATAAAATGATGTATATTTCAAGTGGTGGATAACTTAGGTAATCAACAAGCTCTATAATGTAGTTCAACGAGCAGTATAAAAAAGGGTGTAAGTCAAAGGGATTACTGTTGTATCATGACTTTCGTGAAATTTGGAAGAAACATTTTGCCATAACTATGGGTTTCATATAATCAAATTTTTAACCTTTACAAAAATTTTCATTATACATATGAATTCCTGTATTCCAATTACAGAGTTGCATATTCACCAGGCTGGTTTTATCAGATCTGTCAGCAAAAATTATTAATGCTCCAAATTGATATGTGTATTCACTTAGAATAAACATATATATCAATTATCATAACTGTCCATTCTTTATTGAGAAATAATTGTTTCACTTAATGCAATTCTACCTGTTCATTATCTGACAATGCTACCCATCTCTAATATTGACTCAATTGCAGAAGTACAACAGGTGTGTAATTTCAACATCAAATCACCAGTCCTGATATATCGATGAAGCAAAACGTTTTCAAAAACTGATTTCATTGACTTGAATATGTTCACATCAGACTGATAGTTGATTTTATAATTTCTCCATATCATAGTTTAGTCAATATAAGCAAAACAATGATTAAAAACTGCCAAAACCTTTCCTTTGTAATTAACCATGAATAATATTTACTTACTTATCATTGTTCTGTACAGTACTCAGTGTACATAATTTTTTATGCATAAAAAAACTCAAGGAGAGTGCAGCATGTTCAGCTTGCCAAATGTTTTCCTTTTAATTTCATATCTAATTTTTAAGGTCATACAAACACTTGGCAATCAAGTGATAATTACAGCACATTTCAGTTCAAGTGCTTAATTATATGAAGTTCTTTAACATCAAACCTGATCAAACTGTGACAAAATGATCAACACTGTATACGTTAACTTGTGGGAGAGTTAGTTACTTAAAGCTGGCATGATAAAGTTTGCTTAGTTAGTTAGCAGAAACAAAGCAATTTTTATTTGGTAATTCTTCTTATGTGAGCATATTTGTGTATCTATACATGTAATATCATATTTTAGTGAAAAATAAATATGGTTCAAATTACAATGCTTTAAATAAAAAAAAACATGAAAGTTCAATGAATTGCTATCCCTGATTCCCATTCATTTCATATTGACTGATAAATTCTCTAAATCTACTAATTACTTTGGAAATATAATTGTCAAACACTATATTACTATATACTAATTACTTCCAAATTAAAAACCATGAAGGATGCTATTTACAGACAATAATATTTGGTCATACAGAATCCTACCCAGGAATGATGGATGAACTGGTATTACGGCAAATATGTCATATGAGGAATGTGTTTTAGAGTGAATTAACTCTGGGTGTACATAGGGAAAACAAATATGATTACCTTTACAAAATATTAAAGAGGAGTTACACATTGTCATAATAGCAGAGATGGAGAAATAAATATCAGTACTACATTTCTTGTCTTTTTAAATCTTACTATCTAGCCTGATACATATCTCACTGGCGATCTGTAAATTGGGTTTAAATTTAGCAGAGGTTTTAATTTTTTTTCAAGATACCTTCTTACCTAGCTTTGTCTTTTGTGTGTGTGTGTGTGTGTGTGTGTGTGTGTGTGTGTGTGTGTGTGTGTGTGTGTTCTATTCCTCCTTAAAAGTATTTATTTCATAAACTATCATATAGATCTGTTGAATTTTCCTGGAAATCCGCCCTCTCCTTCCCAAATAAAATAAAAGTTAATTACACCCACCCACCCTCAAATAAAAAAACAAAACCAAACAAAAAAAAAAACAAAAACAAAAACCAAACAAAAAAAAACCTCCTTCCCCAAACCTAACTGAACAAAACGTGAAGTGGCAACATTACAGCATGTCATGTGAAAATGACCATGCACACACATACGCAATAAAAGGGGAAATACACTGGCATCAAGTATAACTGTCCTACGATGCATATAAAGAATTCTACAGATTTTGCCATTTAATATGATTTTTGGGACATATGTTATTGAAATCATTGATTTTTTACCAGCTGAACTGTCACCAAAATGTAAACAAGAGCCACGTTGACGAGGTCAAGGCGAAATCTTTTACATCTACTTCGATAACTAACGACGGGGGAAATAAAGCAAAGTTTAACTATTACCTTTGTTGAGGTCCACTTGTTTCTCGTCCGTTGGAGAACCTGCCATTTTCTATTTAATCCCGTGCAAATGAGTAATGTCTAACGTTAGTTTTTCCAATCGATTTACTAGCTACGGAAGGAAAAAACTGGGAACGAGTGCTCATATCAAATCGAGAACCAGTAAAATGACGTCATTTCAACAATTTATTTGCTATTTACTTTTACTGTAATTTGAAAAAATATAAATGCAATATGAATAAATGAATGTTAGCAATATAGTTATAAACTTATTATTTTGTGAAATACAGTTTTAACTTTATATGATCGTATGAATGTTTACTATAAACGACATTTGAACTTACTCAAAATAAGCGTCTTTAAAACGTAGATTATCAAAGCAATGGCGTTAACAAGAAAGGGAAACGTAAGAAAACCGATTACTGTTGTTAAGAAATAATTATAGATTGTTTTCATGTGTGTTTTTTCAGAAAGAAAGCTAGTGTCCAATAGATCACTATGTAAGAGGGTGTCCTTTCAGAAATCATGAAAGTCATATGTTGTAGGACAATTTTGTAACGTAGTCACAGAAATAGACTTGCTCAAGTCTCTATTATTTTTTGTAATTTTGAGTAACTGCTATCTTTCATACCTCAGTATAATGTCAGAACATAGGGTCTGTATGTTTTAGAAAAAAATTTAAAATTACATAGAACAGTCAGCACCCCTCCCGCCCATTTTTTGTTTGAAAAGCCAACTTGACGTGGAGACTTGAAGAAGTGCATCACAGACACAATGCCGCATTGATGGCAAGAAATAAGGACTAGGCTATAATTCCATTGGATCTTCATAATGGTGTAAAATATATTAATGAATAACCTGTAACAAGACCTATGCATCTCTCTCTAATGTTGTTTACACTAAAAAGAGTACCAACTTTGTTCTTGGGCATGTCTAATAAAGTTGTTTTTCCTTAAACACCATGTACAACATGGAAAATTCTTCACCTACTTGTCATGCTTATTATTGTGAGATCTCTGAGGTGGATCTAATGAAAAACACTGATATGTCTCATGTATTCTCTTGCAGGTGAGGCTCCCTCCAGAGGTCAACCGAATCCTTTATGTTAGAAATTTACCATACAAAATCACAGCTGAGGAAATGTATGATATTTTTGGAAAGTATGGAGCTATAAGACAAATACGGGTGTAAGTATTGTATGTGTAATTTAAAATTGTAGAACATAGCATGATGTGAAAACCCACAGAAACTAAGACATTGAGATTAGCAAAAAATGCATAGTAGCCCTATGGAAATTTTAAAATTTTAGCGCCCATGAAGATACAGTTGATATTTGTATTTTTAAATTGGGTTTGATATAATATTTGCTAGCGTGGAACAAAAGTGAACTTAGTTAAAATATTTGAATTTAACTTTGTCTTGTTTATACAGTTTAAACATTTACATGATCTTGTTTAGTTATGTTGGCAGTTTTATCTTCATATTCTGGAGTAAATACTTAACAGAAATGTTTTCCATTTTGTTTGTTCAAAAATGGTAAATACGATACTCAATTTTGAATCCCTTTTCTTATAGAGGAAACACAACAGAGACCAAAGGAACAGCGTTTGTTGTGTATGAGGACATTTTTGATGCCAAGAATGCATGTGATCATCTGTCAGGATTCAATGTCTGCAACAGATACCTAGTAGTACTCTACTTTCAGCCAAATAAGGTGTGTATCTAATGAATTAGTCAAATGTATTACAGTTTGAAGTGACACAAAATATACTCCGTAAAGTTTTGCTACTACCCAAGCCGAATTTTTATGTGAGCTTTTCTAATTAAAGTTTGTGCAACCTCTTTCTGTTTATGATATTTTCTCCAGAACCACTCAGTCATTTTAAGTCAAACTTTGCACAAATCATCTGGAATAAAAGAGTTTCAAATGAAATATAAAAGCAGTTTTGAAAATGAGGTGGGGTTATTTAAAAATCATTCCAGTATCATGGCAAGAAATGACTATATTTTTGTTAAAGTTTTTATAATTATTCATATTTGTATTATTTTAGAGTAAGGTTCATTCAGATCAGGGCTGGGATTAGTCCCATGGATTCCTTGCTTGTACAGATTGGTTAAAAAAAATAAAAATCATTTTTAAATTCAGTATGCAATGATTTATATGTCGTGTACATTGTCCAGTCATGGGCCTTTAAGTTAGCTTATTGTGGGAGCACAGTAAGTATTCATATTTCTCTAAGACCAAGATGGGCATTGTGGGATAGGGGTGTCTTATGTTCATACTATGTAGCTATGGAGAGGAGAGACATACAAACTGGCACAGTAAATTGTAGATTCCCTATAGAACTTAGTTTTATGAAGTCGGTGTTCATTCATGAAAATGTAAAATTGGGACTTATACTGCAAAAAGACTCTAACTGTGCAATCAATAAAGAAAGAAATGCTTTTCATCATTTAATTACTCTGGAATAAAAAGGACTCTACTATACATGTAAACTCAGTTGTGATGCTAAATCCAATATGTATCATCATTACTGCATTGTCTTTCTTGCACATGAAATTCCACATTTTATAAAAATCTTTCAACATCTTTTTTTTTTCCCTAGGCATTTAAGAAAACAGACGATACAAAAAAGAAAGATGATATAGAAAAGATGAAACAGAAGTATGGACTATCAACTCCAGAGAAGAAGTGACATGAACATTGACCATTACAACTATTTCATCCTCACAATACATAGATGTCGTGAATCACGGAGAAGGCCTGATGTACCCCTGAATATTATTATTTGTGAATCATTGTTCATGTATTAACTCAGTCATGTAAACATCTCATGCCATGCAGGTCCTCTGTGAATCAATGCTACACTTTTCTGTGTAAATGTACCTGTAATTTTACACTTTTTAATGTTGCGGAGGTAGAGATAGGTAAACAGGCCAGTCTCCACAATCTGCACGATTTGTTTGTATACATGTTATTGAAATGAAAGTACAAAAATATGTTTTGGAATGGCCAATTTTTTAAGGGCAGCTTACAGTCAAAAGTTTATTTCATATTTGAAGCGATTGTAAATGTTTCTAAACCTTCACAATAAAGCGATTGTAAATGAAAATGAATTGGAGAGACTTGCTTTATTTTCAACAAAAAATTAAAATAAAATGTTGATTTTGATACAGATTGTACTTAGTTTTTAATTATCGTACTGTTCATCAGATTTTGAGGCTAGACAAGTCATACTTTACAAATTTCATGATATGTACCACAGTGTACTTGGATGTTATGCCCCAGATACTGAAGATCAGAGGGCATATTGTTTATGGTCTATTTTAACCGTCTAACTTTTGAACTATACAAGACAGACTTCATAATTGGTGAATTGAAAGGTCAAGATTTTATAATTCAGATAAAATTCAAGGTGATTCATCAAGGTCAAATTTGCCCTTTTGTGCAGTGGCTATGTTTGATGGAATAGTGTTTCACTAAACATTTTGTTTTGAACTTGCCAACGTGGCCTTGGGTTGGTATTATTTTCATACACTAGGTGTCAGAGATGGAAGACTTGCTGTTGATAATCTTGCTTTCTGTCTGTCAATGATTCTGACCTTTGGCCCCTGTACCTGTACATAAAGGACATGCGTGATCAATCAAGGGATTTCCCACAGATTTGAACTAATTCCAAAGGATTGGGCACATTGATCACTAAACGTCTTCTGGTGTTTGGATTTTCTGCTGTTGATTCTTTTAAGTGATGAAACAGCATTCCGACAGAATGCAGTATGAAATCAGTGATTTGACATGAGCTAAGTTTGTATGTTATTATTTACCATTAATATAATAAGGCAGGAGAAAGTAGTCATTGCACCACGAGATTTATTGCTCATTCTCGGGAGTAGAATTTACTTGATAAAACTTGAGCGTTCTTTTAAAAATTTACAAACCAGAAACCGTGGTCTTGCTGAATGGGTGACTGTAACCTTGACCTTTCGATTTCCAAAAGGTTAAAAATGGCTCTCTGGCCAGACTGCATACTACTAGTCAGTTGCTATGGAAATGGATGATATACAGAAGATAAATTTAAGAGTTGCATCTACACAAAAGCCATGGAGACTCCTTAGGTACAGTTACATGACAAAAAATCAAATATTAGTTTTCTGTACATATTTTAATTTACTCTGTAGGAGCAACCTTGACATCTGACCCTGAAAAACCAAATGGGTTATCACTTGAACATAGTTGCATTGCCAAATTTCCAGTACAGACACTGTATTTTATTACATAATCTTCGAAGTTCAATAAGGGTTCTTGTTTCATGAAGACTCAGTGAAATGTTATTGCTAAAGTGCAAGAGACTAGAGGGAAATGGGCGGGTGCCCAGCCCTGAAATATTGCTATGTAATATTTGTCAATATGAAAATCCTAAAAACTATGCAATTCAATGTAAATAAAACTCTCTTAACATTTTTCCAGAGCTTTGCCATAGTGTAGGTTATAAATTTATAATATACATTTTGTGAGTTAACAGATCTAACTCCTACAAGGAACTGGCTTGTGTCTTTACCAATTCTACAAATAATGAGACTGAGGAAAGGCATTTACCAACACAGCATAAGTGTTTGAAGGCAGTAGAATTGGGTGTTTGAAGGCAGTAAAATAGGGTCCTTTGATCTGCTCACTTATTTTGCATCACAAGTCCACCCTCGTGTTATAATGATGACAACACAGAAATTTGTACTTTTACTGTATGTTATTTTACAGAATGCACCATTACAGAAAATTTTTCTGCATCATAAATAGCTGCAATGCATGAGGTATTTCCAATAAAAAATCACATTGAGACTTGGCCATACATGTGATAATCTGTCACTTCTGATTCCTCCACATTCTGGTCTAATTTATATTTCACATCTACATCACTATTTCCAATCACAGTCCAGTCTAACACCGTAAAACAGTTGCCGACTGTTAAGTTCTCGGAGGTGTTAGCACTGCTACGGCTTGAAGTATCACATTCACCTTGATTTGTCAATTCTGTATGTATTTTACTGTCAGATTTTTTCCGAAGGTCTCTTTTATATTGCCTGTCTCGTTCTTTTTCTCGTTGTCGAAATTCTTTATTATTTATACGGGCAAGTCTTCTCCTTTCTGCATCTCTCTTTCTTTCTCTTTCTCTGTATTCCGGATCTTTTCTTCTGTCTTTCATTCTTTGTTTGGCTTGTATTTTCTCCTGCTCTCTTAAAGTACAAGATTGCAAATAATCTACATTACTGGTGTGCATTAGGCAATTCATGAAAGCTTACAGATATTTTCCAATAGTCATTAATGATTATTTTACCTATTTTTCAACTACTTGCAGTGTAATTTTGATATTTAATTTTCCCGGTTACTTCAGTGTGATTCTGATATTAAATATTTCCCGGTTACTTCAGTGTGATTCTGATATTAAACATTTCCCGGTTACTTCAGTGTGATTCTGATATTAAACATTTCCCGGTTACTTCAGTGTGTTTCTGATATTAAATATTTCCGGGTTACTTCAGTGTGATTCTGATATTAAATATTTCCCGGTTACTTCAGTGTGATTCTGATATTAAATATTTCCCGGTTACTTCAGTGTGATTCTGCCTACTGTATCAAGAATTTTATTTGGGCATCCATTGTTTCTTTTTGTAAATTTCAAAACAATTCAGGAGATGATTAAAGTTATCCTAGACATTACTTTCAGTACTTGCAGTAGTAAAAAAAAGTTTTCATTTGAGTTACCATTCTTCCCATTGGAATTTTGCACCTCACCACATTGGTGAACATTTCAATCTTTAAAAGTGTGTTTGTAATAAAAAATGATTTAATACCATTATTACTAGACCAGACACTCTATGATGAACTCGTAAAATTTGAATTGTTTTTTGAAACACTGTAACTACAACATGCAAATTACCAGCCACAGATAAGACTTCTCACAAAAGTCAACTTTGCTGATTGATTGTTTGTTTGTTTTACGTTCCATCGAGAATTTTTCACTCATATTGAGACGTCACCAGCTGTAGGTGAAGTACCACAAATTTAGACCCATGCTTAGCACTCAGGGCTGTAGCAGTGAGGGTTCTTTAATGTGCCAATGCCTAAAGTGACACGGGACCCTCGTTTTTAAGGTCATATCCGAAAAGATCTGCAATTCTCACTTCTGAATGCCGAGCGTTTAGCGAAGGAGCAATCACAGCCTATTTTTGCATCTTAGGTTTGACGCGGCCATGGCATGAGTGGGGCTCGAACTCACGACCTCCCAGTTACGAAGCAAACACTCTAACCACTGAGCTACCGCAACGTCAACTTTGCAATGAAAAACTGGTGCATTGCACACATGATTATAAATATAGATTTATTTTAGATCCACTGGAAGTGATAAAAAAATTGTGTGTTCCTAAAACCAGTTGTGCTTCCTTGTTCAGTACTAATCTACTTAGATTCATCTGTTTGTGTTCTGTTTACTATACAATAGTCTTTTCTGACCTTCCACCCATGAAATGACTCGTCTACACAGATCTCGCTGGTATACCTGTATTCTTTGTTAGCCCTCTGTTCCCGCTTGTACTTTCTATCCTTCTCTCGCTTTGAGACTTCCTTGACCGTCAGATGGGAGATCTCTGGGTCAGTATCTGATCTTGACCCATTGTCTGGAACAAGTGCTATGTAAGACTGTACAAAGGATTCATCACATCCATCTCTGTAAAATTATGAAATGAATGAAACTGAAAAATATCTGGATAAATGTATGGTATTGAAATTGATATTTGGACATCAGCACTGAAAGGAGCAGGAACAGTTTTTGATTGATTGAAATAACAGTTTTTTCTTATTGAAATAAAGATAATTTCTAAATAAGTGGAATAAAAGTATTTACATACAGTATATACTTTGCATTTACATAAAATCAGACTCCTCAAATCATGCTTGTCAACTTGCTTTTCATAGCCAGGAAACCACATACAGGGTGAAAACAAGTATTTAATACCTTAATGTACGTTAATGATAAATCAATTTAGGAAGCAAGCATAGAGAAGAAAGAACAGAAAATTTTTGTTGTAAAAGCTTTTTTCACCAAAGCCATCAACTTGGGCCATGTTGATATCTGAGTCATATGACATGTAAAAATAAACAGATCTCGTGCCTTGTTTTGAAAATGAAAGGTTTAATGTCTCAGATACATCTTTTTTTCTGTTAGTTTTTGAAATTTGGGTGTTGTTAGTTTTACTGGAATCAAATGCTATCATATCATTAATTAAGTATCCAAGTAATTTCTCTATACCAAAAACCATGTCCATGCCCCTTGAAAGCTCAGTGGCAGAAGGAAAGTTGAGTGTAAAGTGTGTCTTCACTTTACACTACAAAATAAATACACATTAATTTTAACCTCAGATCAGAAGGAGTGATGGGAGTGGGAACCTCCAGGGAGGACTGAAAATTTTCATCACATGACAATTCAATAGTGTTTAAGACATCTAAGTCTCCAATAGGTACAATGTGTGACTCGACAAAATCGCTGCAAACGCTTTCTTCATCTGTGGATGTCACGACAACTGTTTCCTGAACATCTTCTGATAGGACCACTTCCTCTGAGCCAGACTCTGAGATTTCTGGATTAAATGGAATCAAGTACACTTGGACTCTTTTATCAACTTGATCTACAATGTATAAAACTTTTTAAAAAAAAAAAAAAAACAAGAATCAAACTGATTTATACTGATTGATTAATATCCTATAGTTGTCACTATGGCAACTATAATGGGCAGAGACAAATATATGAATTGTAAAATTAGCCCCTCAAAGTTAATTTTAAAATTTTAATTATTTACAACTTTAATGAGTCTTCATTGAGGTTGCACACAGGTCATGACCTGACAGTGTATATTGATTTAGAACTATCTATATAAAACTAGACCTGTCAGTGCAATATGAATGCCCCAGCTGACATTCAAGTGATATTTGAAAGTCATGTGTAACAGGACCCATCACAGATGTTCTCCATTTAAACTTTGCCATATTGGTAAGATATGGTGGCCGTGAAAGTGAAGCTCTTCTTAGAGGTAACATACATATATATAATGTTTAAAAAGAAAATATATAAAACTAATGAAAAATTAAACCATACCTATGGAACTTGAAAATTTTAGTTAAAACGGCATCCATCAAATGCAAGTGTGAGGATGTATATTTTGCCATTTTTTATCTTGTCTACCCAAGTTCATGTCGTTTTGAGATGTTGCAAAAAATACATATTTTCTCAATCATATAATCACTGCTCAATTGTACCAGGTAACTCAACATAGACGTGAAATATGATGTCACAATGCACTTTAAAATTTAACATCAACTGCGTTATACTTTGTGTTAAATGAATAGGTAGAACAAATGTCTAAAGTTGCATACCAAGATGTTTTAAAATATGTTTTGACAGCTGTCCTTACATATCCAGACAACTTTGGAATTTTTTTTTAATACAACTACTAATACATTTTGCTTCACTCTGAAACACAGTCAAGGACATAGTCTATATAGTATTCCAAACGGTCTCAAATATACCACAGGTATCTGAATTCTTATCAATACATAAATAGAAAAAAAAGGGGGGGTCTATCTATATATATGAAAACACACATACATACATACATATATATATATATCCCCTTTTTTCTATTTATATCTATTTACTGATTAAAATTCAGGTACCCGTGAATATACACGCAAGAGGACTTCGCTCTCGCGCTACGATTAATTGTGGAACTGTGGTAGTTTTACACTCTTCTGTGCTCACTCTGACGGTAAGGTGCTGTCAACACACACACACACATATGAACGTTAACATCGTATTGTAATAGTTCACTGGAGAAACTGCTTACCTGTCATGCCCAAGATTGCAAAACTTATAATCAAACATTTATTTATTCGTTCTAAGTTAAGATACACATTTTTTTTTTTTTTTTGCTGTTATCACATAAGACCGAGTTTTCCTGCTATCATCTATCTACTAAAAACCATGACCGGATTCTTACTTAAGATCGTAAAGTAAGAACCAAAAACAATTTTGTTCCGAATTAAAACTATAAACATTAAACATATATTATATTGAAATTCACGGGAAAAAAGAGTTCCTATATATATTCTTAGGGAATGCATAAAACAATGTAATTCAAACTGTAACAAGTTATCGTGATTTCAACACTACAGATGAAATCCTGTGAGAACGACTTACCTAATTATTTAAACCGGATGTGATTTTATTTTATTTCCGGTTGTAGCATCCTTCAGTTGACGAAGTAGAGATGACATTATTATTTTCATAGGTTTCTTGGCATTTCCTCGCATTTTCTTATTGACTTAATTTTGATTCACTGACATACTGGAAATCATGGTAATGATGATAAAAATGAAATGCTTATTTTGATTTGCCATGCATTGTGTAGATGTTTTCTTCATCAGTCCGATCAAAATAAAAGTCAACGAGGATCAACAGAATAATGGATTGGCAATCAGATTCCGCATTGTAAAATCATCATATTTATTTTATGCTGTGAATTGGATAACTGTTGCTGAACAACATAATAATCCTAAACAGTTTGAAATTTTGAATTGTATTAATTTTTTTCCCAAAGAAACTTGTTTAAGAAATATTTGTAGTTTACATTGTGTTTTTATGGAGTATGGGGATGAAATATGTTCACTTAATGAAATTCGATTTTTATGCTTTTAGAAATTAATTTGATAAAGATTTGAAATCACTAAATCAAGCTATTTCAAACAACTTTATAAAGCTATATGGCTTAATAAAGCTATATATCTAAGTATAGAGTTTGTGCTGGACCTGAGAGAAGTGATCGATGATGCATCCAATCATTATGAATTTATGTGATTTGTAACATCAGAAAAATTCTTAGAAAAAAAAAATGCAACACAATCTCACCATGTTTTTTTCTGTTGATTTTTTATATTAAAGGTAAACTGAGATACTAACAAAAAAAGACATGCTATTGGTAATATTACTGATTTATTTTTAGAATTGTATGATGTTTTTGCAACTGATATTGTGTTTTAGAATAAAAATGTTAAATCTTAAAATAGAAACAACAGAAAGTGCAACAACCTTAGTGTCACTGGGAACTATCTCTTTGGAAATACAAATTCATTCATAAGGGAATGTGCATTTTCACTACTTGTTAATGCTTTTCATTATGAAAAGGCAATTTTACAACAACAGCAGCATGATATCTCTGTATGCCTGCTTGATTTCTAGATGTCTAGTTGTTTTCATTTTGTTAAGAGAAGCAACTGTGTAGAGAACATTTCTTTACTTTAAAAGCATTTTAAATATATATGAACATATTAAGACTTATTTCTTGATTATAAAGAACAAATTAATTCTTATGTTGACTATAGGAGTTACACTTTTTTCTAGTGGATAGTATCATGCATAGTGTATGGTATGTTTATATTCTGCTCTGCTAAGTCGATGTAGGTAGGGATTTCAAATTTTTTATCAGTGAAATTCACTGATAATCACTGTGGACCAATGGGAGGGTTTTCTGGTGACCCTGAATAATTGCCTCCATTTTTATTTTTTTTTTATGTATTCCATGTATGACATTTTTCAACTCTTTTTAAAATCAGCCATAAAATATTGATAGGTGCATGGTGACCCATGGTTGTATGTAGGTGTTGTTTTCCATCATATGTAAAATACTTTGTATACATGTATGCCAGATTTATGAACCTCTTTTTCTTTTCAGAATTTAAAGATTGTCAATGGATTTATTGCAATTTTGCACTAAGAGTAATTGATTGGAAAATGATTGAGTCAAGAACATTTTCTGTGTCTAGTCAAACTCAAAATGCTTTCAAGGTTATGCATGAGTTACGACTTCGTAACTTACTGTGTGATGTCATACTTCGCGTGGATGGGAAGGAGTTCACTGGCCATAAGATCGTGCTGTGTGGATGCAGCCCATATCTTTGTGCCATGTTTACAAATGGAATGTTGGAATCAGAAAAAACACAAGTCGAAATACAAGGGCTGGAGTCATGGGCTATGGGCGAGTTGATTGAATTCATGTACACGAGTGTAATTGAAATCAATGTCAACAATGTAGAGGGAATTCTTCAAGGAGCCAGTTTACTAGGATTGCATCAATTGAGGAAGATGAGTGCAACATTCCTGCAGTCGCAACTTACTGCCTCCAACTGCTTGGGTAGGGCCATTGTTAACAAATATTGGAGCATTCTTGTATAATTTGGCTTTTGAGATTGGAGCATTTTTGTATATTTCAACTTTTGAGATTTTCAATGTAAAGCTATGCATGTATATTTTGACTTTTGAGATTTTCAATTTTCTATTCCCAGGTATCCATTGTCTTGCTGATATGTACATGTGTGGAGAACTAGAGTCTGCCTCCAGACATTTTATCAATCAAAATTTCCTTGAGATCATCCACTGTGAAGAGTTTTTGCAATTGTCATGTGACCGCCTTATCCCACTGCTCAAGAGTGACAAAATCCGGGTGAACAATGAGTACCAAGTTATGGAGGCAGTGTGTAACTGGATTCAGTGGGATCCAGACAACAGATTTTCAGACGCTTGTCGTCTCCTCCAGCACGTCAAGTTGCCACTGTTAGATATTTCTTATTTAGAAAATGTTGTAGTGCAATCAGAATTTTTCAAAAATTGTCCAAAGTGCCAGCAGTTGATTAGCAAAGGTATTACGACATTGCATGATGAAACGTCTTTGCAGCTCATTAGACCTCGTGCGATGCCTATCAGTATATATGTTCTAGGAGGGCGAAATAGTGCAAATTGTCAGTTACCGAGTACTGAAAGATATGATTTCTTGGAGGACCAGTGGACACATGTGGTAAGCACATGTTTTATTTAAAGTTTACTTTAAAGTTAATAAATGTCAGAGAAATTGTGCCACATATCTTTGTTCTTAAAGTGATGATTCAGTCTTGTATAAAAGGAATGAAATATGTGGTTGGTCTTAGGCAACTAAATGTTAAACAGGAACATGTTGCTGTTTCATCACTAATGATTGTAGTAGATGGAAAGTCTCTTTTGAAGTCATTTGGCATATTATTATTAGATTGGCATATTATCTATTATGTTATTTCTGTGTGGTCATATGAGTTACAGACCAAATTACTGTATACCAACTTTAATTCACATGCAAGAAATTTTCATGAGGTTCCTATGAACCTTGTCACAAGTGTCTCTCTCTGCAAACCAGTCCTTAATATCTGGTATTTGTTCAAGATAATCTCAGTCATGAAAATTAGTCACCACAAACCAGTTCATCACTGCTAAATTACTAAATAAAGTCACTGCAAATAAAACTTGGATTATAGTACAAATTACAAGGTCACACAGGCAGTTCATGATTTTCAAAACATTTTTGAGGTTTAAAAATTATAAAACAGGATATGATACTTAGTGAATTTGCTGTTTTGTTCTTAAACTACTATTTTAAAACTATTATTTGCCAGAGTGTTATGAACATAGCCCGTACAGCAGTAGGAGCATGCAGCATAGAAGGGATGCTGTATGCTGTAGGAGGAGAATGTGCCTTAGCTGACACTCAAGAGGATACGCTGTACCTGCGATGTGTAGAGTGCTATGATCCAGTACTCAGGCAGTGGGTCCCAAAACCAGACATGAAAGTAGCGAGATCATTTGTAGCTGTTGCAGCAGTTGGAAAATACTTGTATGCAATTGGTGAGATCTTGATTTGATGAACATATGTGTACTTGATCATTGTCTTGTTTGTGTTTTACAATTATAACGTAAAATGTAACATTAGCATGTTAGAATGGACTGTTACACCTCGGTCTCTTGTAGAGTATGTACTGGCTACTCATCAAGCTTTTGTTTTAGTATTTTGTAATGATTTTACAGTATTTAAAGACTGTTAAGGTGTGACTAGACCAATTCCTGTGGAGAACGACATTTCAAATTTAATATGGAAAGAGCAAAATGTTTTTAGTTTGCGGTATTGATGAGATAATGTGATTCTCATGTGGCCTGTATTTGTTAAAACATTTTATCTATTTGGCAGGGGGAGAGGATCGATCTACTAGCTATAGTGTTATGGAAAAATATGATATCAATACAGAAACTTGGTCATTTGGTCCAAACATGAAAAGGAAACGTGCTGGGGCAGGCATTTGTGTGTGTGATGGGAAAATCTATGTTGCAGGTATATTGTAATGGCCAAATATGTTTCAATCATATATAAATGACATGAATGAATCTTTTAATGTCTGTGAAATAAAGTCTGCAGTAATTATGATAATAGGATATGATGTGTACAGTTTATAATGGGAAGTAATTTGGAAGCTGTTGTTGTACATCGTGTTTGTTATGGCCGTTTGAGGACAGCTCTGTACAGTGGCTGTTAGGAAATGATTGAGACGCTCGTTGTTTGATGACGATTGATGAAAATTGGCATATTTGTACAGCACTATTTCATTATATTTTGTTATATCAGAATACGAAAATAATGTGTAACTTTTATTTCTTACAAAGATATTAAGGATATCTATGTAGCAGCCCCAATGAAAAAATTACAGTTTGTATACAGACCATAATAAATACATCATAGGTGATTTTGAATTGCATCATTAGGGCGACTCATTCCGTGAAACAATTGTTTTAAAACTTGTTTTACAAGTAATGGAAAAATCAGCACAAATAACTTGAATTTAATCCACATGCAAATATTAACTGGAGTAATGGACATTCATAAAAATTTTGTGTTGAACGCAAGCAAGTGTCCATTTAGACGAAGAAATTGTGAGAGCAAATAAAGAATTTTTTTTTGGGGGGGGGGGGGGGATGTCTGCAGGGCTCCAGTGTACTGGTATGGTGGCACAAACAGTGTGCAAAAGAATAGTGTATGTTCTAGATTCATTAATTTAACCACAAAAATACTACTGTGCAATTGTCAACATGCTGAAATAATCAACAAATTAAATTTTGATCAAGATTTAGATTATGCTGAAAGTAAAAATCTCAAGTAATGCTATCACTTAAATATAAGTCTTTGTATATCACAATAAATTACAGGCCATTGTATTAAGTACATGCATATAGCCTTTTTTATAGGAGGATATGATAAAACTCTTCACATGGATCGAGCCAGCGTGGAGTGTTATGACCCTGGAACTGACGACTGGACTTTCGTGACAGAGATGGAGAAAGCTAGGTCGGGTCTTTCCTTGATTGCTATAGACCACAACATTTACATGATCGGAGGTCGATACAAAACAGCTGATCAATACTTTGATGTCACAGAAAGGTATTGTTTCTCTGTTTAGACAGGAAGATCTAAAAAGCCTCTTTCATTTCCAAAGTACAGTTTTGGTTTCATTCTGGATCACGCTATCAAAAGCAGGATAAAAGTGTACTTCTATACTGTCTTCAAGTAGTTACACCCTCCTGCAACATCATCAAATTGTGCAAAATCAATGATTTATTGAGATTTATGCATGATAAGAACATAAGTTTTGTTGGAATCTTTTCCAATAGTTATTGTAAAAACATCTTGCTAAACATGAAATATTACAAAAGTTGAAGTTATATATGAATAACCAATGAAATGTTGCAAAATATTGAATCCAAGGGGAATAACTCTGTTCTCACTGAATTCTTTATCAAGCCCACAATGCGATAAATTTCCTTTCTTTTTCACAGACATTTTGTGTAGTTTTGTAATAACTAAACTTTGTAAGAACTAAACTTTTGTGAATTTGTAATCTGAAGAAACTACAAAAAAGTAAACACTGGCAAACAAACCTGAGGTAACTCCATACTTAATATTATTAACTGACAGAATTATTGAAAGTGCACTTACTTCAGTTTATTAGACTTAAATCTAATGAATAAAATTAAATAAAATATATAGATCATCACACTTTTTAAGATATGAGACATACATAAATAAAATTAACATATCAACATCAAAAAATTGTAATTTTCCTTTAACAGCATTATCTAAATTTCTCAAAAACTGGTTATAATAGGGTAACAAAGACTGGTTTGTGTCTCTGATGAGAATCGAACCCGGGATGTCTGGCACAACAGTCCAGTGCTCTACCGATTGAGCTAAAGGGTTAACCCTCTAGCCTGAGTTAGTAGAAAGGCCATGTATCTAACATTACCACATTGTCCCCCTCCAGAGAGAGAGAGGCATCTCGACAGAGGTTAGTTCTCTCCATCTTGCGTGTTGACTATGTGTTTTAGTCCAATAGTGTATTTATTGTGCATGAAGTATCAATCTTCAATGTCAATTTTGTGAAAATAGAATTTTACAACAATTTTCAGTTCTACAGTAGATTAACATGATTGAGTCTCTCTCTCCCCCCCCCCCCCCCCCCCCCCCCCTCCCTTTTCACAATGCAGATTTAATTCTTCAGTGTGTAGTACTGTATATATACTCTGATTTGGGGGGAGGGGGCCTATATGTTTTACAACTATCAAATTTGCATTTTAGTATGAATACATGTACTATACATAAATTTGCATTATAGTATAAGTAAAATGCTTAACAAGAACACTTATGTCATTACCATGTCCCAAACAGTTTTAGGGTGGAAACTTTAGGGTACAGAAATTTATTCTCTGTCTCATGAATATTAAATGAGCTGTGTTTTAATTTTCTCAACTTTTTTGGATGTTGACATTGCAGATACAACACTATCACCAATCACTGGACCACCCTGTCATCTATGAACCAACCACGTGCCTGGCCAGGTATTGCAGTTTATGATGGGAAGATTTATCTGATTGGAGGATTCGATGGCTCGTATCGACTCCGAAGTGCAGAGGTGTATGACATAGACAGAGACAGGTGGTCATTTATCAGTAACATGCTGGTGGGGAGAGCAGGGTGTGGGGCAGCCATAGTCTAAAAAAACACACCCTCTCTCCCCTCCCCCTTCCCCCTCCCAAGGAATGTGAGAGGAACTAATTGCCCCTTCCTGCTACAGTTTTCTAAGTGATTTGATTGTGATATATTTCCAGCTCTCCCTGTACATATGTTGTAATATCCCAGTATTTACTGGGTATCATTTGTTTTAAGGCATTTACTGAGTTTTGTTATACTTATTTATTTATGGCTGTGATGTAAGATAGTCAAATAGTGTGGTGATACTCAGTGCTGCTGTGATGTGATATAAGAGGCATAGAACTCAGTACAGTATATACAAAGTACATCATACATATTATTTTATTACAATATTTGAGTCGGAGATATTTTTTATTGAGTTCACATGAGCTGATAATGTAGGACTGCTGCTCGTTTTTAGTGTCTGTGCTTTGTTAGTGTTTCATATTTTACAAATACTGATCCTGAGCTGCTAGATCAATTTCAGAGCTGCCCTTCTTCCAAAGGTAACTTGTCTGGTAATAGTGAAAGTAGTAATTAAATCGTATGGAAACCCAAGACAAGACCAGAAGTGAGTACATTCTTATATATATATATATATATATATATATATATATATATATATGTGTGTAAAGATATGTCTTGGCACTGTTTGGGACATGGTAGTACAATATATTGGCCCATATTATATTACCCAACTCATAAATGAAAAGAAAGAGAAAAATCTTCTCAAAAGAACTACAAAAAAGGGGTCCAAAGTTTAACATTGGCACACTGAAGGAAAATTCTCACAAAGTGTTAACATTAACTCAATAGACACTAATCAAGAGGGACTTGGGAGTAATTAGTGGATAAAGACAGGATAGGATAAAGCAAGGTTCCATTTCTTGCCAAGTGCAGCTTCGTCTCCTTCTCCAAACTTTCTTAATAAGTTGAAATTTAAGTTTTTTAAATATCAAGTGATTGGGGATGTGGAAATGATTTTTTCCCTCAGGAAGGTCAAGGTGATTTGAATGAAGGCTTTTTTCTTTTTTTTTTTTCCCCTGTCAATTGATATGCATCTACATGTATTAATGAAAATGAATAAATGCACTCTGGATCTTGTCAGTAATGGTCATCCATTGATTTGAACCGACTTTTGTTTAAGATTTTAATGGTGTTACCATGGTAACATGAAGTAAACAACATTTATACATCACACTGTTCCTTTTCCATGTGTCTGTACCTCTGTTATACTCGCTCATTTTCAATTTTAGGTGACACATGTATGTTTCTTGGGACACTCTAGTTCAAACACCACATTACTGAGCACTATGATTCACGTTTGTATTGAAAATATATTTCTGATGTATGTTTGTTTCATGCGAAGATCTCTTTCCAATGGTAAATTTGCAGAATTGTCAGATTTGATTAGTTAGGAAATCACTGCGCTTGTGTATGCAGATTTCTTACCAAATGCATTTTTTAAAACTGTTGTAACTGTTGTGATGGGTATCATCAGGAAAATAGTTTTGAATTCATTTTTATGCATTTAAGTGAATGTTTTAAACCAAGGCACAACAAAGTTGAACTTGGCTCTTGTTTTGCTGAAGGGTGGTTTTTCAGCAACAATCTCATTTTTGTTATGATGATTTAATCACCTTACACCAAAATGAAGTCATCTTATCACATGAACAAGACCCTGATTGTTTTCTGGATCATGTGGAAGGTCATGCTCACTGTAACTAAAAGTAGTGAGAAATTTTGAGTTTGCAGATGAAATAGATAACTCAATTGTAACCAAGCTTATACTATACTATTTCATGTACATATCATGTGAAAAAGATCTGTTTTGGGGTCAACTTTGTTTAAGGACAAGGTCACCATCAATGTGATTTTTATGCCCCCTAAATCAAAGATTCAGGGGCAAATAGTTTTTTGGCCTGTCCATCCATCTGTCTGTGGCAAAAAAACTTTTAATCTTGATCTTATCTTTTACATCATGAGAGATAAAGCTTTCATATTTGGTATGTGTATTCCTTTTGGCAAGGCCTTTCCATTGATACTGAAATCTTGGACCTGGTGACCTTTACATTGACCTTTGACCTACGTTTATAAAATTTAAATATAAAACCTATCTTTCAAATCATAAGAGTACTGCTTGTATATTTAGCTTGTGCATTTCTTGTGAAAGACCTTTCCAACGATATAAGATTTGTTGACCTTGGGACCTTGACATTGATTTTCAAAAAACATTTAACCTTGGTCATGTCTTTTACATCATAAGAGATAAAGCTTTCATATTTGGTGTGAGTATTCCTTGTGGCAAAACCTTTCTATTGATACCAAATCTTGGACCTGGTGACCTTTACAAATCTTAAAGTTCCACTTTATTGTAATCCGGAGGCATCAGTGTTTCACAAACACGTCTTGTTCTTATTGGAGAACAATTGCTGTTGCTTTAGGTCAGTTTAAATGTTATCTGACAGCAGTGGTAGTACATGTATTGTTTGCCGCCATCAGAAATAGAATTGTGACTCTACTAATGTACCATTGATATTATTTTTTAAATGACGGTGTATTTGGTGTTTATTTTACTGACTCAAATTATTTGGTGTTTATTTTACTGACTCGAATTATTTGGTGTTCATTTTACTGACTCAGAAGTGAATCATTTTACCATAGCTGCTGAGTTCTTTATGAATTGTATGTAGGCATGTATAATAATGTATGCAATTCCTTAGGTATGTTCACTGTACCTGGGGAATGAATTGATTGCTTACTTGTTGATTATTGCAGCAAGGAGGTGTTATTTCCACTGGGCATGGGCTACTTTTGTTGATTATGCTTAATAAATGATTTTGAAATTTTCATTGTTCCTTGGTATAATACTTATCATCAAGACAATTAATAATTTTGATTGTCCATCTATTCATTTAATAAGTTAACTTCTGATTGGTCAAGAGAGCTAGATATTTTTAGCAGAGCCCAGGAAAATTAATCTTGGCATGACAACATCTACCACTATATAATGGACAGTATACATTTATTGCATGATAGCAAGAGGAAGATGATTTTCCAGGGATAAGTATTAATATGCCAGTGGCAGATCCAGAATATTTTTAAAGGGTGTGTGTGTGTATGTGACCCAAGTTTGTACTTTTTCTGCCAAAGAAAATGTGTGTGTGTGTTGAAGATTCCAAAATAGCAAAAATGACATTAAAAAAAAAATTTCAACCAAAAGGGGGGGGGGGGGATGCAACTTCTGATTTTTAAAGGTCAGATGCTTTATTTAACACATTTGATTATGATGTCACAATGCATTTACTTCCTCTTGCATTATTGCTATCATCAACATTGTAGAATCAGAAGGAAAGTATTGGAGAGTTTCAGCCAAATATCTGCCCAGTCTAATGACCGAGAAATCAAGTCAAATTTTATAGACTAGGCACGTTGTATACATACATTGCCAATTCCTGCTCTGTAGCAGTTGTAACTACTTGACAAAATTTATCGCTTACGGAAGTGGAAGACTACTTAAGAAAGTGGCTGAGTAGTTACGATAGACTCTGTAGATGACTATCATTAGGGCTTTGCCCTTTAGTGATCAGCCTGAAGCTGTTGATTTGAAAATTTATACATGAACTTCAATATCAATAGTTACAAATCAAGCTTTGTTATTCCCTCACAATTCACTGCAAGAGGGGATAGAATAACAGCACCATAGTGTGTGAGTGTGTACAAGTATGTGTGTCAATCTAATTAGATTGGTGAGAGTGTAGAAGTATGTGCAAGTTTGTAAGTGTGTGTTTACAAATATGTGTGCAAGTGTGGGTAAGTATGTATGTGAATGAGTATGTGTGTGAGTGTTGGTGAGTATGTGTGCAGCACTGAGTTTGTAGACACTCTACATTCCATTTTTGCTAAATTTATTTGATGCTTCACAGATAGTTTTGTTATCAAGAGAGGTAGAACCCTATTGATGTTGGGATCAAAATGTCAAGATCACTGGGACTTCATAGATAGAGCAAGAGTCCAGCAAACAGTACATCTTATGCCTGTTAAACAGCTGATATGTATTTTTCTGAGAGGGAGGCTGTGACACAATGCCAGTGCGATATCTATCCAGGATGAGAATTATTAGACCTACTTTTGCCCTAAAGTAGGTTATGGTGTATCAATCCAGCTGAAATGCAAACGTATGTTCCTGCGATAAAATTTCAGGGCAATACCTGTATCCGTAATGAAAAAAAAAATCAGGAAAACTGTTTGACCTACTTTTTGTCCTAATGTAGGTCATAGTACACCAATCCAACAGAAATGCAAACTGAACTTGTATTCCTCCAAGAGGAAACTTGTGACTAAATTCCAGGGCAATATCTGTATCCGTAACAAACAAAAACAAATCCCCAAAACTGTTTGATTTTAGTCGCAGTGCACCAATCCACCTGAAATGCAGACTCACTCTTTCACTTCTTGAGGGGAAATTGTGACCAAATTTCATCACTGTACATGCATCTGTTATGGAAAAAAGCCTGGAAAACAGGACGTTGGACAGGCAGATGGGCCAATCCAACTGAAATGCAAACTGAACTTGTATTCCTCCAAGAGGAAGTTTGTGACTAAATTCCAGGGCAATATCTGTATCCGTAACAAACAAAAACAAATCCCCAAAACTGTTTGATTTTAGTCCCAGAGTAAGTCGCAGTGCACCAATCCACCTGAAATGCAGACTCACTCTTTCACTTCTTGAGGGGAAATTGTGACCAAATTTCATCACTGTACATGCATCTGTTATGGAAAAAAGCCTGGAAAACAGGACGTTGGACAGGCAGATGGGCCAATCCAACTGAAATGCAAACTGAACTTGTATTCCTCCAAGAGGAAGTTTGTGACTAAATCTGTATCTGAAATGAAAAAAATTCAGAACTTTTTAAACTACTTTTAGCCCTAAAGTAGGTCATGGACAGACACACTAATCCAGTCAAAATGCAAACTGAACTTGTATTCTTAGTCCAGAAAACATGACCTTTGAGAGCCCAACAACATAATAGAGCTGACAACAAGCTTATAAAAGCCTTGTAGACACTCATAGCAAGGGAAATGCTCTGCATTGTGAAGCTCCTGCTGATTTTACAGACCTTGAACTAAGCCAGTGATTTGAAGTTTTCTTGACCATTTTTTTCCCCTTCAAAAAATGCAGGCATATAATGCTGTACCAATGTCATTGATCTGCTTAACTTTGTCTCTGTATCTCCTCCTAAACCCCTGGGGAGATTCTAATGAAACTTGGTACAAAAAGAGATCACAATATGTAGATGTACATATTACAAGAGGATTGCTGTCACAAAATGTTTGATGGAGTTATGGCCCTTGGACTTAGATTTGTTTGGGGTTTTTTTTGGAACAAAATAAATTAGTCCTTGCAACTCCTCCTAAACCCTTTAGGGGGTGGGGGTGGGGTTAATGAATCTTGGTACAAAGAAAGATCGTAATGTGTAGATGTGCATATTACATGAGGAATGCTGTCCCAAATTTTTTGATGGAGTTATGGCCCTTGAACTTAATTTTTTTTAAATTCTTTAATGTATATAGTTGTATCATGTACTAGTTTAGTGGTGCTCTATTTTTTGTTTATTCCTGCAGCTACTGATTTATATTAATAGATCACATATCAAGTTTCAGTGTGGATTTGGCTGACTTTTTTGGAACGAGTTGTAGACCGTAAAATTAATAAATTTGATATACTAGTGTATGACAGTTTTTTGGGGGCTTTTTTAGGCTATCCCTGCAACTATTGACTTGAAAATTTATACACGAACCATCAAAATGATGTCTAGTTTGTGGTAGCTACTAGCATTCTGTCATTTGGAAAGTGTTAATTACTTAAAATTTTAGATGTGAGATTGGTCATTGGTTTTACAATTAGGATCAAGAAATGAAAATGCATGAAACACAGGAAAAATATGAATATTTCAACAAGTTTATTCTTCAATGTAACACAGTAATCTGGAACAATATTGATGGATTCAGAAAAGACTAACATATAATACTATACTCAACCTTTATCAAAACTTTGGTATATATACAAAAGACTCATTGTAACTCTCTATAAGCTCCATGATTACGTTTTATACTACACATATAATAAATACACACCGAGACATTTGTCCTTTACTGATATAATTATGCAAGATATACCATCTTTTTTCCTTTCATAAAAAACAATTTTCAGTGCTAATCATATTAATATAATATACTTGAGGAAGAAGCAGTTGGCTGTATCTTATTGAGACCAACAAAACAAAAGCAAACAAAAAAAAAACCAAAAAAAAAAAAAAAAAAAACCAAAAAAAAAAAACCAAGTACATTGTAAACATTACATTCCATGAGACAAATCAATTTGTTTGTCATGGTTGATCAACTTGAGACATTTCTTTAGATTCAAAACTCATCAAAAGGAAACACAGGACATGTATTGAGTAGAAACTTCTGGATGAGGTGCTATTCCATTGGTCTCTGAACCTACAGTTGTGTACAAGAAGACGGATATTAATGTCTTTACAATATCTTTCAAAACAGAAGCCATATTTCATAACTGAAATTTAAGATATGTCATCCAAAAACTCTTTGAAGAAACAAAAATTGTTCTATTTTAATGGAAACGGAATAAGATATCATTCATTACCTATAAGTAAGACTTTAATCTAATGTTCTACTGTAGTCATGTCTTCTAGCATTATACAGTATATCTGTGGTCTATTACTTTTAATTCTCTATATACAGGTTTAATGAATTTTGAATAGAAAGTTTAATCATTTACATGGAAGAGTGCATATTTATGTTAAGCTGTCAGCGATCCACCCACCCATTTTGCACAGTCCCGCAAATAAACTGTGCAAACCACATCCTTAGTGGCAGCAAACCAAAATGTGGGCAATGAAGGATAAACATTAATTCTATTTATGGGAATTTTTTTATTAAACTAGCGAGTGAATATCCTGTACGAGTTGTTTTAAGTCAATGTTTTGAAGTATTTTACTACAAGTCCCAAAGTCAAGGTCCACCAATACTGGCAGATTACAATGGTGCTTGGCCATTTACACCGGTGCTAGGCCATTTACACCGGTGCTAGGCCATTTACAACAGTGCTAGGCCATTTACACCGGTGCTAGGCCATTTACACCGGTGCTAGGCCATTTACACCGGTGCTAGGCCATTTACACCGGTGCTAGGCCATTTACACCGGTGCTAGGCCATTTACACCGGTGCTAGGCCATTTACACCAGTGCTAGGCCATTTACACCGGTGCTAGGCCATTTACAACGCTGCTAGGCCATTTACACCAGTGCTAGGCCATTTACAATGGTGCTAGGCAATTTTTCTGCTTTTTTTTAAGCCTGTAAAACATAAAAAGGACTCATCCCAGGTATATAACATAACAAAATGCATGAACTCCTATACATCTACAGAACACTCTTTAACTTAAGTTCAACAGATGTCTCAGATAACCATTTAATCTTTTTTTTTCTTCAAAAATGTGAAGAGATAAAGTTGTTTCTTGATTATTAATCTGAAACAGTTCTAAATACAGGTACAGTTTCCTTGGCAGTCGTGTTAAATTACATGTACATGATAATAATTATTATTGTGATAAAACTATAAAAATTTATGTGTAAAAAGTGACATAAACAATAAGACGTAAGCATTCTGTGTCACACTCTCTACGACACACCACTCTAATTAAAATTTGATCCTTTGATCTGCTTGCCTATGATCGCTAATGAGCAGAGCAAAGGAATTATCTTAATTAGACTGTATGACACTCGAGCCACACCAGTGATCTAAATTCATGTGTCCAACACATTGTTTTTTACCTGTTTAACTCTTAATGTCCTCTGCAAGACAAAAGCAGACATAAGAAAATATTAAAAAACACATTCTCTATGAATATATATATATACATGTATATCACATTTTTAAAGCTGCACTAATTGGAAAATGAGCACAACATTAAAAGAAAGATAATATTTGCCTTTCACAACACTATTTAGATAATGATTACCCTGTTGTGATAAATAGGAAGATGCCATCATTAGATATAATTTGATGTCTTTGTATGTAATGATAGCCACTTTCTTATCAATGTGTTAAAGATGTGAACAATGCAGGTATGAATCTTGATCAATATAGGGCATCTATTTTAATGGCTGGGAATTCCAACAGAAATGAAAGTAAAAACTAAATTTCATTTTTGAAAATACATGAGGATATAAACTGTAATACTTTATGCTGGCATGCTGTTAATGTACTTCATGAAGTATGCTGGTGTACAGCATTACATGTCATACCTTATGTATTTTCAAAATTTATTTCTTAAATATCCCTAAGGAATACATGCAGCAGAGTTCAGACTACTGAAAGAAAATCAAAACAACAAGCACCTCTTGATGAAAAATCAAATTCAAAATACATTGTAAAAACCATGTAAAGCTCTTGTTTATATTTTTTCTATGAAATGGAAAGAGCTTGGGTGAGCAAGAATCACAACGTAAGCTATCACAGACTTGTGTATCAAATGAAAAAAATCCAGTAATATCACAGTGCCACACTGCTGAGATTTCTGTCACAATCAAAAAGCATAATGTCGGAGAAAAGACATAGAAGGTTCTGATAAAATGTCATGAAAGCAACATGTGTTAATGATGCTGAAGTTGATAAGTAAGCTGTTTCAAAGATAATAGTTCCACCTAATATCTAACTGACAGAGGTCGAACTACTACCCCTGGATTAGCCACAGTTACAGTGGTAGATGTGGATAATGGTCGTCCATAAGTGGCATAGCCGCTCTTACTTCTCTGTCCCCTGGGGCGGAATCCACTCTTGGCACGGCTGGAGTAGGCACTAGGGAACCGTTCCTGGAGGGCCACCTGTATGTTATTGTTCTCTCTGCTTTTTTTCTTCCCCACCGGTGCTGTCTGGGGTCGATGAATCTTTGGAAACTGCTGGGAGAACCACTCCTCGAAGTCCTCTACTGTCATTTCTACGATTTTCTCTCGGCAGAACTCTATAGCGGCACAGATGTCTGGACTGCAAATCTCCCACTCCCGAAGTCTCTCCAGCACTTTAATGAATGTTCTTTTACTAAGTTGCTGGCCAGCCCCTTCAATCTATTACATGAGACAACAGAAAATTAACCTTTAACACTTATTTAAAACATCTTTCATCTTCTTTTAATTTTTGCATTGAAAAGAATTTCCAGTAAGAAATACAATAAGTTACAATATATAGAATAATAATTTAATATTGTTTATAAATAATATAAATATTTGTGAATAAAAATTCTGAAAAACATATAATGTGAACCTGGGCCATGATATGCAAAAGAAGCTGTGATTTAAGAGAAAATCTGCTTTTACTATCTAATTCATTCTTTACATTGATTAAATTTGTGATCTTATTGTGAATAAGAATTAAGTTATGTAATATTATATAAATTAATAATTATATATACTGGTCCTATATTTGCAATCAAATCATATATGTATTATGCCCACTGGGCCCCTAATTGGTGAATAAACATATCTATCAATCTATTGATAAATATAATCTCACAAAATTCAGTTGACGAGTTTTTAGAAATGTGTTATATTTTTAGTCTTTTTTCATAGTTCTTTTGTACAACAGGACCCTGGTAACAAACTGATACAAACTTTCATCATTAGTAAATGATATCGTTTACAGGAGTTCAAGGGTCAGAATTCTCCATTTTTAATGTATGTGGATTACCTTTAACAGCTGTTGGAGCCAGCTTTAGAGATTTTGATACATCTAAGGAAATGGTCAAAACACATAACTACAACTAGGGTCAACGACTAGGGTCAACGACTAGGGTCAATTCTATCTCTTATATATCTAAAACTGTTCAGTTTATATATATCCTACAGAACTAGTCTACGTATGTACTGAATATCCGCTGAAAGTCAGAGAGACCTATGTCACAGAATATTGTTATGGATGATCAATCTTAAAATGTGTATGGCTGACTCAGATCAGTATTAGTTAAAAGAAAAAGAAAATGTTAGTCTGTAAAGCAATATATTCCTGAATGAAAGCCTTTATGTTTACATGTTGAATAATATTTCAAATTAAATATCTCAAGGAAAAATGTGAAGTGAAAATTAAACATATTAAACCAAATTACACATCATGAAACATTCATATTACCCAGGTGGTGGAAGAATCCATGTCTGGTTTCCTTCTGGTCCAGTATACACTATATTGAGTTCCATTACCCACAAAACCCAATATTTAGAGATACCAAAACTGAATTTAGGAGCCCATTTTACAAAACATCTTGCAACTTCAGACCAGAAACATTTTATTTTACTTACTTATCTAATGCTGCGTTTTTTTGTTATTGTTTTTTTTTTCTCTCCAAATGTAAACTTGTGGCAATTCCAATGAAAAATAACATAAGTATACACAACAATAAATTTGTACACAGCAATGAAAACATTTGACAAATTAAAAATACTAGTATTGGTCTTCGTTGTTACGAATATAACTTTTGCAAAATGGGCAGCTGGATCTTCAAAGACGATAATAGTGAATTGAAAAAACGTGCAGACTGACAGGAAAACTGAAAGGTCAATCAGTATATGCTCAAAAATTTTAAACTGACTGAGCACTGAAAATGAAGATGACCTCAAAAAAATTATTCTTTTAACAATTTAGGGAACATGTTTCAAAACACTTGATTTCATTAAAACATCTTCAGTGAGAAGAAGCAAGCAGACTCGGCTAATTCTGATGAAAACAAGTGAGGTCCATGCAAAAGATTTACTACTCTGAGAATAGCACTTGAATAAACATCTGTATCTTCCACATCACTGTTTTTCATTCAAATATCCCAGTAAAACAGAAAGATGTTTCTTTACGAATTAAAACTTTTATTTCTGACACAGCAAGTAAACAGTTGATGGAACATTTCATCGGAAGAAGGTAATGTTTAGAATTGAAACTAACAATCTAAAAAAGACGATTAATGATTACTGTCCAAGTGCTGTTCCCCTACTTAATTACCTGCAATATGGTAGAACGTCTATGGTCAAGACCTCGAGGCTGTGATAATATTACAGTGACCAATTGTAAGTGTGGGTTATACACAAAAAACAATTACCGTATTTCTGCGAGTAGTCAAACCTCTCTGAAGCTAAACAGTACCGATATAAAAAATATATGTATGAGTACAAACAGTATTTGTTCAAGGGGACCTAACTATAGAATCAATGCAAACTCCGACTGGTGTGTAAAATGACCAAGATTTTGATGAATCTGGCATTGAATACAAATTGTCAAATATAGGAGCTGGTAAAAATCATGTCAAGCTAAGTATATTGTGGTACAGTATATCAAGTTCAAAACTCTACTGTAGGCTGCCTGGTGACAATAAATGTCAAATCCAGCTCTTAAAACTGAAATGAGCTGACTTTGATTCCAGTCTCACCGCATTTCAGTCTCGCTTCATTTCAGTTCACCTCATTTCAGTCTTGCCTTATTTCAGTCTCGCCTCATTTCAGTCTTGCCTTATCTCAGTCTCACCTCATTTCAGTCTTGCTTTATTTGAGTTTCACTTCATTTTAGTCTCATCTTATTTCAATCTCACTTCATTTCAGTCTCACCTCATTTCAGTCTTGCCTTATTTCAGTTTCACTTCATTTTAGTCTCATCTTATTTCAGTCTCGTTTCATTTCAGTCTCACCTCATTTCAGTTTTATGATTATGGATTCTGATGTATTCCAGCTTTGCAATACATTGCTCCCTAGATGTACTGCCAACTTTTGTTCAAGACCAGTTTGGGCGACAATATAACAAATTCATTATTACTGACAATTCACTGAGCAGTCAACAGAAATTAATTTGATTAATTTATTTTTTCTACATTCTGTATAACACATTTAGATAATCTTGAGTTTCATTCAGCATTATTAATCTGGCCATCTGAATACCTTGTCCTGCCCATCACACATCACAACATTGCTCTCAAAGTACAGATGTGATTACCAAAGGGTGATAGGTAATTGGCATTATTATGGAGGATAAACCCTATAAAATTTGACCAGTTGTTTGTGAAAATCAGCAGTATACTGCATTGTACTGGGTTAGCATTACAACAGGGATGTTAACATTGAAAAATTGGAATTTTTAAAAAGATTTTCTGGCAATAAGTAGGGGGTGACATTATAATGGGGAGAGGGGGGGGGGAATACATCAAAGGAGCACTGTATATCTCTGATAATTTTTCATACGAGTCCAAATGTCATGTATGATGCACAGTGTAAATATTTGGGTCTTGTAATTTAAAAGCATCCAGACCCTACCTGCATATTATTTATTAAAACCTACACCTGTAGTATGAGTGTGTCACTAAAGTCCCCAAACTCCAGTCATGATAGAGTGCAAAAATCCCCGAAACTGACAATACATGTACTGCATGCACAGCTGAAAATCAAACATTGAACACACTAGCAAAAATCACCTACACAGGTTCACACACAATGGATCTGAATTAAAAATAAATCATGAAGCATAAGAGTGCTTTAAGCTAATTTCACACCAGTACAAAAAAGGTGAGTTCTGATTTCTTCCTACATAAAAGAACAACCAACAGATAAAAATGTTTACATGCAGATTTTCTACAGATATCAATATCTACTGTGGTAAAAATCAGAATGCAGGCCTGTGCTTGAATTTCTTCTATTCACAAAATCAGCATTTGGGGTGCAACTGTACTTAGTTCTAAGCAACACATAGTGACATCATAAAAAGAAGTCACATAGACAAGGGAACTTACTCTCATTACTGACACTTTTTTCCATACTTGATTTGGATTTGACATCTATCAATATAAATGCAATGAATGATAAGGATGATATGTTTCTATAGCTAGCACTGTCAAGTCACGGTCAGCTGCATCTTGCCTAATGGCATCTTTCTAAAGTAAAAGCTCCATCCTTGAGCATATAAAAAATATTCTTGCAACCAAACCTTAGCAATTGAATAAACTATTAAAGTCATGCAAAAACAGAAGGATTATTTTTCATGCTGTCATGAGTTTTTTTATTTTTTTTTTTACTAAATATAGAATAGATATCTGTTCTTATGCAGTTAAATGCAAGAGACACTACAAAGAAATTCACTAATTACCTTTAGCAAAAAAAAAAAAAAAAATCCCAGTTTTCTAATTTTTTTGGGTACAAAGTTAATATATTAGTCACATACAACAGTCATGCAAAGTTACTTTGATAGTTATTGAAAGGGTACACCATAACCCATAGTTAAGAGTTTCTGAAGTAGCGCTTAATGTCTAGCAGTAAATTTATATTCGAAACTTGTTAACCATTAAATAAATCAGCGAAGTATTGCGTGAGAGCTGTAACAATTTACCAGATCAGACCACAAAGGTCATGCAAGTTTCTTATTAAATGGCACTTTCCTCTCCATACACATAACCAATTGGAAGTAGAAACTTCATACTACTTGGTCTCTGTTGTTACCTTTCATGCCATTGGTTAACAAATCTCAGAATGACATACAATTCCGCATACAAGAGCTGTATCTTACCAATCCGTATCTGGCAAGTTTTTTCATGATCATTTTGTAGTACCATTCATCCTTAATCTCATCAGGAGAATTGGCCATGATCTCTGCATACCTGTTAAAAATCATATTCTGTCAATGTATGAAAACTGGCTTACCTCTGTGATCAGTTTATCATGATATAGGACACCAATGGTTACCTCAATACTTAATCATAGTTTGAACTTTGAGATCTCGAACATTGATATCTCAAATTCCATAGATATGCCGAAGTGAATTGGAAGTTCCCACTACATTTCCCTTATGTATTTTAACTTCAATATCTTGAACCCTCTGATATCTAGAAATATTTTCTCAGCCCCATCACATTTGAGATAATGAGAATTAACTGAAGTATGGTGGTGTGATTAAAACTGTCAGATAAGATTTTTTGGGATCATGATCAGAATAATATGTAGTCAGAGTTTCCTTTACAGGTAAGTGCTTATGCTGTATCTGTAGGTAAGGAAATGTTTAGCAAGTTCAGTAATAAGGAACTATAGCTTACCAGTTTCCCTTTGAACCCTCCTCCTGTTTTTTCTTTAAGAGTTCTTCGTTTGGTCGAGTAAACATTCGGTTACTGCGATCTCTCATTTCCTGCACTGCTCTGTGGAAGCTGCTGCCTTTTAGTTGGGAGTTAATGGCCAGAAATTTGTTCTGACAGACTGCAAACCTCTGCCTGTTAACAGGAAAATATGGAGTTTCAACATTTCTAATATTTCAAAGAGTATACTCCCCTTAATCCAGTATCACATGTACATGCATTTCTAGCTATTCTGATACTGAGTACTTTTCTTGCTGTTCTAACATGTGATTAGATGCCCTTTTCTTGCTTTTCTAACATGTGATAAGACACCCTTTTCTTGCTGTTCTAACATGTGATTAGATGCCCTTTTCTTGCTGTTCTGACATGTGAGTAGACACCCTGTGTTTGCTGTTGTAACATACAAGTAGACACCCTTTTCTTGTTCTAACATTTAAACATGCAAATTTGTCTGAATTACTGAACATACTTCTCAAGCTGTTCCAGTTGTTCATGAAGCTGTACAGCTGAGTCTTCCTTCCTCTCTTGAAATTTCTGGTGCATCTCGCCAACAACATTCTGGTACTTAGTGCTTGCTCTGTTGTTTTGAAACTCAACCAGTTGTGGGGAACTACAATTAAAATAATCATCTATTTACCTCTCTGCTGTCATGTTTAAAATCTTCATGTTTACCTTTACAATACTTGATGGTACTTGTACCTTTTTGGTCGTATCAGAGTCGAGTCGGCTCGGTTTGATCGAGATGACTCCCGCTGATTACCAGCTGAGCGACCTCTTTCAGCAGATCTTCCACGCTCACTCTAAAAAAGAAAGCAACAAAGAATGAAACCAAGGTATCAATCGCTGGATGTTGTAATTCACTAAACTGCCACCATGTTTTGATAAGCAACTTTGTTTATGTGTTGTATGTTATGAGGTCTATTTCTTTAATGCTAGCCTGTTTTCTACAGTAAGTTTCTGCGTATTGCACCCAATGCGTAGAAACTGTTACCTTTGATCTTAGAGGATACTCACCCCTGGGTCAGCTGACTTCCTTGGTGATTTCTTAGGAGAATGTTCTCCATCTTGGCCTCTGTAATGATTTACACATATAAGTTCACGGTATCATTGTCTATAAAACAATGGAAATCACACTCCATGTGAACAATATTGTATACAGGGAATTACCACCCCTAATTTATAATGCTCGTATCATAATTCAATACATAAATTTAAAACTGGGAGAATATAAAGTCACTCATTACTTTAAAAGTAGAAAACAATGGCTTTGAGCACATTTAAACCTGGACAAGTATTTTCCAATACATACAGGTGGGAATAACACATGGTGACATTATCTTTGTATGTAGTACCTTTTGTCTTTATGACGTTCCTTCCTGATTCTGACTGGTTCCTGAGATTCATCATCTTCATACAGTTTGGTAGAAATGTCCTCATTCAGATACTTGAAAATACCTGAAAGGTTAAATGTTGTGATACTTGAAAATACCTGAAAGATTAAATGTAGTGCCACTTGAAAATACCTGAAAGGTTAAATATAGTGACACTTGAAAATACCTGAAAGGTTAAATGTAGTGATACTTGCTTGAAAATACCTGAAGGTTAGATGTAGTATGTGAAACAAGAATTGTCCTAATGGGACAACACCCCCCCCCCCCCCACACACACACCTAATGAATTTGAGCTAACTGAAGAATAAATGGTTTTTAAGAATGCACTCTGGACAATGACAAGATAGCACACACCCAACCAATCAAAAATGAAAATAGAAAGGAATCCATAATTTCCTTGAATGTAAAAAAAAAATTTCAATCAAATTAGCAGGTGCACAACTTCATTATTCATGTAAGATATACATATAGTTTTAATCATATATGTTTATCAGTGTTAAAGATATACTCTGTACAAATTATGTTTACTGACAGACAAGGTGATCCAAGTATAACCCCCCCTTCCCAAACTCTGTGGGGTAGGGGAATAAAAAGAACTCAAAATGCAGCTATGCATAAAATATCATACCTGGCACCATTCACTGAATATACATAAGTGATTCATGATCTTGGAACATTTCACTCAACATAATTCAGCAACATTATTTATTGAAAGTCTGTAAGAGGTTTATGATGGCTGACTTCAAAGTCCTAATGAGATATCCTGAAAGATTCCTTACTGATATATTTTCCATCATCTTCTTCCTCCTTAACATCTACTTACTGACATATTTTCCATCGTCTTCTTCCTCCTTAACATCAACTTTAGATGTGGAACCCATGCTCTCATCTACGCTGTTGTCTAGTGAGCTGGCCACTCGTAAATTAGTGGAACTTGACATATTAGCCATTCCCAAAAAACTTGAGAATACACTGTTTCTTGGGCCTGCTGTCTGCCTCTTTATGCTGGTTGCTCTTGTGTTCTTTCTCTTAATGGTCTAAATTAAGAGAAGCATTAAAGGTAACCAGGATGTTACTATAAATCTTTGGTCAGGACATATTAAGTTAAAGGTAACCAGGATGTTACTATAAATCTTTGGCCATGGCATATTAAGTTAAAGGTAACCAGGATGTTACTATAAATCTTTGGTCAGGACTTATTAAGTTAAAGGTAACCAGGATGTTACTGTAAATCTTTGGTCAGGACATATTAAATTAAAGGTAACCAGGATGTTACTATAAATCTTTGGTCAGGACACATTAAGTTAAAGGTAACCAGGATGTTACTATAAACCTTTGGTCAGGACTTAATGTGATTTCTGCAATTATCCATAATCATCAGTTGAGAAAATTAGTCAAAAGTAAATCAATTATTTTGTCTTCAGATAAGGTTATATATTGGGTCATGTGTGAATAATTAAATCCTTCCCTATGGGCAATTTGTGAATAAAAACAGTTGTGAATTAAAGTTGGTGTACATAATGGCAGTGAACCATGGCTGGAGTTCACATTTGTTAGATCCATTCAGATGCTTATTCAGTACTTAAAAAAAAAAATCAGTGTGAGTGTATTTTATTGCACATGATGTGAATGTCAGTAATTTCATTCAATGTGACAACGAAATCTATTACAAGGCAACAAGAATTCTCTGAATTCTGTAAGAGCTTTCAATTATCACATATAATATATGTACAGTGCATAACAAAATTCATAATGATTGAAGAGAATAGTTTAGTCCCCAGTATATTCTAACTGAATGACTTACTGGTGCTTTGGGAGATATCTCCAGTATATACTGAATGACTTACTGGTGCTTTGGGAGACATCTCCAGTATATACCTAATGACTTACTGGTGCTTTGGGTGATATCTCCAGTATATACTGAATGACTTACTGGTGCTTTGGGAGACATCTCCAGTATATATTAACTGAATGACTTACTGGTGCTTTGGGTGATATCTCCAGGTTCACCAGCTCCCTCCATGTCATTCCTTCATGATCTCTTGGAAAGGTTTTCGTGCCTCCAATTTCACTATTATTTCAAAGAATTCTCGTGACAATTTTACATATGTTTAGTCAATTCCCATTTGCGTTTCATTTTTACCATATTCAGAATCCTCTTAAGACCACTAATTACTTGAATAATAATTTTAAAAAGATAATAAACATAATTATAACAATAATATAATCACCCTGTACTTACTTTAACTTCCAGCTGGATGTGATGGGTGACATTGTGATTGAGTTATCTCCCCCTGTCCTAGCATGAAGAGCCATTGCTTCTAGAATCCAGTGTAAAGCACAAAGTTGTCGAAAAAATGCATCTCTGAAGGAAATCAAGTTTTATAAATAAATAAATTACCTAAAATTCCTTTCTCTAAATTTCACTGAAATCTATTTATATTTTTTTGTTAGATATTTTTTTGAAAAACCATGGATGATGATGTAATCTTTATTGATGAACTCTATCAATGAAGATAGAATAACAAGACTAATTAAAGAAAGTGGTAAACACTGTTAGCTAATTAGAAATTCCATCGACATGCATTTTCATTCTTTCTCAAACAGAATATAGGACACTGCTTAGCTTCGATACCTTTTTCAACCCTGTCACTGATTAGAACTTTAGCCTCAGGTAGACGAGAGGACTCTTACTTTGCTATATTTTCTTTGGCTTCCATGATGTTGGTGTGTTGCGGGGTATATGGACGTGGGGCCTTGATTTTTTTCCTCCTCCCTGGCGACCGAGGGGTGGTGGCAAGAGATCTGGAAATTGTTATTTCAGGCTCCTCCTCATCTTCTTGAACACTAAAATGAATCATAGGAGATGTTAATGGAAACTTCTCAATCCATCACAAAGTTCTGCAATATTAGTACACGTATCCATTCAGTACTTCAGACGTTTCAGTGACATGTTACCCAATGTTTGGATTCATGATATACTGAAATCAAATATTTTCGATTACTTTCATTTTGAAACTCAGTACTCTGATCCATGGCCAGTCCAAATTAAAATTAATATTGATTTGTATATTTAGACAATTAGCCAGGGAAAGTTGTTGATTGATTGATTATTTATTGCTTTCCGCCACACTCAACAATTTTTCAGTTATCTGGTGGCGTCCAGTTTTTGTTGGTGGAGGAGAGAACCCAGATACAATGTACCTAGGAAGAGACCACCGACCTTCCGCAAGTAAACTGGTAAACTTGCTCACATAACGCCGCGGCCGAGATTCGAACATGCGCCGACAGAGGTGAGAGGCTTTGTGATTTTGAGCCCGATGCTCTAACCACTAGGCCACGGAGGCCCCTCAATAAGAGTTGCATTATCTTTACAAATTTGATTTTTGATAAGTAACAAGTAATATAGACTGATGATTTTTGCAAAGTTCAAAAAGTATGAAAATTCTTCAACCTTAATTGAGTATTACATGATGAAACATAAATGAAGTGATGGCCTAGATTAGGTGATTAAACAGGCAAGTAATAAACGTAAATAATTTTATAAATTCTGAGGTAGATGTATAAATGTATCAGAGAGATGTATAAATTACAGAGAGGCTGAATGACTGGAGAGAGAGATGGTAAGATAGAGAGATAAATAGACAAAAAGATAGATAAATAGATAAATAGGTAGACAGATAGAAGAGAGAGAGATGTAGAACAAGAAGTGATAATTTGAAAGCAATAAATTCTGGTAAGTTAAAAATCATGTGTTGACACTAGAATGAAACTATTAAAGTCCCAAATCATGACAGATAATTAGGTAGTTAGGGAATAACAGATCTGTCACTATGAGATGCTGGACGTGAACTTTACCGAATAAAAGACACCCTTCCCCGAGGATCCGGGGATTCAGAATCAGACTTTTGTTCTTCTTCATCAGTGGTTTCTCTAATGTCTGCTTGTTTCATGTAGCTTTATAAAGACAAACATCCAGATATATGTGAACAATCAAATCTCTTGTGTCCAGCTTTAACACAGGTACTGAAACACTGGCCAGGCTTTATATTTTTGTCTTTAGTATTTCTTAAAATCAGAATTATTTTAACATTGAAAAACACTTGGAATAAGACAAATTATCCGTCTTTCTTTACTTAACAATTTATCTGTTGAGACTGATTTCCTTTTTACTGGAAAATTTCTTTGTTCAGGTCAACTGACTAATAATGTCTTTTCTACCATAGAGCACAGAAAGATTAATACATGTATTTTTGAATTGTCTTAAAATCTAGAACTATCAATTACTTGGCCAGTATTATAACAGTAGCACTTCAAACAACAGTGATTCTTTGCATCCAAACTACAAACACAATTAACTAGCGATACATATACATCAATTGGTTTTAAAACCACATTAATATGAAAGCAAAAATCCAAAATATTGAGCATAGAAAACTTTATGAGTTAAACTACTTGTGCATGAGTATGACACTGATCTAAGTCCTATGTATGTTTCATTGACCTGGGTTTGCTCTTTTCCATGCACACAACACACATTGATCAAACAAACAAAAAAAAAATTCTGTGAAACTTTGCATGCAAGTTGACCACACTATTTCATCCCGTTTCTTCACAATTTTTCAGCTTTTTTATACCTGGATAACTCCACATCCTCTTCGAACTCCTCCTCTGATTCCTCGTCGGAGGAGTCCAGTTTTGGAGGCTGCCACTCATTTTTCATCTGCTCTGCTTTCTTTTTGTTCATCTCATTTTCTGATTGTTGCTGAAACAATGAATTGTTAAATGATTATCATAAAAATAAATCTATGTTGGGCTTAAATGGTAAAATCCAAAATAATCCATGAGAAAGCTTGAGAATTTATTTACAATAAGGTTCTTAAAATGGCTTTGGATGTTGGCATGAGGGAAGGGAAGGGTGTCATTTTTGTGGGAGGAACCTGGACCACAATGAGAAAACCCACATGTTTGAGTGGGTGACCATCATACCCTATCACATACAAGCTCCACCAGACATACACCTTGTATGTCAAAAAAAATGTAAGCATAAAATTTTTCATAAAATTGAAAGTAAAAATATTAGTGGCTATATACATACCTTGGCTACTTGTTCATTCTTGATCAGATCAAACAACCCATGTCCAAGCTTTACATTGCGAATCATGTTCCTAAGGAAAATATTAACAACTGTGACTCAAATACTCATTCATTACTATACTGAAATAAAATAAAAAAGATAATTCATTTCTCCCTCATGGTAGATTTATTGTTTACTTGCAAGATATAGAATTTTTCCTGTATAAGTCACTTTCATGTTATTTTACTATTATTGATTGAAACCCATGCTTGCCTTCCATGGATGACCTCCCTTTGCAGTGTGTTCATATCTTTCTTGGAACGTCTGAGAACAAATGAGGCTGCTGACACCTAAAGTTGGTACCAAAATAATGTTTTAAAAACAGATGAATGATACACAAACCACAGATCAAGACCAGTATGCGAGGGCTATTTGATTTTTAAGCTTTTTTATACAAAAAATATTATTAATGGGTAGTCTGTCCCACATTGCAAAGGCATTATACTTTTGACCAATTTTCAAAGAAAGGATATTTTGGATCCAGGTTGAATCAAAATAAGTATATTATAATGACAAAGATTTCCTTTTCTAAATATGACATCCCTCTGATTCCATCTTTATAATGATATGGCTGTATATCCAACCCTTAGGTGGATTTTAAAATGTGAAAATGGTTCCATTAAATCAATAATTTAAATACATATATCTCCTCTTTATAATGATCTCTTTAATCACGTTTTGATATCTTGCAGCAAGTATTTGATTATTTTATAAAATTTATATAATGATTTAATTTTCAACCACTGCCACATCATGACACTAAATATATTTCAGATAGGAATCTTGGAAATTTTACTACTAGATAAATTTGACCAGGTTAAATTAAAGCCAAAGTATTTATAATTTCCACACACCAGCCCCAAAGTGATATCATTGCTACTAGTAATAAAGTCTTGTAGGATTTTATTTTAATTACACAGGGAGAAATGCCACATGCTGGGATGGACGGAGTACCTTAATTTAAATCTGTATTTGTGATTAGCAGTAATGAAATTATTCTTTCCAAGGAACTGAATGTATCTATAATTGAGTTTATTTTCAATTACAGGCCATTGAATGCATTAAATACATGTCTTAAAATATTTGTGATTGCAAACACTTTTCAATTACATTTCAATTACAAACCCTTTACAACTAAAAGTGAAAATAAAAATAGAATTAGGACATTAGTACATATTATAATCATTAACAAACATTAATTGCATTTGACCATATCTCGGTTGACATTCCTGCCTGATCTTACACAATTAATGCCTATAACAATTCTGATCAAACATCTACGAAAATCTAAATGCATATTTAAGACAAAATAATATAAAGTACTGACTCATCAATCTTCATGTTGCATGCAAAATATTGCCTACAATTTCTATTTGTAACAGTGCAATTTGTCTGATCATAATGCAATATTCATACCATGCAATTTTCAAAAAGTAATTATCACCTGTAATTTAAATTCTGATTATATGTGATGTTATGAAATTTTTTTTTGTAATTCATATTTCATGATATTTCATATTTCCACCATCTCTGGTTAACTTGATACAACAACCATTCAACAAAAGCCATGACTGCTATGCTTAAACATGATTGGTTAGTTCAGCACTGTGATGTCACAAGGCAGTCAAAAGTCTGTGGCTGTCTCTAAAATGTTTAGGTTATAATGGAATGTTAAACTATTGAGGGATGGACCATCATATGTCAAGTCATCAAATAATTCATCAAATGAATCCTCTTGCCTTTGTTCTCAAGAATCAAAATTGTAACATAGAAACACAACTACCTGTTGTCTTTTCTGATGCTGGAGTTCAGCTGTGATGTCATACTCATCCTCATCACTACTGCTGCTCGTTTCCTCATCATATTTCTGTAATTAAAAGATTCACAATAAAATGTCATATTTCTGTAATTAAAAGATTCACAAAAAAACCCCAAAAAAACCCACCAAAAAAACCAAATCACAATAAAACATCATATTTCTGTAATTACAGTATTCACAGTAAAAATGTTACATTTCTGTAAATAAATGATTCACAATAAATAAATAAAACATTCACAATAAATTGTTATATTTCTGTAATTAAAAGATTCATGATAAAACATCACATTCAACAATTTACTCAGTTAGAGAAAACCTCTATGCAAATTTTATATTTGATTAATATAATGTCTACAGGACAAACGAGAGAATTTTTGAATTGGATATTTCTTGATGAATTAGAATCATTAAGGGACATCTGGGCAGCTTAGTACTGACCAAGCAGTCTGAGTCACTCTACAGACTCCTATACAGTATTTAGTACATATAATAAACTTATTTAAAAACACCAAGTTCATGGTTATTCTGTATAAATTCATTACAAGAGTAGAATCAATTTAGGCATACAGGATGAAAAATTACTAATGATTATCATTTTTACATGCAGTAAACTTTTTACACACAATAATTAAAACATAATTAAAACAAGTTGTTAAACTAGCTGTTTGTGTGACTCTTCCTAACATGTATTCATTGCATGCAAAGTTAAATTTAACTTTTGAATATTTGCCTAGAGGATAATACTATTAAAATACTTAAAATATCTTTCACTGCCACTCAGTCATAATCAGCTAATACTAAGAGTGATATTATCCACTTAAAAAGCAACCCAACAGTCAAGCATTACGTGTAAAATGTATTTTCATCTTGTTCATCCCACATTTAAGAAGATTTAACAATTATATTTACTGATAAGTAGATTTATTTTACCTGCATTTTGCTTTGAATAGAAATTAAATGTAGAACCTGTTTATATTTATTAAGTGAAGGCTAAAATATCAAATGGGAATAAATGGTTTCAATCTGTACAAAACCTGATGAAGGCTGTTTCCATGAATGTGTATATATCTGTTATTCAATGTACCCATGATAGCATATTGTTTCTCATCTTCTCCAAAATCTACATGTCGCTGTCTGTAAATCATGACCTACAGAACCACAATATCATGATGAGATAGCTACGGTTGTTTGTTACTATGTATTTGCTTAACTCCTGTCTAAATACTTTTCATATTAGGAATTTGTAAACAGGCGGAAACTCCCTTTGGACAGTGTTACATGCTTTATAGCAGTTTGCCAGTGTGTACCACAGATACATGTAGTGTCTAGAGCATTTGTGAAAAAGATATAAAGTTTCATTGAACATTAATGTTAAGACTAATGATGCACACTGTGATCATTGCAAACCATGCCTACTGTCTCTGTTCAAACTACATCACAGCGGTTTGAAGTACGATAGGTACTCCCAGACTCAGTGGCTAGAGCGACGATGGAAGCACACAAAACACCGAGTACAAGATTCAGTGAATTTCCAAATTGTTTGTCATAATTTGCCTGCCTATGATGGAGATTATCATACATGGCAAGAAATCAATATAGATCCAGATAAATGTAATATAGTCTCATTTTAGAACTGCTGTCTTTGGACAATTTTCTGATCATGTTATTCATTTGGTTTTGAAATAATTCAACATGCACATTATTTTCTCATGCTAAGTAAATAATCAGTATATAATACACAGATAAACTCTGAGAAACTAAGATTAATAAAATGCTCATATACAATACCTTTCTAGGACAGCATCTGTCCACTCAAACAAAAAATATTGGAAAAAAAATGATATTAATTATGTTGTCCTCTTCTAATAACTCTAATTATAAATTCAAAATCCATGCATCAATCAGTACAAATTGTCACACTAGCTATTGCAATAAAAAATTTTGAATCTTTTTAAAAGATATGATAATAAAGTTATCCTACTCATGCTAATTAACTAAATCATGTATTGAATAATAAGATACTTGTTTAAATTATATGATAAATAATATATTTGTTTAAATCCTATGATAAATAATATGATATTTGTAGACAATTTTCCCTCTACCATCATCTATAGTATTTAAAATGGTGTATCATCTGTTGGTCTGTGAAAATCACTACTTTTTAATAACAACATGCAACACTGACATGCTATCAACTGACCAAAACAATTAATATATACATATATAACTAGACAGTTTGACTACACCATACATGTAACATTCCTATACAAAATTACACATTAGGTGCATACATTACTGTCTGGCTCAGTACACACATTCGGCTAAAAAAAGATACAGAAATTTAATGCTTGTTATTTATTCTAAATTTGGTACTTGTCAATCGCAGAGCTGATAAAATGAATAAACAACTTTCAAGGGTTCCCTACCCCTTCACTACAGCTTTATTGACACAATATCCCAAAACAAAGAATAACTTCAACATAGGTAGAACCCTATTTGTCAAACTTAAACACTGGCTATTGGGCATTTCCTCTGCACAATATATACTATCAATCTTTCAGTTTACAGGCATTCAGAGTAATAAAACTGGGCAATTTAAACAAGTCAGTAGACACAATGAAAGTGTTTTATCTTGATGAGTTGACAGAAAAGTCAGTTTTGACATCTCTTGTGAATGAAATAAGGGCTGATCAATAAATGTTGAAAATGTGAGAATATAAAATTTTGTTTTTTATAGATTTTTTTGTGTGGATACCCTTTTTTCTAAAGAACTGCAGGATACTGCATAATCCAGCTGACATTTCTGCTGCTTTGCACTTTATAACCAGGCTATTATTTCTTTATGCAGAACAATTGAGTTATGATACTACATTGTACATTATATGCATTAATTACTTCAAATCCAATGCAGTGTCTGAAACACTAGCAATTATTTTATCATGTATCAAGGAAAAACAATCAAATTATTGATCATTTTGAAAGATAAAAAAAACCCCACAGCTATAAATGTTTTATAGATGTTAAATCTCCAGGGCCCAAAATATCAATTTCCAGTTCTTTTGATAAGCATGCATGATAAGCAGTCTCAGCCATGAACATAAATAAAAGGACACAAGAATCCATCTAATCCTCTGATCAGATTTACCACAGGGCTATACTTCAATCAAGACCATTGAATTCTCAGGAAATCAATACACATATACATGTATAGAGTCAAATTATGAACTTTACATTTGGACGTGTAAATTGTATTTATGTGATGCATATGAGATAAACAGACTCACACTATCCCACTGCCCCAGAGCATGAAGAATCATTCTCTGTTCATCCAGATAAAATGGGTCCCCCAGTCCTTTATATGGCACATTAGGTGCAGCAAAGTAACCCTGAGATGTTAACTGTGATTGACGACGTCTGTATTTTTCTTCTCTTGCATCATGAGGAGATGGGACCTGGGTTTTGTAGGTAGCCAAGCTCCTTGCTGATATTTTAGCCGTCTTGCTGTAAGGTACAGGAACTGGCTTTGGTTGGATTCGCCATGGATTACTTCTACTTGCTGCAGGCATTTTTGGTGTTTCTTTTTTGTTTTGGCTTTCTGAAAATACAAACATTAAGATCAAGTGCATGCTACATACTGATACAGCAAGATGAAACGGTACAAAATCAGTATGTGCTACTTTGAATAAATGAGCACTCCCAACAGGTAACACAATGATAGTGTATGATAGATTCATGTAAAAGATTTTATATTGTGATAGCAGAAGCTAAAAAGGGATTCTTTATGAAAACATTTTCCATAGCATGTTTCCATCTGCATTATGTAAATGATAGTTTATGAAACTTAGTATTAAAAGATTCCATGGCCAGTTATATATCAAAAACAGTTAGAGATAAAAACAAAACTATACAGCTACTATAAAGCTAAAACATCTCAACAGTTTTATTAAATTCTTTGAGTAATCTCAAGTAGCACCTGTGTGCCTGACCATGTATGCATTCATGTCCATTTCATGGTTATTATGATAAAACATATCCTCCTCTAACAATATATACTACATGTACACAATTTATGTAATACAAATTACAACACAATACAAATATAAAAAGGCGATATCTTTCATGGTATGAAACCAAATCTCGTTTTGAAATAATAGGATTTACAAATTTCTTTCATTACCGTTTTTTTTTAACTTAAAAAAAAAATTAAATAATTAATATTTCATAATATACTCACCCCCAAAACAAATTAACGTCACTATTCAACACAAAATATCCATTGCGGAGTCACCTCTTTAAACCAATGTTCATCAGCAAATCCATCTATATCGTGTATCTAACAATGCATTCAAGTTTTGCAACACAATAGTATTGAATATCAACATTGTCTAACTAGTACCTTCCACGATTATCTCCTCATCGTTCAAACCGGAAGGTAAATAATGACGTCGCATAGTTACAACGGAAGTAGAAAGATCAGACGATCTCTGACAAGCTCTGGGTGTTTTTATTCATTAAAAAGACAATGATTAGATTTCAATTAATTTTTCAACCCATATACCCACCTTCGACTATGTGACTACACCGCAGAAGAGCTTTCATATTATATATTAGCCGTAATGCGTCTACTTAAGTTAATTTAAAAGATATTTTTTATAGATAAAATAATTTTACTCCTCTCTTAGCCAGAACTTCTTCCCTAGGGATATGAGATCTGAAACTTTTGTAGATAGATTAGGCCAGTTTACCCGACTCTTCTGATCACGACTTAACAACACGTGCCGAGCAAGAATGAATATTAAATCGTGGCCAGAAGAGTCTTATTGCCCCAGACTAGGTATCTACAGGTGCAAGTCGTAATTAAGTACAGTTCCACATAAAAATCAGACAGAGGGTGATAAGTCGACCGTCAGGGATTGGACTGATACTTATATATTTATAAATTTATATTGTTTATAAGAACTCATTCTGTGTAATTATTTTTTTCATATGACGCACTTTCACAAAGCTGTGCTATTAAAAATAGAACATCCATGTTTTGACCAAAAATGATTCATAAAAATGCTATATATTCTTGAAGATTTTTTTCAAATGACAAGATCACACATTTTCAAAATGCTTATATAAATTGAAGAAGAAAGTTACTATCTACCCATTTCTGTCGTCATAATGAGTATTTATGATATGTTACCATGGAAACCGATACTGTAGATAACCAACAGATATTTAATAGAAAAACATTCCAACTTCCAGGCCATTTTTTTTTCGAAACAGCAAATACTTCCAAAATAGTTTTATAATAGAATAAATAAAGGACATGCTGTTGAATGATTTTCATTAAAAATTTTTTTTGAAAGTTTTGATTGTGCTGAGAAAAATTGTGAAAAATGGCGGGAAAATAATATATTTTCATTTCATATATATATATTTATATATATATTTGAAAGCATGCCGTTTTCATTTGTTTAATGTTATATAATGACCTATTTTCATATCCGTTTTACTGTTTTTAGATTTCAAAGATAATACAAGTAGTGTTATGTATATATTTACACTGGACATGGATCTCTCGGTGTTCATAAATATCTGTCCATATTTTTGGAACAAAGCGAAATAAATAAAAATTTACTTTGTACATTTGGTAAACATATTACGGTGACTTAGCATTGGGATCATTTCGTGAACATGGACTTCTCACGAAAATTTTATTTTGCCTGATTTTTACGTGGAACCATACTTAATATATGTGTCTTGATTTATAGACCTATCTGATACGAAAAATTGCATTTCAATTTTAATCCTAATTAAATGCCGTTATATATAATTTTCTTTACTATAAATTTAAAGCGCGAGTTGTCTAACACCGACCGACCCTTTTATTCACATGACATTTTGGGAAAGTTCGTTCACTTCACTGTCAATTTCACATGACAGAATATTAATTATCGAAAAGGTTTTGTGAAGTCAAAGAAATATTGTCCAGTGCAAGTAAACATTGATTTCCACTAAGGTTTTACAGCATCTTCATGGAGCTGTGGTGAGTAATTCCAGAGTTCGTGTATGCGTCGATACTGCATAAGCTTTTTGAGAATGGAAATTTCTTCATATAAGTATGTTTCATTATATGATACTGTAATGTAACACGAAGGGAGAAAGTGCAACGGACCAGATGGGGATTCATCCCTGGCGTAGACCTCTGAATCTCCAGTTTGGTGTCTTCCAACTGAGTTATCTGGCCACCGGCGATTGAATCCATCTGACTGCTACATTCTCCCTTCCTTAAATGTCTTCACACCTAGAAGACATCAACCCCAGATCTTTTATCCCCTAGCAAGCATTATTAACTGTCAGTTTAAGAGGTTGGTCAGTGGCACCAAATATAATAGGAAGGGAGAAAATGCATTGGACCAGACTGAGATTTGAACTTGGGGCCCCTGAATCTTCAGTCAGGTGCTCTACCAACTGAGCTGTCTGCATGGCCACTGGCAGTTGAACCTGACTGACCACTACAGTAATATAGGAAAGAAGAATATTTTGGGCTGGACCAGAAATCAAACCCAGAACCTCTACATTACTAACCACTGAGCTACCCAGGCCAATATCCATGGTCCATATAGTCTTTACTACTACATTTTGAAATAGTATTAATATATGAAATTGGAATTATCAATAGAATTTAATACTCTTTCGTATTTTTTTCAAGAAATTATGATTATCTATAAAGATATCACATCATGGACATAAATGTTTTTTTGTTGTTGTTGTTGTTTTTGTTTTGTTTTGTTTTGGTTTTTTTGTTAATGAGACTAAAAGGTCTTAACTTAATGTCATCATATTGTGCATTTTTCACTAAGGTACTGTTGGATGAAAGATAATACAAGATTCAGTAGAGCATTGGAATTGGGAAATTATTGATAAATGAAGAAAAATTTACATACAGGCAAAGAAATCAATGAGCTGTGCTCACAATGCTCTGGAAGTTGTGCCTATTTGTATTTAATTCTTCATTTTAATATTGATAAGTAAACATTGTTAGCACACATTTAATACTTGTTTATCTTGATAGCATTAAATTTTGTTGCCATGTGCTTCCATTATTTCTATACCTCAGTTTTACAAACTTGACATGGGTGAGGATATTTTATAAACTTGTGTCAATACCAGAGTAAATTTTTACATTAAGATACTTTTAAATAAAATAAACAAACCATACACACACACACATACACACTCATTCATTAAAATGACTATAAATCACTGTAATTCGTCCTAGGAAGGAAGTACAATTATCAGATCATGAGGAACTGCATTTAGCATCAGTAGTCTGAGTCAACTAACATAAAATAGTTTCTTCAAATAGAGGGCCACACTCCCTTCAATGGGGAGATAATCATAAAAATGCAAAAATAGGGTGGACTCATTTAAAAATCTTCTCAAGGTCAACTGGGCCAGATAGTTCAAAACATGGAATCTTCCTAATATAGTGCAGATCAAGTTTGATAAAATCATGGCCGCTGGAGATAGGAAGGAGTCACAATAGGGGATTGAATTTTTATGTGCAAAAATATTTGAAAAATCTTTAAAACTATTTTTCTGTAGAACACTGAGCCAAAAAATGTTCAAGTTTACATGGCATCTCTCTGACCTGGTGCAGACTCAATTTTGTTAAAATCATGGCGTGGGGGGGGGGGGGGGGCACAGTAGGGGATCAAAGTTTTACAATATATAGGGAAAATCTTTAAATAATAAAATAAATCTTTAAATAATTTAAATACGGGCTAAGGTGACACTCAGATGAGCGATGTGGCCCATGGGCCTATTGTTGATGTTAAATATTAAAGATACAACTCATTTAATGTTGACTGCCAAAATTTTGACCTTCTGAACGCAAAAATAAGAGCAATATTTTAACCTCAACTCTTTGATATATAAACAAGACTCAAGTCTTTTTATGTTAACAAACAAACCAGTGAAAAGCTAATTTTGTAATTTAAAGCGCCTAAAGAATACTTGAAATGTGATAGATATATATATATATATAAAATAAACTTAAATCAAAATCCATTTCTTTTGAAAACTTCATAAACAATAACAAAGCTCGATCATTGTGTACAAAACTAATATTAAACATTCAACAATGAGCTTCTGTCATAATGTATGACTTAATTTTTTTTTTGTGTAAAACCTTTTAAACATATTAGACAGTAGATTTTGATCATTAAAAGTGAAAAACAAAATTTGAGGGGAAATCGTCAATCAATCCCTTAAACTAAGTCACTTCTGACATTATATGTGTATTTCCAAGTATTGAATTTTTTTTTTCTAGAAAGGAGGGATGACGGAGAACAATGAGGGACACAATTAATACACAGACCGTACCGGACACCGGTATAACCACTGTGGAAACAGAGGAAGTGGATGAAATCCACTTTGGACACATTCCCCAAACTCCCTCACACAGCTGGCCTAAGGCAATAGGAATTGTACAGATATGTAGTGGTTTTCTCACTACCATATTAGGTAATGGTAACACAGTAACGTCATATTTTGTAATGGTAAACTCATATTATGTAATGCCCGTGAGGATCCGGGTTAGAATAGATCCTCAGCACCCCTAGCTTGTCGTAAGAGGTGATTAAATGGGGCGGTCCTTCGGATGAGACCGAAAAAACCGAGGCCGCGTGTCACAGCAGGTGTGGCACGTTAAAGATCCCTCCCTGCTCAAAGGCCGTAAGTGTCGAGCATAGGCCTAAATTTTGCAGCCCTTCACCGGCAATGGTGACGTCTCCATATGAGTGAAAAAATCTCGAGTAGGACGTAAAACAATCAATCAGTCAATCATATTATGTAATGGTAACAACATATTAGGTAATGGTTGCATAGCAACACCATAATAGATAATGGTAATTATTCAGTGGTTACATCTGATTTTGTATTGACAGTAACACCAGATCATGTAATGTTAACATCAGATTATGTTATGGTAATACAATATTTGTAGGCCTGCATCGATAACCAAAAACCACGGATCATGTTGGACAGGTCAATTCCATTTTTCTGGATTTCAGTTTGGGTCTGGTTTTTATGATAAAATCATAAAACATGGTGTCAAAATAGAAAGTGTGGCTGTATTTTGATTTATTGTTAAATGTTGTCATCGTGGACAAAATGATGACAGAAAGTATGTCAGACACACTTAAAATATATTGCAGGATCAACATCATCAATGCCAAAAAATTTATACTGAAAGCGTGGAACGGAAATGAGTAAACATGACAATTCTGGTTGTTGTTTTTTTTACCAGAGTCTGCGTTGGCGAGTAATTATTGTAACAAAATACTACTAAAGGGTTTTTGGTTTTAACTTTTATATAAAATTTTTAAGATAGTTATATAGACCCAGACTGACATACCCAAACTCATATTTAAAAAAAATGAACCAACATGACCCAAAAATATTTGGAACCGTGGCAGCCCTACAAATTAGAGAATGTTAACTCCATGTTAGGGTTTAGGGGTCACAATGTTCAGTCTCAAGTGATGTTGCAAACTTTTACGCAGTTATCTGTCTTCATTTTTCAGCTGTTGTGGAGGTGTTTTATTTGCCTCTTATAAAGGAGCTAGACAAAACCTACCCCATCTTTTTGGGACGCAGAAACTGCTATGGAGCAGGTCTCATGGCTGGCACATTTGTAAGTAATCAACTTGGATGCTGATGCTTCAAAATTAGAAAACTGAAAACTACTTTATGACATCATTAAAAACTACAGATGAAATTAGTATATGTTAATGATTTATTGTTGTCATGACTTCCAGATCATGTTATGTAGAACTACTTTGACCTCTGAGAACTACTTTGACCTCAGAGAACTACTTTGACCTCTGAGAACTACTTTGACTTCCGAGTATGTGACATGTTGATAGGATGAGGCTAAGGAACCATTAAACTGTTGTCTTAGCTAGAAAATTCTCACAAAGAAATCCTTATGTGACTTTTTTTCTGTAGATGGTGCTGCTGGGCAGTACTGCAGTCAGAGCTTCCATTAGTAAGAGAGCCACCTCAGTATGTTCAGTTTGTATACTATACAGAATGTAAACACTGCCGTTAATATTTTTATGTTGTGATGGGGAATGTACTATATGTGGTATCACTGGGTAGAAAATTCGAAGTTGTGCACAAGATTTAATGCAGTTTACTTATCCTGATTTATTAGGTTACCTGATGCATTATATCTTAGAAATCTTCTTTACTTTTAGACATCAGGCAGTCACACTGTTGGCATGATTATAATGAGCAATTTTACAACAAAAGTTCTTTGGGATTATTCCCTAATAAGTCTGAGAGTGATGTAATCAGTAGTTCTTATTGATATAATAATCTATGATTTAACTTTGTTTTTCTGTTTGTTTTGTAGATAAAGAAATTCTTTTCTTTGACTCTTTTTACACTTGTACTGTACACAGGGATTACCATATTTCTTATCATCGGTTATGTGAACAAGTGGACAACAAAAGATGCTAGTCAGGTTAGTAAAGAAACTGACAGGAGATTTAATATCTGGAAGACTTCAGTCTGAAATTTGATATCTAGAAGACTTCAGTCTGACATTTGATATCTAGAAGACTTTATCTTTTCAGGAATTATATATTATAATCAGTAAAAAGTCATTAAGTATTAAGGAGTAAAACACAGAGTAGATATCCAGAAGTTGTCCTCATGATTCTATGCTTTACACATCCCCCCCATACATGTACACACAAGCTGGATTTTGATTCCTTGTGTTTTGTTATTGACCTTGGTTTTTTTTATAAGATTGGTTTTAACATCAATTTAAAGGTCACTGTGTCAGTTTTATTATTCCCATCTGCAATATATCACGTTTATGGCAGCAAGGATTACCACACAAATAAACATCAGAAATTTATCTCGGACAAAACATTAGGCATTGTAAATACAGTTGAACTTTGGTATCTCGGTAATCGATATCTCAAATACCATCTCTATGTTGAAGTGAGTTGGAAATCCCAAATACATTTTCTCTACATATTTTAACCTCAGTATCTGAATGGATGTCTTAAAGTTTTTTCTCAGCCTCATTGAGTGTAAGATGAAGAGGTTTAACTATACTTGTATTGCGTTGAGATAACGAGGTTTGAATGTACTTGTATTGAGTTTGAGATAACGAGGTTTGAATGTACTTGTATTGAGTTTGAGATAACGAGGTTTGACTGTACTTGTATTGTAAATTGATATGTCAATCCTTATCTCTCTTTTTTTATTTACAGGGGGACAATTATTTATACGAGATACACATTTTTGTGACAATTAGTACCATTATTGGGTTTATATTTGCTGTTACGGCTTTCGTACAGTACTACGAACTTGTGTGTTTTGGTGAATATAACCTCCACCAGTCCATTTTTCTCTGTTTGCTGCCTTGCATATGTTCGGTAAGTGTCCCTCATCTGACAAAATACAAACACTTCTTTTTAATATATTAATGCCCCCGCTATGAAATGGTGTTACCCTTTTCTGTCCTTCCATCATTTTGTCATAGCTCAGTTTCAGTTGATATTCACTGAAATGAGAATATCCAGGTCAAGCCCTTGTTTGGTTCTGGTTGAATGATTTTTGTTCGTATTTGGTTCTGGTTGAATGATCAGAAGGGATACAGATAGACAGATATCATAAAGTAAGGGCAGCAGATAATTTTTGTCAGATCTTCTCCTTGGACTTAGAAAATTTGAAACAATTCACTGTTTTCTGCTTATTATCTAAGTCATACATACGAGATTTAATTGTAAATCTGGGTACAGAAATGTCACAAGAATACACGAGTTTTGAATCAATTCAGTTTTCCCTCATTATCTCTGTCATACATGGACATTTTGACCTGAAATTTGGGATAAAATGTGGTAGAGTTATGTTCCTTAGGCGGGGGCATTCGGGTTGACAAAACATTTAGTCTGTATCACAGATACTGACAAGTGCTTCAACTAAAAATATCTTTGGTCTTTGCATTGCTTTATGAGACAAAATCTATACCACCTCAATTAATAGTAAATTATAAAATATTCACTATTCAATATTAATGCTTGTCAAGTATGTTATAAAATGTTCATTTGGCTTTTATGTTTGCTTAACAGAATTTAAACTTCTCACATTCTATATTCCATTTATTGTTGAGAGTTTTATAGAGTCAGTGCAGTGCTTTGACAATGGCTAGTCAATGCTTACTGCTAATTCATTTTTCTCCCTTTTCACCACAGAGGCCATCCAGTACATCTGAAGAAAGTCTAGTCAGCAATCCGTTTTGAGGACGAAAAAAATATCTCGGGAGAAAACTGATTTCTTTTCATTTTCCACTATTAACCAATTCTATTTGCCATGTCTTGCATAACATTGACAGTATATGTACTAGAAAAATGCTTCTATCAATTTAATGAGCTGTTTTCAACATGCATAATAATTGCATATACATTGCTTTTTAATTTGTATCATTAACTCACCTGAGCTATAAGCTTTTCTGATCACCCATAGTCCGTTTGTCCATTTGTGAACATTACACATTTTGGACTTCTGCTGTAGAATCACTGGGTCAATTTCAACAAAACTTTCTACAAATCATTCTTGGATAGGGGATTCAAAATTGTTCATGAAAGGTCAGCCCCTTTTCCAAGATGAGTTAATTAAGAAAATGTAAAATAGTTTGGGGTCATTTAAAATATTTTTCTAAAGACCCACAGGCAAGATAAAATGTGTGGAGCCACCCTGATGTACTGTAGATTCTGAATTGTTCAAATTAAGGGGATAAAATGAGGCAATAATAAGGAACCAAAGTTTGACATATAAATGCATATGAAATATATTTTTTTAAAAGTATCCTTTCAAGAACAGAAAAACCATGATTAATCATATTGATATGCAAGCATCCTAAGGTAGTGCTGATTCAGGTTTGTTCATATCAATGACCCAGGGGTAGGTTTGGGTCCCAATATGAATTTGAAGTTGTGCGTGTGAATATTTGGGGAGAATTTATTTTAAATCTTCCTCTCAGGAACAGCAGGGCCACGGTGTTTAATCATCCTTGGGTGTTGCATAAATTGAGGTCCTGGGAGGTGAGACAACAATAGAGGATAAAAATTTTACATTGGGAAATATATATTTTTCAAAAATCTTGGAAGCTTTTTCTCTCAAAAACCAATGACCATGATTAGTCATACTAAAATGCAAACATTCCAATGTAGTGCAGATTCATATGTGATGAAACTGGTGAACTGGGTGGGGCTAAAATAGGGATTCAAAGTTTGACATGACAATATAGAGGATATTTTAAAGTCTTTTCATGAGTAGCAGGGTCACATTAAATCATATTAATATGGAAATATTTCCAAGTTATGTGGATTTAAGAATTTTTTTTGGGGGGGGGGGTGTCAAATGATGGACCCTGGGGTTAGGTTGGGCTAAAATCAGTACATGATACAAAATCAATTTGAAATCTTTTCCAAAACAGCAAGACTGTGTTAGTAATATCAATTTTAAAGTATCCCCATATTGTGTGCATTCAATTAAGTTGTGACCCCATGGGGCTAATGTGGGTTTTTTAAGGGTTTAAAGTGAGTAAAAAATATTTTGAAAATCTCCTTAAGATCAGCAGGGCAGAGGTGACTCAAGTGAGCATTGTGGCCCATGGGCGTCTTGTATTTATAGTATTGAAGAGGAATTTGTACTTTTGTTTTACATTATTTCAGTTTGGTTTTGTGTTATGTTTAATCAGCTGCAGATTGTGCAATCTCTACTAAGATGTTTCCATTTCATTATTTTTTACACAGTATAAAGATGACTAACACAGACACCAGGGATTTTATTATGTATATATATATATATATATATATATATATATATATATACATATATATATATATATATATATATCTTTGCGAATAGCAATCATTCTATTTACAAATGTTGTTTGATTTTGATTATGTAGTTTTGAAAAGTATGATCATGTGATGTACATGTACAGTACGTAATAATACATATATTATGAATAATTGGGATCTGAATGTGAAAAATGTTTCATAATTAAATGCAGGGTTCTCAGAAAAATAAGTGTTAAATTTACATATACAGAGATATGCTGCAAACTGTGAATGCACAAATGTATTACATGGTTACAATTATGTTTGTGAGACTGGATTTAAATTTTTAACAGTGTTTTTCCCCCTTTATAGTAAAATATCGTGTGTATTACATTTTCAGTATGCTGCAGTACTTTTGAAACAAAACATACAGGGGCATTCTTTTGGTTTTTGACAAATTCATTTCTAGTGTCTGAAAATCATACATAATGCTGCATGTAATTGAGACTTTAGTACAGGTATCTCTGTAATCTATGTAATATACTACACAAAAGGTACAATAACTCTGTATAGGTACTGTGTATGAAAAAAATACTACTCCAACTATACTATTTTATTCAGTGGTACTTAGTAATATTTATTATACACCTTTGTAATCAACCTGTGAAATTATATTTAGATATACGTATGAGATCTGACTGTACAGCTGTGTTACTGGTGTACTGTTAAATTAAATCATTTCCATTTATAAATTTTATCACAATTTGTATAATGTCTTCTTTTCTTTTTTTTTTTGTCCCTCTGACAGCTGGTATCTGAGAAAATACATACAGGGGAATGAAGGCCAACAGACATCAGGTGAAAGTGCAGGTTATTTGAAGGTTATTTCTATGGCAATCAGATATAAAGCAATACAGAAAAATGTGCAGTGCACATGTTTATAATGATTCCACACGTACAGCGAAGTTTTTTTTATAATGAATTCACTTTTACAATGGAGTGATTTTCATTCTTTGTAGTTTTAGAATTTAAATACTTAAATCCTAAATATATTTTGGAGATTTTTCAATTATCTTTGGAAAAAATACAAAAAACACAAATTAACAAATCTTTTTATCTTTGTAGACAAAATCCTTGACTTTTATAAGCCCGCATAAAATGTGGGTGTATTATGCTATACTGTTGTTGCCTGTCCATTTACCTTTGTCTTTGCAACTTCTCATAAACCCTTCAGGGGGTGTTACTGAAACAAGATCACAATGTGTAGATATGCATATTACAAGGAGAACCCTGTCCAATTAGTTTTAAAGGAGTTATGGCCCTTGGACTTGGATTTATACCTTGTCTTTGCAACTCCTCCTAAATCCTTTGGTGGAAACTTGGTACAAGGAATGATCGCAATGTGTAGTGGTGCATATTACAAGAGGAATGCTGTCCCAAAATTTTTGAAGGAGTCATGACCCTTGTACTTAGTTTTTTCTCTACAACTTCTCTAAAATCCTCTGGAAAATTTTGATGAAACTTGGTAGAAAGATAGATAGCATTGTGTAGATGTGCATATTACAAGGGGAATACTGTCACAGAATATTTGAAGGAGTTGTGGCCCATGGACTTAGATTTTACCGGTCAATGTATGGGGGCGTATCTTGTACTGGTTTAGCGGTGGTCTATTTTTAAGACAAAATTTCATATCTTGTCAATCATATATAAAGACTTATACAACTATTACTAGCAGATTACAAATGGAAATGTTTCTGATGCTGAAAATTTTCAGTTTGATGACAAACATCTAAGTTTGAGAAATCTGTTCAGTGATCCAGGTTGGAGTATTCGTCACGCACTTTGAATTATGTCTCCAAGAGGAGACATATTACTTTTGTATTTTCCATCCATCTGCCGGCCACAAAATCTTGTGAACACTTCTCCTCTTGTACAGCTTTTTAGATAAACTTGAAACTTTGTACACGTCAATCGTAGATGTGCATATTGTCAGAAGGTGAGGATCCAATTCTTTTCCTAAAAGTTATAGTAGATCTAAAAGGGGTGGAGCACAGGCAATTATATCACTTGGGTTGGAATTTACTACTTAACAGTAAATTCGAACCCAAGCGATATAACTGCCTGTGGGGTGGAGGATGTAAAATAGCTTGTGAACACTTCTCCTTTTATATGGCTAATTGGATAGACTTGAAACTTTGTACAATGCTTCATTGTCATTTGCAGATGTGCATATTGTCGGAACAGGAGGATCCAATTCTTTTCCTAAAAGTTATAGTAGATCTAAAAGGGGTGGAGCACAGGCAATTATATCACTTGGGTTGGAATTTACTACTAAACAGTAAATTCGAACCCAAGCGATATAACTGCCTGTGGGGTGGAGGATGTAAAATAGCTTGTGAACACTTCTCCTTTTATATGGCTAATTGGATAGACTTGAAACTTTGTACAATGCTTCATTGTCATTTGCAGATGTGCATTTTGTCGGAACAGGAGGATCCAATTATTTTCCTAAAAGTTCTAGTGGATCTAAGAAGGATAGGGGGTGTAATTAGCTTGTGAACACTTTTCCTATATCGGATAGACTTGAAATTTTGTGCACATCTGCAAGTTTGTGTTATCATTTAATGATGTTCACAGTGTTCTTACCAAGTTTCTAATATTTTTCTACAGTTTACAGCTGATCAAAGAGGAGTGTTTTATAGATTTTTTTTTTCATGTAGAAGGGTATGTTTACTTTCGTACCGGTCCTTCAAATGAGACCGCAAAAACGGAGGTCCCGTGTCACGATAAAGATCCCTCCCTGCTCAAAGACCATAAGCGCTGAGCATAGGCCTAAATTTTGCAGCTCTTCACCGGCAATGGTGATGTTTCCATATGAGTGAAAAATTCTCGAGCGGGACGTTAAACAATATATAATCAATCAACCTACTGGTACTTCAGCATAACATTAATTTTGCATCGTATACAACAATGACATTTGTCCATTTTCTCTAAGCACAAAGTGCTGTTCATAATGTTCATGTTCTTCTCAAGGTTTTTCCTCCATACCATGCAGTACATTTAGGGGAAAGGTTGTAATTTGGAGCACTTTCAATTTGGGTAGCTGAACATGGAGACATTTGTTTTTAGCGAAAACCAAATTATGTTTTCATTTTATTTGTCTTATTCCTTTCTAGTTTTTGTTGTCTTCTCTCTCAGCCATTACATGTGTATACTCTATATAGATACATCAATAAATAGACAAATGTTGATGTTCTATAATGACTGTATGTGTAATATATTTCTACCATAGATGTTGAAGTTGAAATCAAACTTGAGGGGAAATTGCACATTTCAATGATTTTATCTTGCATGCGACTGTGGATTGCATATGTAGAAACCCATAACATATAGAAACCCATAACATATATAGAAACCCATAACATATACAGAAACCCATAACATATATGTAGAGAAATTGTACATGCCCTCTGAGGGCCATTGATTAGTGAATAAATAAATATAATTATTTTTTCAACAGAAAAAGAAATAATCAAAAAGTAGTTCGAGGGGGGGGGGGGGGGGGCACAAACCTATCCCTGTTGTGAATGTGGTGCCCTCTACGCCTTGAAGTATTAAAGTCCATTTTTATGTTGGGGAGTAGGATGCAGTTAAAACGTTGTGTGAATTAACCACATTTTGGTAGCTCACGGCATGCAGACTATCGTTTCAGCCAAATGACTTTAGGGTACTGATAAGGGTGCACTAAACACACATTTTGGTATCTCAAGAACCAACATTTTTTTTACTTGCAACTTTTAGTTGGTTGTATATTGTTTAATGCCCCATTCAAGAATTTTTTCTCTTATATGGAGATGTCATCATTGCCATTAAGTGCTGCAAAATTTAGGACTATGCTCAGCACTTATGGCTTTTTAGCAAGGAGGCATCTTTATCTTGCCACATCTGCTGTGACACTGGGTCTTTTTGTATCTTATAAAGGCATTCGTACATATATTCACACACTTGTTACAAGTATTATATAATAACAAGGTTGACAAGAAACGGGTATAAAGAATGGAAAAGATATTAATCACAAATACTTTTCCATACAACCTAGATTGTACGGATTTTTTTTTTTAAATATTACAGTTCTTTAGAAATATACATTGATCAATTTCATATTTTATCTTACTATATATTGTAATACACCCTCAAAAGATGGTAATCAGTTTTGTTTGCAACATTGATATATTTACTGTGTGGTACCTGAAATTATGAAAGGTCTTACTTTGTTTGAATCTAGTAATGGACAATCTCCAAAAATAAAATTAGTTACATTGAAACCAATTCCGTTTGTTGTTTTCTTATAAATATGCATACTTAGCTGGTTCCATAAAGTCACTACTTTGTCACAATACACACACACACACACACACACACAAAAAGTGTTTTAAAACTGTGTTCACAGGAAGACTGATTGATTGTTTGTTGTTTTCTACCACACTCAACAAGTTTTCAGTTATCTGGTGGCGTCCAGTTTTTTGAAGGTGGAGGAGAGAACCCAGATACAATGTACCCGGGAAGAGACCACTGACCTTCCGAAAGTAAACTGGCAAACTTTCTCACATATCGGCGCGAGCGAGAATCGAACCTGCGCCGACTAGAGGGGAGAGGCCTTGTGATTTTGAGTCCCCTCCACAGGAAGAACAGATATTATCTAAAACTTTGATGTTTTTTCTGGTAACTTTTCTATGTAGAATTCTGTATTACAACCATTGTGCTGCAGAATCTGACACTGAAAACCTCTTATGTATATCATTGATCACTTGAAGCCCGGATCCCAACATCGCTGTTACTCTTGTTGTATATTGCTTTCCGTATAAATCTAAAGAGAGCCCAGCATTTGTAGATTTATAGTTTCTTGACTAGGAATTGATAGTGAAGAAAATAAGTGGTTAAGTTTTGGAAGTATGAAGCATTTTAATGACTGCGAGTCTACCTATAGTTGTAAGGTTTGGTAGTAGAAGCATTTTAATGACTGCGAGTCAACCTATAGTTGTAAGGTTTGATAGTAGAAGCATTTTAATGACTGGGAGTCTACCTATAGTTGTAAGGTTTGGTAGTACAAGCATTTTAATGACTGCGAGTCTACCTATAGTTGTAAGGTTTGGTAGTAGACGCATTTTAATGACTGCGAGTCTACCTATAGTTGTAAGGTTTGGTAGTAGAAGCATTTTAATGACTGCGAGTCTACCTATAGTTGTAAGGTTTGGTAGTAGAAGCATTTTAATGACTGAGTCTACCTATACGTGTTAGGTTTTGGTAGTAGAAGCGTTTTAATGCAGTGACTCTACCTAAAGGTGTTAAAATCCTTCTACTCCACTCCTTAGTCATAGCAGGAATATGAGCACTGTAATTTAATTCTGCATTTCTTCATAGATCAATTGAAAATTATTTTTCTAAGAGATTAAATCTTGTGTTAGTTTCCATCTTGGGTGATGTGGACATCAGCAGAAAACTTTTTCGACCAATTCAAATCAATTTGGTTTTCTGGAGGCACTTGTTTTTCATCCTGATAATCAAAAGAAAAAGTCCAAGGTTTCCAAAGCATTAAAAAGAGATTTATTTGAGCCATCAAGGGTTAAAGATGCACCGCCTGCATACTCGGACATTGTATGTTCTTTATCGTTGATAACTATCCTTGTAATATTTTCATTTTTGTTTGATTAAAAGGTAATAGCCCGGTCACTTTGACAGCAACCTCTCGTAATGTTATATTGTTCAGAAATTTACCGCATTGTAGAACCGTAGCTTTGTATTTAGAATTTAAACTCGGGTAGTTATACTTTTACCAAATCCCAAATAATCTAAGACCTTATAGGTAAGGACATACACGATGTTTCTGCAAAATAAAATATTTTTTTGTGAAGTTTCACGTACAATTCACTTGCGTGCAATCTATCTCGTTTCTGCAACAACAACAAAAAAAAGGGGGGGGGGGGGGGGGGGGGGGGGGGGGGGGGGGGGGGAGGCAGGCGGGTATGTTACCATGTCTGTTTTAGAGTTAGCATATTTTGATTATTTCTTCACTCTACTGTATAAATGGACATTACTGCAATAAAGAAGTAGGGCAAAATCTTTGGAAGAATGGGGGTATTGATCCCAGGACCTAACATGATCTAACCACTGGGCTACCCAGGCGAATGCAAGATCTGCGGTAATATCAGTACATTACAAAATCTAGACCTATTGTATAGGGACTCTCTGTGCAGAGAAAATGTTAGAAACGTCGCGTCCTTAAACGACCATGCTATTGAGTGAAATGCCTTCTCAAAATCTCTAAGCATTTTAGCAGAAATGGTAAATTATATTTTTCCGTACAGGCCTTGAGGTCTGGTGGTTTCACTGTTATCTCTGCCTTTTGTTTGTGTAAATTAGAAATACGATAATCTAAAGTACAATTATTTTTTGTTTATTACTACAGCTCGATATTAGTTGGTATACAATTTTAGACCCCCCCCCCCCCCAATTCTTAGGGAATTGTTTTGATTTATCACCCTTTGGTGAACATAACATTATTCCAAGTGTTTGTGAGACTGGTATATATATTTGTCTACAAATTTGATAAATAGCACCAGTTAAATAAACCTATAGATCATTCCAGAAACATTCCGGAGTAAATCCATCACTGCCTGTGGACTTATTAATTTTCATTTCTTTAAGCACTTGAAAATTTCACTCTCGCCGATATCTTTCCAATGGATTTTTTTTTATCTAGTGTAGGGGAATCTATTGAAGTTATCATATCATCCAAACTCCGAATCATATTACAGGTTTTCTAAAACTGCTTGATTTCTTTCAGAATATCTTATTGGTTTTAGATAATTTATTGTAGATAATCCCATTATCGAATCGAACAGGGGACCTCTGCATTGCTAGTCAAGTGCTGTAACCACAGAGCTACCCAGGGGAATATCCTCATCTGTACTACATTTCTTCTCTTCTTGTCTTTGCTCTCGAAGACACACAAATCAGATTTTTTCGCTCTTGGCAGGAACGGCACCAACTGTAGTATAAGAGAAGAGTAAAAATGACCGGGAATTGAACCCATGACCTCTGAATATACAAGTCAGGTGCACTAACCACTGAGCATCTATGATCCAGCCCTGACTACTACAGTTTCTTGACTCGAGTCACCTCTCAACTTTATCTGAGAGAAAAAAATCTATTTAAGTGTAACGGGATTTCCTGGCATAAATAGACGAAACACAATTTGGGTTTTCACATCATTATATATTCTGGTAATAATCTGGATTCAGTGAATAGATAAATATAATTCTGCCCTGAAATATACATAATATTATATATAATTGTATATTTCAATATCTATTAATTACTAATGACTTTAAGTTAATATAAAATAAAACAATGTTCTCTCCCTTTAAATTACACATCAGAAATCTATATATCAAAATGATCACTAAGGGAGGTAACTCTAAAATCATTTATGTACATAATAGAGATCCTATAAAGAGTTATCTTTCCATTATAATTTTAACTGAAAATATCCTTTAAAAATACAGATGAACATACCTATTTATGGAATTAGGCACACTGCTTTACAATAATGTACAGCAATCAGAATTTAATACCTAGATAGTAAATTTAATAATAAATATATATTCTTCACAGAAATAATTCATTTCATGTAATAATTAAGATAAATTCATTCTCTATAAATATTTCAATACAAAATATTCCAATATAAATACAATTAAAGGATCATTGAAAGTTCATTGAATTTATGTACATCTGCTTCATAAAGATTTACTTCAGTAAATATTTCTTTTCTATCAAAATAATAAAATACTTAATCTGAAAAGTTGATTATTAGTATAATGTTAAAAACTTACATTTGTCAAGGTCTTCCAGTTTCAGGTTATTCAAAATTATAAAGTTGTTCAAAATGTATAGTCATATGGACAGAATTTTGCAAAAGGTCTTTCTTCTAGAACTCGTAGATGAAAAGTGTTCACCCAACAATGACCATAAAGTTTCAACCAATAAAATCCAACTAATTCAATTATAGACCAATGAATGTTGAATGTCTGTAAATGTGTGTGTGGATCCAAAGGGAGTGTATGGCTATTACTAAATACCCAAATTAGTAAAATAGAAGAAATAAATTTAATTCTGTATACCTATAAGTTTTAATACTAGGTTTTAATTATTGGTTGATCTTAATATCTATTTATCTATATATATATCTATTTAAATACTCTTTTATCATTTTTATGATAAAAGTACATCTACTACATAAGGAATGTCTATGAATTATGGAAACAACCGAAGTAATTGTAGGCGTTTGTGTACAGATGAAAATCCACTTGCGCATCACAGTGCCTTCATCGAGAAATGAAAGAGCGAAAGTTTACTGCATATACAGGCACGTTACATCGTTTTTCAAAGACGGGGTGGGGCAGTCGGAAAAGAAGTTCATTTCACAACTGTCCAAAAGAAAAGTTGACTTCACAATGCTTGTCTAAAATTCTGGACCAGAAAAATATAAATACATAAATAAAGATAACAAACACAAAAACCTATTTTATCCAAATTTTCACATCTTAAAATTATGGGGTGGGGGTGGGGTTGGGGGTTAGCAGAAGTGAACAAAATTTCTAACATTTCCCCCTTACTTTCGAAATTTTAAATCGTGGTGATTGGAGCGTTCTTTTACCGCTGGATTCAAGCTTACATTCCTAAAACAAAAACAATGGGGGTGGGGAAGGCGGACAGTCACCCAATATATTATCTTGAGTTGCTTGCTAAGGTAACTAACTTTGAATGTAAAAATAACGAAGAATGAAGCCCATAAAGGAGGGCACTCATGGTCATATAATGATAGACCCCCCCCCCCCCCCCCCCGGGCAGCCAACCACAACCGCAATTTAAGGTTTTGAGGGTTAGGCAAAAAAAAAAGGGGGGGATGCTTGTAAAAGGACTGGTCAAACACCTACAGCTCAGCTGTCATATCAAAGAAGGGGTTGTGATGGTGTCTATCTGAATTTTCAAGGCAAGTCTAGGGTTAGTAAGTAAACATAAAAAATTAGTGCGTTATATCCCACCACAGGGACCGTTAATTTTGTTTGTAGTAATAATAGTAGGCCCAGGGGTCTATACCATACCACCCCTACTAGAAAAAAGGGGGGTATGGTACAGACCCCCTAGTAATATTTCAGACAAAATTACCGGCTCCTGTGATTCATTTTCTTGGTAAAGGGGTAACTCATGATATTGAGCTTTAGATAAGAAAATAAAAATCGAATATTTTCTTTGTTATATTATTAGATACAACGCATTTAAATTTAAAAATATTTTTAATCATCATTTCAACCATATTATATATTATTAATGTACAGCAAACGTGTCAACACTAGATGAATTGTTTATTTACAACCAAACTATATATATATATATATATATATATATATATATATATATATATATCTGTGTGTGTGTCTGTGATTTTATAATCGTGTAAGAGGCAGTGAAATGTAATTAATTCGAGTTTTGTGTTTCTTTATTATTTGCTGTATCAAATACTGGAATTATATATATATATGAACCTTTCTTTGTTTGTTTTTGTTGTTATTGGGGTTTTGTTTGTATTAAAATTTTGATGGAGCTATCCACCTTGATGCGAATATACTAAGTGAATACCGGAAATTTAGAGCGCATTCAATTCATTTCTAATTTAGTGTGCACATATTATTTCCTATCATTTTCCCCCTTTCTCGGGCTCAGCAATATCTATTTATCCGAGTTATCGTATTGAATATGTCAGACGAAGAAGACTACATGTCTGAGAGTTTCCTTCAAAACTTGGAAGACCAGAGACCAGGACTTACATTTTCATCTAAGACTGCAAGATCTCATCAACAGGAAGAAAAGAAAAAGAAGAAAGACGAGAAAAATCGAGTTAAACCGAAAAAGGTCCTGGAGACCGAGAAACGAGTGGAGGGATTAAATGCTGCAATTTCCAGTGAAAACAAGGGTTTTGCCTTGCTGGCAAAAATGGGATACAAACCAGGTATGGCACTTGGAAAGAAAGGAGAAGGGCGTTGTGAGCCAGTTCCAATTGAATTAAAGACAGGACGAGGAGGGTTAGGCAGAGAAGTAGAAGTGAAGAGAAAATTAGAGGACATGCGGGTGAAGTCTGCAATATCGCAAGAAAAAAGACAAAAAATTATGGTAGAAGAAAAACGAAACTTTGTTGGTCGAATGAGAAACAAGTTTTCAGAACAAAGAGTCTGCAGTGATTTGTATAAGAGTCAAAAGGTATGTGCCGATTTAGACGCCAGAAATGGTTTAACTGATCCTGACAGGCTTTTCTTCTGGCCAGATTCATACAAAAACAAAAATGAAAGTGACGAAGAGTCCTCTACAAATGAAGAACCTGATGAAGATTTAGATTTGAGTAGCATAGAACAGTTAGAGATTTTGACAGATTATTTAAGAACGAAACATTTGTACTGCGTCTGGTGTGGGACTGCGTTTGAAGATAGTGAAGACATAAAAACTAATTGTCCTGGTGATACTGCTGAACTTCATGATGACTAATGTTGTTGTGTGATGCATTATTTTTAGTGCAAGAATTTATATTGTAACACTGTATTAATTTTTGTTAATGAATATAGAAACTTGGACATTAATTAATATATATTTTCATGTGGATTTGTTATTACCATTAGAACAAAGAAATTGTACAATTTTATCATGTCACACTCAGTATAGAACACAATTGCATGACTGGTCATGGTAAATTGGTGGTTAGAGCTTGTAACAAGGAGGTTGTGAATTCAAGCCCCACTTGTATCATTGCTGCATCAAAGATGTAAAATTATCATAGCTAGGGATTGCTCTTTCACCAACTCTCGGTAGTGATTTCGGATATGAATTTAAGAACAGAGGTCCTGTGTCATGGCAAGTGCTGGCATGATAAATAGTTGTCACTGTTAGGGCCTAGCATAGGTCAGCTGGTGATATCTCAACATTCATTCAACATTCAAAATTTTATTCCTCCTTTCAAATAGTTCAGTATGTACACATGGACACTATTTATAATGCAAAGAACAAAATTTTACATTTTACAGAAACAGTGAAAACTCAAGATATATATATATAATTTAAGAACATATATATATATATATTATGCATAGACATACAATATGAAAGGACCTTTTGTAATATTATACATTAATGGTGAATTTAAAAACAAAACAAAACAGGTGCTTGTCCATGATGAGGTCATCTGAGGTAATGTATAAAGAAATACAAAATATGCAGCAGTATAGACTGTAAGTAACATGGACAATAATAATGATGGTATGATATTGACCTCCCACATATATATATATTGATTGTATATTGTTTTACGTCTCACTTGAGAATATTTCACTCATATGGATAAGTCACCATTACCAGTGAATTGCTGCGAAATTTATACCTATACTCAGCACTTATGGCCTTTGAGTAGGGAGAGATCTTTGTCGTGCCACACCTGCTGTGACACGTGGCCTTGGTTTTTACGGTCCCATCCGAAGGACTTCAAGAATATGTAGGAGAAAAGCCTTTTAAAGAAATATTATACCCAAGGGCAACAGAACCAGGATTGTTCATATTAATTTGCAAGCATATTCAGGAAGTGCAGACATTGTAGATAGGTATATACAAGGACTAGTAACTATTTAATCAACTTCTAGCATCCAATCTGAAGATTAATTGCAACTGAGGGACAGAGGTGCATATAGATCAGGTAAGTTTAAAGGCGGTGGTTATTTTCTTAGTCTTTACGCTTGTTTGAATTCAATGCCTTAAGGTAGGTATGGGCCATAATATGGATACAAAGTTTTGTATCGGGAGTATATGGAAGAAATGCATTGAAAAATTGTTTTAAAAACAGCACAACCATGATTCGAATAAAACCATCCTCAGGTAGTGCAGATTTAAGAACAGGAGATCAAAATGTACATATATCGGGCTTGGGTGGGGTAAAAATTTGTGTTAGAATAACGAGGGGGGAGTCTTAAGTTTAAAAACCTTCTGAAGAAGACAGGAACAGAGTGAGTCAGGTGAGTGTTGTAGCCTATGGTTTTCATGATGGCTTTCTCTAAATTTATTGTGCTATCCAATAGAATAGATATGTAATTCCGTTAGTTGATAAACGTTATATTTGAATGAAGTGGCAAAAGTATCATCGAAAATTGTATGTTGCGTTTCTTTTGCATGTAAGTATTGTTAAGAAATAAATTTCATTTTAGAAAATATACCAGATAAATGAGGGTATGCACTGTGACTTTACTCCAGCATACTTCATGAAGTGCGTTTGCACAGAATAAGTAAGCGCTAACGCACGTCATGAAGTATGCTGGCGTGAAACGTTGCTATTACATACCCTTATGTATTTTCAAAAATATTTTTTAATATCTACATTGTATTTCCATTTCTGTCAGAATACTCCCAGTCGTTAAAATAACCTACTATATTTATCAAGATTTATCCCCACATTCTTCGCATTCGCAAGGAATGACAATCATTTCAACGGGTAAAGATACTGAAGATAAACCCATGAAATATCAATATTTCAGGTAAATGACTCGTCTTCAGTGATGTCATGTCTGACTGGAATTTGTTGATGCGTTGAACATGATGGAACCATATTGTCTGGGAATACTAAGTCACTAATATCTTGATATACACAGGATGAAAGTCTCTCTGTACTTGAATCAGCAAGACTCGAAAAATCCACCATAGTGTGGTAACGTACATTGGCTTCTCCTGTATAGTTTAGGTCAGTGGTGTTTGGTAATGAAGAGGTATATGAACATTCGCTTTGATAATGTAGTCTGAAAAAGTGAATTCAAATTCAGAAGATCATAATGCAGATTTGTACCTCTTACAAAAAACCTAATATTTTTACAAATTCAGAAGATCATAATGCAGATTGTACCTCTTACAAACATTTTTACAAATAGGGGCAACTTTACTACAGAGGTGGAAAAAAGATCAATTTAGATTGCATAAAAAGTTCATTCATTGCATAAATAAGTTGATATACGTAATGAACTTGACCCACGATATGCTCGTTTGATACTGGGTCATTTTACATAGTTCCTGGGCTGAGTTTCGATATAAACACTGAATATTACATGTACTTTTGTTGCTAAGGATACAAGTAATACAAAAAGAGGATGTTGTATCTTTTTCTCAGACATGGATATCCACAGATTTCTTTGCTGCAATACAGGTATTTATCAAATAAAGAAACCTACACAGGGCTCTACATTAACTTTTTTCCCCAACTTGTCTATATGGACAAGGGACAAAGAGATTTACTTGTCCGAACTTCAACTTCGTTAGTCCGAAAATTTTCAAAGACCCAATTTTGTCAACTTGAAAACTATATTACTTAAACTATAGTCCATTTTATGTTTGCTTGCTAGATTTTTTTTTCTTCCAACTTTGAACTAAGTATAAACTTTTCACCAATTGTTCTTTTCATTATTTGAAGACGTCTTTACATAAAAAAATCGCTTGTCCAATCAGAGAAGTACCCAGTAATATTCACTTGTCCGATTTTTCCCCCACTGGTACCGGACAAGCGTTAAATGTCGAACCCTGCTACAGCGCCTTGTTCATGTTTTAACATTTTGGTGATCAGCTTGTACCAAAACCATACAGTACACATATCATTTATATGTGATACTTTTACAGAATTTTAAATCCAGAGTGGTATACACTGACAAATTTATCACACAGAGTTTTTATACAGCCAATAGTATTACCTCTTTTTCCTTTCGTACAAATAGGCAACAGAGACGAGGACCAGGAGGAAGGTGGCAAATGCTAGACTCGTTTCACGAATGTACCTGAAATCTGTCGCACTGCACGTTTAAATTAATTCAGTTTATAAATAAGACGTTGAAGTAGCTCCGCCATCGTGTGACTCATTCACATGAATGGTTCAAAATACAAGAAATATATTAATTTCCACTCTACATAGTTTAATTTAATCTATAACCAAAGAAAATATATTTGTTGTCACTTTTATAAGCAGAATTATATGTCAGCATCAGAAAATGACTCATTTTCAATAAACAGTACAATAAAGATACATAAAAACTGGTTAAAAATGACAAAATTTCATATCAACAATTTAAAAATTGCTACTGTAAATATATATGTAAATTGATTGTGGATGTTAGGAAAGTCATTGTATATGTAGATATACAACAGAGAAAATACTAGCATAGGAGTTATTGCCCTTGACAACATTTTTATAGAACCACAGACAAATTTTATATCGCTCGGGTTCGAATTAACCATCAAAGAGTAAAGTTATAAAGCTCTGTATATGGTGTACCCAAATTCTTCGATGAAATATTAAAAATAAAAGGGTATGAAATTCTACCCTGTAATCAAATTACTAGCAAAGTTCATCCCGAAATTTCGAAATTATAAATCCCAAATGTGCAGAAATGAATTCAGAAAAATGCCTTTTATTTTTTTGGTCGAAAAATTTAGCTGGGCTGATTTCACGCACGGCTAACCGAATAACGGAGAAAAGTAAGAAGTTTGATTTTAATCATGTGTTGTATATACTATAGAGTGTAAAATATTAAAAAGGCTTAATTTGAGTTATTTTGAACTTTTGGGGTATGCAAAATATTACTGCCATGCTTTAGAGAGATTTTCAGCAAAAAATAATTAAATCAACTCATGCAGGTTATTTGGAAGGGGGAGGGGTGTGTGTGTGTGTGTGTCCTGAACCCAAGATCCTGTGGTTATGAAGCGAACGTTCTAACTCCTGAGCTATACCGCGACCGGTGAAAATCATTTGAACATTGAAAAACAGTTGATCTTTTTAGATATTGTAATGCAGTTATATCAAACATAAAATAATGTGTCCACACACACACACACACACACACACACACATCGTTCATGTAATTTTATTCGATTAAATCAATACAAAAACGAAACTTGTCGGCATCGTTATCAGAACTACCCCAAAGACTATTTTTTAAATTTATTTATTTATTATTTTCCACTATACGGAAGAAAACCTCTAGTGCTGGAAAGGGTACATAAATTACCATTGTTTTTTTCTTCCTGTCTGATTTCTGTAAATGGTTTGGAGGTGGAGTATTTTGAAACACCTGTTGACAAGGAACCTGAAAATATGAATTTCTGTTTATAATCGGAAATTCATTGGTTCAAACAAATTTAAATATACATGAACACTTTCAATTTCAGGAACCTAGAAATATGAATTTATATTTATAATCGGAAATTGATTGGTTCAAACAAGTTTAAATATCCCTGAAACACTTTCAATTGCAGGAAAAATTAGAGCCCCATTTACTTCCATGTATGTATATGTGTGTGTGTGTGTGTGTGAAGATTACAGTGAACCAATCATGTGCTGCATGCATATTAATCATCATGTGATGTATTCGATGTCCACGGGTGATGACTCGCCATGCAATTCATGTATTTGTTATATTCAAAATCGGAGTGTACTGTAGTGAATTTATCACAGTTGTATGTATCGATGCTACAAACTATGCTCTTTAAAAGCATTCCATGAAATTTTATTACACGTATTAGCCAGTGTTTAAAATGTTCTCTCCCCCCCCCCCCCCCTCTCTCTCTCTCACCGACCAAACCTGTACAGTGAGAACGTCCTCACAATGTCTAGAAGAGAATAACCACACATGTTACTTCAATATGTTAGGTATACCTATAAAAGTTTATCTAATTCTCTTTTTCGAACTGTTAAAAAAAAGTGTTATGAGAGAGAATATTAGTAAGGACATGTCCTCACACCACTTGTCCTCACTAATTTAATATTTTGTATCTACATCTTTTAACCCAGTGAGGATCCGGGTTGCACGTTCTCTCTCTCTCTCCCCTGGACTCCTCCCCTGTATCCGCCTTATGAATGCAGTTGCTTTTCCTTCGTTAAATAATAATTAATCACACACACACACACACACACACACACACACACATTATTTAGTGACAAACAGCCTCACTTCTACTGTTTTCTATAAGGCCTGTGCTATTGGTAGTTGATGAATTTTGTACAGACGATGTGTGTCGTGTAGTAGATGAAGCGGTCACGTCTACTTTTCCGGCTGAGACTCGGGTAGTGTTTACAACCTCTTGTGTTATTCCCGATGAACTCTGAAGAGTGCTTGCAGAACTTGGACTACATAATTCTCCTATAAATTCAAAACAAAAATGAAAAGTTGGAGTTTTAGAAAAATAAACCTGTGTCTTTTTACCATCTCAATGTCATAATCCAACAGACAGAAATCCTCTCATCCTGCTTCACATCAGTGTAAAATACTATGACAATGATCCGTTTTCGAAGGGGATACAATAGGTCTTAAAGATCATACGTTAATTACCGAGATACAATGAAGATTATTCGTTAATTATCGAGATACAACGAAGATTGTTTGTTAATTACCGAGATACAATGAAGATTATTCGTTAATTACCGAGATACAATGAAGATTATTTGTAAATTACCGAGATACAATGAAGGTTATTTGTTAATTACCGAGATACAATGAAGATTATTCGTTAATTACCGAGATACAATGAAGATTATTTGTAAATTACCGAGATACAATGAAGGTTATTTGTAAATTACCGAGATACAATGAAGATTATTTGTAAATTACCGAGATACAATGAAGGTTATTTGTAAATTGCCGAGATACAATGAAGATTATTCGTTAATTACCGAATATGTGAATTATCGTAATGTAGTGGATTTTATACGTTAATTATCGTGATACTATGAAGATCATACATTGATTACCACCATGCAACGAAGATACCGAGATACGATGAAGATTATACGCTAATCATCTTCATACTATGAAAATTATACGTTAGTTACCTTATAAAATGAAGATTTATACGTTAATTATGATATACAATGGAAGGTTTGTACGTTTATTATCGTATCAAAATTAAGCATTTATACATTAATTACGTTATGTAACGATCCAATGTTCATGAATTACGTTATGTAACGATCCAATGTTCATGAATTACGTTATGTAACGATCCAATGTTCATGAATTACGTTATGTAACGATCCAATGTTCATGAATTACGTTATGTAACGATCCAATGTTCATGAATTACGTTATGTAACGATCCAATGTTCATGAGTTACGTTATATAACGATCCAATGTTCATGAATTACGTTATGCAACGATGATTTATACGTAACTTATATTATACAATAAAATTTCATGCGTGATAAAATGAAGATTCGTACGGATAATTATGGTGATAAAATGAAGATTCGTACGGTTAATTATGGTGATAAAATGAAGATTCGTACGGTTAATTATGGTGATAAAATGAAGATTCGTACGGTTAATTATGGTGATAAAATGAAGATTCGTACGGTTAATTATGGTGATAAAATGAAGATTCGTAACAAAATGAAGATTCGTACGGTTAATTATGGTGATAAAATGAAGATTCGTACGGTTAATTATGGTGATAAAATGAAGATTCGTACGGTTAATTATGGTGATAAAATGAAGATTCGTACGGTTAATTATGGTGATAAAATGTTATATTAGAACGTTAACTAAGGTGACACCTAGCGATGTTATATTAGAAGGTTAAGTAAGGTGATATATAGCGATGTTATATATTAGATCGTTTGCTAGGGTGATGCATTACGATGTTATATTAAAACGTCAACTAAGGTGACACCTAACGATGTTATATTAGAAAGTACCCCAAGGTGATATATTGCGTTGTTATATTAGAACGTTACCTAAGGTGATACAGTACGATGTTATTTAGAACGTTAACTAAGGTGATATAGCGATGTTATGTTAGAATGTTTACTAGGGTGAATACATTGCGATGTAATATTAGAACACTAACTAACGTGATATATAGCGATGTTATATTAGAACGTTTGCTAGGGTCATACATTGCGATGTTATATTAAAACGTTAACTAAGGTGATATAGCGATGTTAGAATTACGGTGATACGTATATGGCGATTATATTATTTTAGGAAGATTCAATGACAATCATACATTACAATGATAAAATGATAGTATGATACATACAATATCAATGGCGACGATATATTACCATGATATATTGTCGATAATGGGATGTTTCGATGATTTGATACAGGGGTTACGATGATTTCATTGAAAACTATCGTATCACGGCACCACTGATGTAAGAAACCATGGCAGTTTGAGAGAATTCTATAATTGAAATTATCACCAATCTATATTACAAGAATAGATCTCTATACTACAACTTTCGACTTTTTTGTTTAGACTTTTTTGTTTAGACAGCCCCCCCCCCCCCCCTTTGTTTTGTTTAACGATGCTTTAGTTCCACCTGATTGCATTTACCTGCAACACAGATTAAATAAAATCTCCTCACCTTTGGACTCCAGACAGTCGGAAATGTTGCAGTGTCGCCCATCTATTTCTGTTGTCGAGGCGCAGACCCTAGACCGATGCTGCATCTCCCCATAACCCGTGCAAGCTGTCCACGAAGACCAATTGCACTCTCCTTTGAACTTCACTGCTGAGCAGTTTTGTGCAAATAATCCCAGGATACTAAAATAAGTATATATCACTAATAATGGTTTACACGCGAAATATCTTTCCAAGTCCGGCATCTTTATTTTGGAATCTAAATGGACCATGGAAGTTTGTTTTTCTATAAAAGTTTCAACAAAGAAACCCTTTTGAATCATTTAGAAAAGAATGAAGGAAGTATTTTGTGCATGTTGTATCTTCTACAGGGAAGTGTGCATACATGTGTAAAATCAAATAAGTATGAACGAAATAAAAAAATTTAAAAAAGCAAAATTAAAATTTTGATCTTAATAAATCATCTCGTTGCTACAAGAAAGGACCTCGAAATTACTGGTTAATTTAAAGAAAAAGAAAAATATAAGATAATTATTAAATTACAAGAAAATGATCTCGAAATTACGAGCAAAAGATTTCGATGTTAGGTTGACATATCAAATATTACATAAATATAACCAATAAACTGACAAATTTTAACCATACATACAAACTGTACACTGCGGTGTGTTATGATACTGCATTTCGTTCATGTGCGGAGAAATTTTGTGAAAAAAAATATTGCAAGTATCAAGTATCATTGAACATGACAAGACACTATAATCTTTTGTTGTAAAATATTCTATGTCATAAAAAGGCACATCATAACATCAGAATTCAGAATCTGAAAAGTAAAACAAATCATTAAGCAATTTTAAGATGACCCATCATATGGCAATTGTATGAATGCTGTATATTGAAAATGTCTCTCAGATCTATAATCACAAATTGGGTAAAATAAAAATAAACCAATTTGTCTGCAGTGATAACCAGGTCGAACAAGCCTGTACAAGAATATTCATTTTTGCCTAATCAACTATGCGCGTATGTATGTATATCTGTTTAATGGAGGGTTTATGTCAGTTGTGATATACATTTCTGTTCAATGGAGGATGTAGGTTAACTGTGATATACATTCCGAGCTAAGAACGAGCTTGTGAGGTCGGTTTCCGCACAGCGACCGCAATAACGAGGCAATTGAGAACAACATTTTATTTCTCTTTGATATTAATAAGCTTTCGTGTACATGACCATTACATTGCGTCTTCCTCTTATTTAGGATTGAATTAATTGAACTAAAATAAAAGAATCTCTGTAAGAGTCTTACAAATGTGACATTAATGATGCCGGTTACAGTGCAGCACAGTTCTATATCAATAAATTCAAATTGTTATGATAAAACACGAGATGTCGCCTACAATAAATTGAAATAAAAGAACGAAGAAAAGGTGAATACAGCGAACAGTGATCAATCTCAACGTCATGCTTCAGTATATCTCAATGCGACAGGTGATGTGTATATTTCTAACCAATATTGATATTCAGAAATTGATTAATCCTAACATTAACTATTATATCACCAATTCCGTTATTAGAGTAAAAGAGTAACTCAAACTAAAACTAATAACTAAATTTACGGCTTGTAAAGGTGAAAATAACGAACAGTGATCAATTTTATAACTCCTAAAAGGAATACAACAGAAAGAGTTGGGCAAACACGAACCCCTGGATATACCAGAAGTGATATCAGGTGCCTTGGAGGAGTAAGCTGTCGACCGGTCACGCCATGAAGATGAGCTGTTACTTTGCTTTAACATCTATATTTGATAAAATATCTAAGTATGAAGCAGATGTGGAAGACTCTGTGATGTCTACTGCGATATATCGAATCGACATATGAATGAAAGTGATTGTTGTTAATAGATAAAACGTCGCTGATATATTTAAATGTCGAGCTAAAGGCCACAACAAAGGATTTTTTCTTCTCATGTAGAAGCTCTGTTATAAGTCAGACTCCTCTTAATAACGCAACAAAATTCAATTACAAAAACAATTCAAAAATAACACCATTTATTTACAAGTATTGAAAGAAAAATACAACAAATACTACTTACGATAGATATACAAATATCCGCTGCGGGTTTGAATGCCGAACTGAGTGAATTTAAACACAAAACTCACAAATTGGCTGTCAAAAATAATTCCTGAAGTCTCTCATATAAATTCAAAATGCATTTAATCACCAGTGCTTAAAGTGCTTATCTACCAGAGCTTAATATCCAGAATTCACAATGTATTTACACTAAAAATGAACTTTCTAGAGAAATCATAAAGGATTCCGTTATGTAATCTTGACAGCAAAACAAGTGTTACGTCATCTTTCAAAACATCGAACGTCTAGGTAAAATCTATATCACATTTTACACAGCAGCTTTTCAATAAATTTTGCCTCATATGACTAAAACAAACTGGTCAGCTAACAAAGGGGTACAATTCCTGCCCATAGGAAATCCAACGGACTGTTGGAAGACCTGATCACCAAAGACTACGAAGATATTGTCAATGAGGAACGCCAGCATCTTTTTGACATCAGCTTCAGAATACTCGTGCGTAGAATCAGAGTGGTGTTTAACAAAGTAGTTTTTAAAAAGTTATACGTTTTGATGTTGTTGATTTGAGAAAAGTTTTGTGATTTCAAATTCACTAAAAGTTGGTTAGAATTTTGTAGAATGCACATTTGATATACACCACTTGTGGCACAAAGTTTCTCCATCTTAGTTTATATTTTGGATAGGTGCTTGGTATAACATTTACTGGATCCAGCAGTGTATTATTCTCTGTGAAGATTTTTGTGAAGTTTAGGACTCCAGTATATGTAGGGCAACTCATATTCATTCGGTCCATTGCCCGGGGTATTAAATATGTTTAAAATTGAAGCATGATTTTGATTGATTGATTATATATTGTTTACGTCCCTCTCGAGAATCTTTCACTCATATGAAGACGTCACCATTGCCGGTGAAGGGCTGCAAAATTTAAGTCTATGCTCGGCTCTTACGGCCTTTGAACAGGGAGGGATCTTTATTTTGTCACACCTGCTGTGACACGAGACCTCGGTTTTTTGCGGTCTCATCCGAAGGACCGCCCCATTTAGTCGCCTTTTAAGACAAGGAAGGGGTACTGAGGATCTATTCTAACAACCCGGATCCCCATGGGGGCGCGTCGTTTATGATAATATCTCTTGAGCTTTTTTAGTATAACATCTCGGTAATACCCACCTGTAACACTTTTGCCCTTCGGCACCGGAATTTGTACGGCTATACCTAGAAGAATATGCAATAAAGAATCTTCTTTGTGCTTACTGTTCTTTGGCAGCTACAGGCTAATGAACCCATGTTTCATCACCAGTAACAATGTTTGCAAATTGTCTTTGGTTGAATTTGGGAAGCATTTTGAGCAATCACTTAGCGATTTGTGCTCGTGTCCATTTTTTGGTCACCTGTCAATATATGCGGTATCCATCTGGCAGAAATCTTTCGTACTTTCAAAATACGCTTCAAAATGAAATGCATTCGCGATGGAGATATGCCAACAGGTTTGGTAATATCACGTATCGTGTACCTGCCATCACTTTCAAATATTTCCTTGACTTTGAGACATTTGCCCATCTCTAAGCATACGGAGTCAAAATCAGTTTGTAAAGAAGGGCATAACAGTTGGTATGAAACACGCCAGACAGTACTCAACTTACTGACAATTACGTCATTATAACGATCATGCAATGTGCGAAATGTTAACTTTAAACGAGACTGTTGAAACCCCTGTAACATCAACCTGCTTGTCAGTAGGCTTCCTCGATTTACACATTGATCATACACAAAACATGCTCTAGCGTATTGAATCAGTTGAGAGTCATATACAGGTGATAATGAAATGTTGCTAAATAAATTTAGAAAGTTGTCGATGGAGAAACTGAAGTCATCCCGTTTGCTATAAAGCTGAGTTCCTAGTTTGCCGTTAACGTTTGTGTTCAACAAAATATCCAAATATGAAGCAGATATGGAAAGCTTTGTGGGATCTTTTATTTCGAGTTCACTGGGATATATCGAATCAACATACATGTATGAATGAAAGCATGTATTGTTAATAGATGTCTGACAGTGAAAGCAATACATGTATTAGTAAATGTGGATAATATCAAATAAAATCAAATTCTTAGGGTCAAAGCAATACAAGGTCGCGGTGGTTACAAGGTCATCGTGATTACAAGGTCACGGTGGTTACAAGGTCGCGGTGGTTACAAGGTCACGGTGGTTACAAGGTCGTGATGGTTACAAGTCACTCGCTGAATTGACAGCACGTACTCAATATATCCCTGAACTTAAGCAATGACAACTTGGAACAGTTTTCAGTACAAGTGAAGGAACAACACTCGGGATAAAAATGAAAATACATGTATTATAGATTTACTCTAGACAGACCAAAAATGTCAACGTGACAACCTCGATTGAACCTGTGACGTAAGTATAGAATAATGATTGGGAGGGGGAAATAAATACTAAAATAAATCAATTGTAGTCATAGATAAATTATAATGTGATGGACAATTAGTTTAAACAATATTTTATTCTTTGTAACAAATACATGTATAATAAATTCGCATTGACAAAGATTGCGAAAAAAGTCAGAAGACTTATATAAATCCCTCTCGTGACTGACAAAGGATAAGAGAGGTGATCAAAGAGAAGAATATAAGCTGATGTATACAGAAAGATTGGAATTGGATTAAATAACATTTTTTTAAAGAATAATCACGGGATCTGTAGAGAAAAAACTTCACAGATTACGAATGGACATAAGTTAATATCAGCTATACATTGATAGTCATGATGGTTTGGGTACACATTAGCCAAAGTTACATAACACATAATACATGCCAGTAAAACATCTTTATAACAGGTAACGGACAGTAACATTGTTACATGAAATTTATAGCATTAGACATGGAAGCATACTGATTGTAATGAAAATAGGCTATATTTTAGAATTTCTTTGAAATATAGAATGAAGTTAGACATGTTTCGATAGTAATCAGCATAAAACTTACAATGTATTTGCAAGTCTTTGAAATGTTTGCTATTGATTAAAAATCTTTGAACGGCAAGAAATATCACCTCGTTATCTCTACTGGATTGGTTTTCAGAACCAAATAATAATAAATTTTCCAAAATACTGTAAGGTAGTGCAAGTATTGTATTCGCTCCTTAACAAATATTGGACAATGTAAAAGAAAGTGTGAAACATTTCAATGCATAGTATGACGAATTAACAAGATGTTTCATGAATAACTGGAGTTTCAGAGAGCTGCATTCTAGGCGTAGTTTAGTGTGTAATATCTGACCAAGCCTGGGTCCTACATAGAAGTAGTTGGTATTTTTTATTTCATTAATTTATGAATAGATGGATTGTTTTGGATTGATGATAGTAATTTATTCCATAGTTTTATTGTACTGGGGGAAAACGAATTGCTGTAAAGTTGGGTACGAGTATTCATTTCTTGAATCGAATTGGATTGCCTTGTGTTGTAATGATGAATATTTTGGTCCTCATTATAGACACATAAATAATTAGAGGATTTCTTGTGGTAGATTTTATGAAGCTGGATGATTTTATGTGCTTCCCTTCGGCTTATTAAAGTTTCCCACCCTGTTTCTTTATATAGTAGATTTCTTGAGGCCAGTCTATTTCTCCCTGTTACAATTCGTGCAGCTTCTAGTTGTACACGTTCAATTTTAGCAATCAAATAATCAGGAATATTGTCCCAAATAATGTCCGCATATGTTTGATAAATGAAAAGTAAATTGTTTGTAGTGTTTTTCTGTCTAAGATATACTTAAGCTTGCGTACTAGGCTTACGCGGGCATATTCTTAGATACAATTTCGTCAACATGTAGATTCCATGATAAATTGTTAGTAAGGAGTACTCCCATGTGCTTGTGATTGATTGATTGTTTATTTGTTTTACGTCCTGTCGAGAATTTTTCACTCATATTGAGACGTCACCAGCTGTAGGCGAAGTACCACAAATTTAGAGCTATGCTTAGCGCTAAGGGCCGTAGCAGTGAGGGTTCTTTAACGTGCCAACGCCTACCGTGACACGGGACCTCCGTTTTTAAGGCCATATCCAAAAGATATCCGTGATTCTCACTTCTAAATGCCGAGTGTTTGGCGAAGGAGCAATCACTACCTATTTTTTCGTCTTAGGTTTGACGCGGCCATGGCACGAGCGGGGCTCGAACTCACGACGTCCCGGTTATGAAGCGAACGCTCTAACCACTGAGCTACCGCAGGCGTTTGTGGGCTTTAACTTCTTGTAGATGTGTGTCCTCAAATATAAGTGAAGGATGAAATGTTTTGTTTTGTTTTTTTTACTTTTATTTGATATCTTGTCAGGCATTCAGTTTTATTCGGATTAAAACACATTGGTACATTCTTTTGTTGCACCGAGGTCATTATTTAGTAGGGATCCAGCGTAGTCGGGATTTTCAACAATAAGATGTAATGAAGCATCATCGGCAAATAATTTGATATCACATTCAATGTCGTCAGCTAGGTCATTTATGTATATAAGAAAGAGTATTGGTCCTAGAATGCCGCCCTGGAGTATACCAGCCTTAATTTCGAATGTATCTAACATTATACCATTGATAAGTACGCGTTGCTTCCTACCGTATAAATAACCTTTAAACCAATTTAATATCCCTCCTTTAATACCTATTTTATTTAGCTTATGAATTAGTTCACGATGCCATACTTTGTCAAATGCTCTACTGATATCAAAGAATACTATTCTTATCTTTTTGCCCTGGTCAAGAGCTCTCCAAAAGTCACTGGTAATGCTTAATAATTGGTTCACTGTGGAGTCGTTAGGTCTAAATCCACACTAAACTGTGATCAATAAATCATTTTCGCTTGTATAAATGTTTAAAAAAACATCTTTCCATGCATTTGCCTAGGACGCTTAGTAGCGATATTGGTCTATAATTACTGAGAACATTTTTAGGACCTTTCTTGTGGATAGGAATTACATTTGCAAGTTTCCATTGGCTTGGGACTTATGAGTTTCGCAAGGATAAGTTAAATAGTTTACTTAAGGGTTCAGCAAGCACCATTGACCCTCCTTTTAGCAGAGTAGGATTTATACCGTCTGGACCAGTAGCCTTATTGGTATTGAGAGTTTGTAAAGTATATAATATATCTTTAGGAGAAATATGTATTTCAGTTAGTATATCTTGAGTATTGTTTTGCAAAAGTGGTAGTTCAGTGTTTAAATCGTTGACAGTCACCTGTAAGTTGAAATAATCATTGAACATGTTAGATTTGTATTTGTTGTTGATCGGTAAATCGTCGTTATTTCTTTACATCAGAGGGTAAGTTTGTTTGCGTGAATTATCAGAGTTGGTGACCTTTTTTAAAAGTTGACCACCATTGTTTTGTAGTATAGCTTGAGGTCTGTAATTGTTCAGCTAGTTTTGAGTAACAATATTCTCTTGCGTCTCTAATTTTTTCGGAGTTTTCTATATTTGGTCCAATCACAGTCAGATTTTGTTCTTCTGGCACGTTAACGTTTTCGAATAAGTTTACGGATTTCGTTATGCATCCGTTGGGGGGGAGGGACGTCTGGGCGAAATGTAATAAGTTTATTTGGGATATGATTTGACACAATTTGAATTATGGTGTTAGAGATATTTTGGCAAGATAGGTCAACATCGTCACACAAGTTGACAGACCAGTCGTTACAGCCCAAACAGGCTCAGTAGTCTTGAAAATTAGTGTCAGAAAATGTCCATACTTTACGCTTGAATGTACGAGAGTAGGATTTGGGAAATTTCAGTACGCAGAAAATTGGAGAATGATATCGTGTATTACAAGGTAATATATTTTCGCCAGCTCCTGAGAATTGAACTATATCCGGGTTATTTACTATCATTAAGTCGATTAACATTTCTGAGAATTCAGTAAAATGTGTACAATCCGAAATAATTTGAGTCATTCCTTGATTATTAATTATTTCAGGACAATTGAACTGATGTCACAAAATATTTGAGCTAATGTATAACAGTCTGTGTCGTTTCCCTGTTTTGCTTTTCGAGGATCGCTATCAATGGTTTAAATATATTTTCTATTGGTTTAGAATATCCCGATGACGTCATACTTGATAAACTAAGAGTTCCATCATCCACCACTTCGATATATGAATGCAGTTTAGGAGCACAGTTCAAGTAATTACTGTCCATTAGTCTTTTATTTTTGTCCTCCTTGTATTTTGAATGGCCAACTCGTACTCCAGAACTTTCAGCCTTTGATGGGTCAAGATACAGGGATCCCTCTTCTGACTGGTCGCTGACTCCAAGATCAGTATATGAATGGGACGAGCTTACCATGTATATATTATCATAGAGTGGAGGTTCATATCCTCCTGACGGCCTCTGCCTCGGTATGGCGTACCCAGACGACGTCATGCTTCCCGAATAATTCTCAGTTACGACTGGATGATCGTAAAAAGTCTCTGTTTCATTTTCCAGCTGAGAAAATTCAGACGAAGTTCTGTTGATGATTGAATTGTCAACTTTTCTTTTTGATGACGATCTTATGAAAAGAAAAATAACAATTTGTATTTGAGCAGACCCAAAGCAGTTAATTACGTAATCTCCAGCTATACGAAAGGGAAATGAGGTTATTGAATCACGTGTGAAAATAAATGAATTCAAAATCCCCATGTGGGTCAAAGCGAATTTCACTGGAAAAAATGCGACTGTACCTTTGACAAAAGAAAGCTGTCGTCATGACAATGAGCGCTAGTGCGAGAACTGCAATGATGGCATCTTTCACAAAATCTGCAGAAGAACATTACAAAAATTGATAAGCATATAAAACGTTTTTAAAACGATTACTGATGATAAATTTAACAAAAATGTAGACATGGATTTACAACTACAAGAAAATTTGACTTTGTTTCATGTTAGGTGTTTAAATCAAATGATCTCAAAAACTGAAAGTAATGCGGACTGCAATATTCAGATTCAAACGTGTTTATATATATATATATATATATATATATATATATATCCATCTTGGCGATATATACTGAAACACACAGTCGCCGGATAGCTGAAAAATTGCTCAGGCGACTATAAATAAAAAAACCAAACAAATATACTGAAACACTAATGCATTCCACCCCATACTAGTCATGAAAATTGACGATTATTGATTTAACTTAAAATTTTGAAATATGTACTAGTTTATGTTGAAGAATCAATTGTTCCTTACTCATCGCTGAGGTCCGACTCTGAAGCAGGTCCACATCTCCTGTTGTTATACTTTTAGTGCTTGTTTCAGTGGATAGAGAAGAACCGGAAGTAAAGGAAGATTCTGAACAAACTTGTACTTTGACGATGGGGTCCTTGCCCTTTTCTTTGTAGTCCATGACTAATTAAAAAAAACCAACTTTCTGAAGATATCAATATTTATTACATTTTCAGCAGTGAAATACTGAAATGTATCCTTTCAATAAAATTGATATTTTCACAGTTGTTATTTTCACAGTGAAAATAACAAAAGTATTGTTTTCATTGTGAAAATAACAACCGGAACTGTCGTAAAATTCATCCGCTATAAATACGACCACCTTTATTTTACGTAACAAAAAATACTTTATCGTGTTTTTACTTGAATATTAAAATAAAATTTAATCAAAATATTGTTCAAATAGAGGATATTCAATGTTCTGTTGTTGGATATTGAATTTATTTCACGAGTGAGACGGGATTTTTTTGATATTTTCACGAGTGCGAAGCAAGAAATATAGTACCTTAAGAAAAATGTACAGTATTTCTATATACTTTACATTTCCCACAATATTGTTTTAAACGTTCAGTACAGGGTTGATTAAAAGGAAGTGGTTAGACCGAAAGAAAAACGCAAAAAAAAAACAACAAAAAAACAAAAAAAAAAAAAAATGTAATAAACAGACAATTCAATGCTTTATTGTTGGATATTGAATTTATTTCATTCGTGAGACGGTATTTAATTTTGATATTTTCACGAGTGCGAAATTTTCGTTTAGAAAATGTCTGCCATTAAAAGATGGGTGCTTAGTTTGATAAGTTCTGAAAATATGATTACCCGGAAATAATTACATGATCTGTTAAAATAATTTGGGCACAGAAGAATAGTAAAAATAGGACAGTCGTCTGCTTGTATGATAATACAATGGATAGTCGTCTGCTTGTGTGATATTGCAATGGATAGTCGTCTGCTTGTATGATAATACAATGGACAGTCGTCTGCTTTTATAATATTGCAATGGATAGTCGTCTGCTTGTATGATATTACAATGGACAGTCGTCTGCTTATGTGATATTACAATAGATTATGATTTCAGGACGTACGCTACGTCTCTGACATTTGATCTGAAATTATTTGTTCATGTCTTCGATATGAAGAGTTTTTGTATGATTTTTGTAGCAATATTACCATGCTGTTTATACTGTCCTGGGTAATTTTTTTTCCGGTAGACGCAATATAGAACGCAGGTGCATTGTATATGAAATATAACAAAAAATATATCATTGAGGAACATCGCGTTATGTCCTTAAAAAAAATTGTCACAGAAGAGAACAGAGAACAGAGACCTCCAACGTCCTCGAGACGGCGTCATCGGCGCAGGACATTTAAGTATGTTTTAAAGCTGTCTGGAACTCCGCGTCTGCATGTTATGAATTTGCATATCGAATAACAAAATGTGGAAATAATTCAACCATAATTGTTTTAGGCCACTGAATGTGTTCAAGAATCAAATGTAATGTGTATTGACAATACTTTGAGAAATTAATTTATCAAAAAGGAAACGATGGGTATTTTTGGAACGAATTGGTTCTTTATGTCCAAGAATATACAGTTAAATAACGGTAATACAGTGGTTTGATCCAGTGTTACTCAGTGTCGTGGAGCAATGCCAGAAATGTATGTAATAAAGAGAAACTTTCTGATTGAAGAAACCGTCTGCAAATATCAACTTGCATGTACGTGTTTCTGAGTATTTTTAACCATACCAGCAGTTGGGATTCATTGAATATATCTACATAATACATTTTAAAGTGTTTTATTGCAAATATAAAGTTGGGCTGATTCAAGAAAGAAAAAAAAACATTAGTAATACTTTACACAGGGATACACGTGCATATATGTTCAGGCCTAGAGAGAGTGTCGTGTATCATCAACTTAATCAGTTTTTAATCTCAATCTCTTGCACAGTTTTCGGAACCACTCGAAGACTAAAATCTTTCGCTATTGCTTGACTACAACAGCCTTGTTTAAATGTCCACCTGTAGTCACTGCCAAGCACGGCAGCTTAGTGCCCACGCTCAGGTCAGCAAATGGCGAGTATATAGTTAATGCATGTCCGACTTTAAAAATCAAGATTGTTCATTTATTATTTTAAAAGAGGTTTTTTAAAAAGTTTATTAAGCCTACACTTCGTTGTATCCCTTTTACATTTGACACACCAGTCACTATGTCCAGATTTCAAATACAAAGCTGGACCCTATCTCCTGATGGACCATCCTTTAAAAATAGCAGCCCCGTGGGGATCCGGGTTGATACAATAGATCCTCAATACCCCTTGCTTGTCGTAAGAGGCGACTAAATAGGACGGTCCTTCGGATGAGACCGTAAAACCGAGGTCCCGTGTCACAGCAGGTGTGGCGCGTTAAAGATCCCTCCCTGCTCAAAGGCCATAGCGCCGAGCATAGGCCTAACTTTAGCAGCCCGTCACCGGCAATGATGACGTCTCCATATGAGTGAAAAATTCTCGAGCGGGACGTTAATCAATATATAATCAATCAATCAATAAAAATAGCATATTTGAAATAACAGTCGGACAACCCTTAATCCGGAAGTAGAAAGCGGGGAACGTTTGCGATACACTTCTTAACTTCCGACGAAAATCGTGTGGATGAATGAGGTTAGACTCCATAAATTCAGATGACGTTTTTATCGAGCAGCTACACGTTTGATAAATGTTGGCCTGTAAAAAGCACGGACGATTTATATTTTGTGTTGTAATAGGACCTCGAGGGTCACAGAATCGACATGTCATAATTGATTCTGGCCTAGTTTCAATTTGACACCATTACGGAAGCCAAATTATAGGCAAAGTAATTGTAACGAAAATATAATTAGGAATCTAATAGATTTTTATGTAGTAATTTTTGTCTAATTAATGCTAAGTATAAAATAGGAAAGGGGGATAAAGTACGATGCTTTCTACTGGAATATCAATGATTTAACGGGCATAACAACGAGCTATATATAATCAAGGGAGTTCTCATTTAATCTCCGAAAGGTCAAACTAAAGCTGTGAGTTGGCGTCTATGGAACAACAGTGGTCTAATTTTTAAAAATCGTTTTAAAGAATGTAAAACATTTATCTTTGAAAATGGAGAATCTAATGAGCGAAAAGTCCCCAGAAAGGCATATATCTAGTGTAGAAGACGAACACGGTTAACTGTTGATATAGTGTTTTATTTCTTAATTCCAATGACAATCTTAATGCATATAATAAATAAATAAAAAAAAAAAAATAAAAAAAAGAGGCACATATCTGACTGACACGTGCTTAACTATTTTTCTTTCATTGTAATATTCCTTCAATTTGATTTCTTGGCATATTGCACTTGTCTAAAGTTTTTCAATAGTATTACAAAAAGAACACACCATGGATAATTGAATTGATTTTGGTCTAAACAATGCTAAAGGTTGAATTGCGGTTTCGTTACTTTCCGAGTTTTACTCCCTCATATCAAATTCGATTTTTGTAGAAAGACACAGACAAAAAGAAAATTTAAAATTGATGGAACATTCTATAACTTGTTTTCAGTACTTAGACCACGTCTACAGCACTAAGACTTCTACAACTACAGGTACCAACTAAAGTGACTTTTTAATCTATCTATCTATCTATCTATCTATCTATCTATCTATCTATATATATATATATATATATATATATATATATATATATATATATATATAATATCATAAGGAACAACTGTATAGTAAAATATCAATATTTTTAATTTAGTGATTCAAAGGCACCAGGAATGTTTTCGACGCATATAAACGTAAAAAAAAATCATGACGTTTGAAAATTTTATAAAATGAGATATATTACATGTAAACAACGTATGCTACATCATAAATTAAAATATTCGTATATCATCATACAATTCGTATTGAAATGGGTTCTCTCTCTCTCTCTCTCTCTCTCTCTCTCTCTCTATATATATATATATATATATATATATCTCACTACATTTTCGTAGTGGGTCGTTGAATCCTTTCAATCATGATCTAATTTTTATCTTGATTTTCCTTTAACGTCAATAGACACACGAGTTGTTATCTCTGCAAAAATAATATATGGTGCTTTTCATCTTTCCGTCACTGTGTGTTTCCTCATTCCAGGATCCAATGAACATTCACTAAGTTTGGAAAAATGAAACACGAACCATGTTACAATATAAATTTCTTACTTAGTGTTCTATTTCAAAGTCCAGTTAAAAGTATTTAGATTTAGCAACACAGACGGAGGATATCTGAACAGTGTAAATATCTCTAACATCCTATCTAGATCTTTCATGACATCTTATGTTGATCAGAAGCAATATTTTCTAGCGAGTTTTTTAAAATTGATTTTGGTACAGTTTTTATAAATATTCTCGCTGCATGTTTTTCCTCCGGGCTGGGCTCGTGTGCCAGAGGTACTATAAATCGTTCGTCTATCCACTGCACAGATTTACGTCTGTGAGTCCGGTGACCTAGTACAGGTTTCACCGATTGAATCTGTCCAACACACACGCTAGCTCTTCGTCCTTTGGGCGGGGATGATGGTGGTCCAGAAAAATCGTCCGAATGTTCGTACCTCACATTTCCTTCTTGTTTCAAATGGCTCAGTCCATCTAAACAATCCAAACTATTGACAGCATTGTCATCGTCCACATTAAACTGTTCCAAAACTCTACGAAAGGTCTCCGACATTGGTACTTTTTCTGGGGTTGACGTGCGTGATTCTTCCGAGTCACATTCGATTGATACCTCAGCTTCTTTAGACATTTTCATTAAACACATGTTGAGTAACTCGAATGCTTTTCCTTGATATCAAACATGCTGCTAAGAGTAAGCTAGTAGCGTTGACACACTTCAATGCCCAATAAACAAGTCAAAGAATCGTATATTGTCGATCACCGTATCCTGTTTTTTCTTCTTCTACAAACGTGGGAAGCAACATTTTCAATCACTGTTTACTGGTTTTCAGAGAGGTAATTATGATATTATTTGGGACTAACCTGGAATCGGGCCAACATTCGTCAAGGGCGTCTATTTTCACAAAAGAATGTCAAGATTTATTCTGATAATCTCCTTATGCGTCATGAAAACAATTTTTTAAATAACGTATATACCTATCTGCTTCTGTACACAACTAATTTACATGTCATTCGCACAAACGATACAGGTGAACTGTTGAGCAGTTTACCTTTAATTTGAGAACAATGGTTTAAGGGTTCGATTGACCTTCGATATGATTATTCAACTTATTACATGGGTTCGTCAAGAAAATGCAATACAGAAAAACAGTACACGATTAGGGACGAAGCAAAATTAATCACAGGGAGGTGAGCGGTGCAAGATATTAAACCCTTCTCTGACCTATGACCCTGGTGCAAAAATGAAGAGGGGTTGTGATTTCTGATATCATTAAACAAGTATATTGTAGTATATACACTTATGTACAGTTTAAAAAAACCCAAAACAAATTAAGTTCTAGTCTTTGTACGTCTGCTGTTCCGTGCTATTCAGTCTGCACAGCTACCCTCATCAGTATTTCTTTGTGCTGATACAGAGTATCGCTGTATTTTGATGGAATCCTAATATTTTTGCCAGACTTTTTTCACTTTGGATGCATAAATACTACGTTTTATTCCTCGTGTATTTTTTTTTTTTGATGTGATATTCACCACAGAACAATTACATTTCATATCATACATGTGCATACCATCTCTTTGTTAGCTCTGTAATTTCTAAAAGGAGAGAATGTTGACAGTTTTATACCTAATGTCCAATTCTTTGCCTGTAATGAGTAAAATTTTCATCAAACTAAATTTCACCAACATCGTCACTGTTATCATGTGGTCGTCCTCATCACACATCTCGTTACTTCAGTTCTCGCCACTTTTGCACCTTTTATGACGTAATTTGTTATTCTTCTTTGTTTCACGCCCCAGAATTTTTCGTTCATAGTGAGTTGCCACCAGCGTTAGGTGAAGTACCACAAAATTAGACTATGCTTGACGCTCAGGGCCGTAGCAGTGAGGGGTATGTGGGACTTTGGCTGTAGTAATGAGGGGTATGCGGGACCTCGGCTGTAGTATTGAGGGTTATGCGAGACCTCAGCTGTAGTAGTGAGGGGTATGCGGGACCTCGGCTGTAGAAGTGAGGGGTATGCGGGACCTCGGTTGTAGTAGTGAGGGGTATGCAGAACCTCGGTTGTAGTAGTGAGGGGTATGCAGGACCTCAGCTGTAGTAGTGAGGGGTATGCGGGACCTCGGCTGTAGTAGTGAGGGGTATGTAGGACCTCAGCTGTAGTAGTGAGGGGTATGCGGGACCTCATTTCTTAAATTCTCATGCGAGAGACCGCGACTCTCACTTACAAAATGCCGAGCGTTTGGTGAAAAAACAATCACGTAGCCATGGCACAAGCGGGTTTTGAACTTATGACCTCCCGCTCACGAAGTGCCTGCTTTTACTACATATGTACTACTGCGATTGGTGAAGAGTTATGTCCCGTGGTCATACAATATCAAAATAGTTTATGTCGGACTGTTTCATGCCATATTGTACAGTCCCATCAAAGTAATTATTTCTAACCGGGTTTTCGTGGTAAATGCAATTCTGATGAATGATCGTTATATACAGAAATGCTGAGAGTAAATGTGTGACAAGTGCTGAAGGAGAGCCCCACTTCCCCACCCGCTCCTTGGTCAGATTTCTTATTAAGGCACGGGCTTTAATAGCCGTAATATTCTTTTTCCAGATGACTTGTTTTCATGAATTTGGGAATGAAGACGTACAGATTCAATAACAGTGCATGGGAGAGCGGTGAGTGACATCTATGAACCCATTGATAATATGGGGTCTTTTACACGAACTAGTAAACAACCATTTAAAAATATTGAGAAATTTTCGGGGTCGAATTACCACACTTATGACCATTAGAATACACAATTCTACCTATTTTCTTCATGAATAATAAGATAGAATTTGCATTAGCGTGCGTTCAAACACCTTTACACAACTTAAACATGTTTATATAAAGATATAAAATAAAAATGAATGAATAAATAAATAAATAAAACTAAATTTAAGAAGTCACGGCTGGTCAGAATGTACAGACAGTTTTACATTTCTATACTATGATTCAGTCGCTGAACCTCACGTCTCAATAAAGAAATAAGAAAACGCAGATTTCTACTGAGTTCGGAGTAATGCCGGTGCATGTCATAGAAAACATGAGATAAATTGTACGTCATTGTTGAATGTATAATTTTGTACACTTGGAGATCATGACTGGGACTTTCGAGTGGTTTTATTATTGCTATAAATGTCTAACTGCTAGTCACTTTTCATACCATTTTTCCTGTTTCCAAACTCGGATCAAACGTCACATTCTCTAACAGGAAGATTTTTCTATTCGGAGATAGATATAATTGTTTTTCAAAAAACCCACAGGCATCTGATAATTGTGTGTATAAAGTACCGATATTTTTGATACCCCGCAAGTGATTCAAAGTCGAGTGAAACCCACGGGTTGAAACACGTCTTGTGTTTCTAATAATTTCTATCAATTGATGAGAATATGGTTTTGGTGAAACACAGCGTAGAGTACTGCATATCACACATTTTATCGGAACGTTTTATCCTCGAGGTCCTCATTCTGCTAATCATGTACACACTATTTTATCTCATTTCAAAGCAATACTTTGTCTCACTTCTAAACAATACTTTAGCTCATTTCTAAACAATACTTTATCTCATTTCTAAGCAATACTTTAGCTCATTTCTAAACAATTCTTTATCTCATTTTTAAGCAATACTTTATCTCATTTCTAAGCAATACTTTGTCTCACTTCAATAAAATACTTTATCTCATTCTTAAGCAATACTTTATCTCATTTCTAAGCAATATTTTATTTCATTTCTAAACAATACTTTATCTCATTTCTAAACAATTCTTTATCTCACTTCTAAACAATACTTTAGCTCATTTCTAAACAATTCTTTATCTCATTTCTAAACAATTCTTTATCTCATTTCTAAGCAATACTTTATCTCATTTCTAAACAATACTTTATCTTACTTCTAAACAATACTTTAGCTCATTTCTAAACAATACTTTATCTCATTTCTAAGCAATACCTTATTTCATTTCTAAGTAATACTTTATCTCATTTCTAAGCAATACTTTATCTCATTTCTAAGCAATACTTTATCTCATTTCTAAACAATACTTTATCTCACTTCTAAACAATACTTTAGCTCATTTCTAAACAATTCTTTCTCTCATTTTAAGCAATACTTTATCTCATTTCTAAGCAATACTTTATCTCATTTCTAAACAATGCTTTATCTCATTTCTAAGCAATACTTTATCTCATTTCTAAACAATTCTTTATCTCATTTCTAAACAATGCTTTATCTCATTTCTAAGCAATACTTTATCTCATTTCTAAACAATTCTTTATCTCATTTCTAAACAATACTTTGTCTCACTTCTAAACAATACTTTAGCTCATTTCTAAACAATTCTTTATCTCATTTTTAAACAATATTTTATCTCATTCTTAAGCAATACTTTATCTCATTTCTAAGCAATATTTTATTTCATTTCTAAACAATACTTTATCTCATTTCTAAACAATTCTTTATCTCACTTCTAAACAATACTTTAGCTCATTTCTAAACAATTCTTTATCTCATTTTTAAACAATATTTTATCTCATTCTTAAGCAATACTTTATCTCATTTCTAAGCAATATTTTATTTCATTTCTAAACAATACTTTATCTCATTTCTAAACAATTCTTTATCTCACTTCTAAACAATACTTTAGCTCATTTCTAAACAATTCTTTATCTCATTTTTAAACAATATTTTATCTCATTCTTAAGCAATACTTTATCTCATTTCTAAGCAATATTTTATTTCATTTCTAAGCAATACTTTATCTCATTTCTAAACAATTCTTTATCTCACTTCTAAACAATACTTTAGCTCATTTCTAAACAATTCTTTATCTCATTTCTAAACAATTCTTTATCTCATTTCTAAGCAATACTTTATCTCATTTCTAAACAATACTTTATCTTACTTCTAAACAATACTTTAGCTCATTTCTAAACAATACTTTATCTCATTTCTAAGCAATACCTTATTTCATTTCTAAGTAATACTTTATCTCATTTCTAAGCAATACCTTATTTCAATATCTAAGTAATACTTTATCTCATTTCTAAGCAATACCTTATTTCAATATCTAAGTAATACTTTATCTCATTTCTAAACAATACTTTATCTCATTTCTGAGCAATACTTTAAAATCGGTCAAAGAGCACAATTTATTTCATACTACCTTTTCAAAACCAGTTCTTTGGATTTTTATTATACCTTTAAAAGCAAAAGTCTGTCTTTAAAAGTAATTATAAGCTTGTTTATGATATAAGATACTTAAAGTTGATAGTGAGGTATATATTTACCCTCCCAGCGAATCTTTCGCAGTGTTTTCACCATCGGTTGTAAATGTGAACACCATTTTATTGCCAAGTACAATGTAGTCTGCGCGAGGTAGAGTTCCACATCGGTTAAAGAAAGTGAAGTTATTCTCCACTTCTGTAATCTAACATAGAAAAGTAAATGTGATTTCAGACATTTGCAAACGCATGCGTGTAGTTTTGCATGCACAGATGCAAACACGAATACATGCAACAGATATAGCCCTCCCCCACTTTTATTTACTATTTCATATTTCATGTAAACTCTATGATGATTAACATCTTTATAATTAAAATCAAGAAATAAATAATCATTTTGGAAATTTCACTGACCTAATTATAGAATGGAGCAGTCACGTGACTGAATGTTGTAAAGTCATGTTAACTTGGCAGGAACAGATCATTTTAGAAAATGAAATTAACCAGGCGGTCACACACTTGACTGAATCTCCATAGCCTCCCAT